>LPNX010473561.1:155977-527842 GCA_001517045.1 Pseudotsuga menziesii
CTTCTGAAGTCTGAACAAGTTATCCTTGTTCGGTTCACCAGGCTCTCTTGATGAAAAACCACTAAGTACAACTTAGGTGGTAACACTCATAAAGTGGAATAAGAAAAATGTCCCATGGAAGCTTGCTCAATTTAAGATAGTCCACTGCCAATTTTGACTCGCCAAAAATCTGCAATCGATCCACACCTAAAGAAAGTGAGAGCCTCAAGAGTATTTTGATAGCAGCAAATTCTGCAAAATTGTTCAATACGTCTCCCAAGCCAGCTACGAAATGAAAAGAGTTTGAGCTGGAAAGATGAAGAATGCCACCTGCACTACCAACCCAAGGCCTTTGTTGGGAAGCTCCATCCATGAAGGCCCACGGGATAGAACCATCCACAATGGGAACATTAATGACTCGGGCAGGTTTAATAGAGACCTGCAAAGGGAAAGCTTTGTAAATGCCAAAGCTACGACCAACAAATACTTGTGCAAGGATAAGGACATCTTCAAATAGCTTCTTGTTCCTAGCCGCAGCCATATACCCCACACAACAAAAACAGGGAGTGTTGTAGATGAAGAAAAATAATTGTTGCAAGTCGAGGATAGACAAGCTTGTTGAACATCAGATCCAGTCCAAAAAGGTGGTAAGCCTGCTAAAAGAGAAAGATGGCTCCTCACTTCACAAGCATATGAGCAATGTATGAGAAGGTGATCAATGGATTATGCATCTAGTTCACATAATGGGCATATGCTAGGCCCTGATAAAAAATTGTGATTCAAAATATCTCAAACTAGGATTTTACCATCAAGTACAAGCCTGAAGAAAATCTTGATTTTGAGTGGGCATGTAAGCGAAAATTGGTGGTGTCCTGATATCAATTATTAGGTTACTTCCATGTAATTGAAAAAAAACAAAATAAACATATAATTAAAACCAGTTACAAATATCAAACTATACACCCAAACACATAAAATACCAAAGTATCTATACATATAAATATAATCTATCGATTTTATAATTATATACTTTCATAAAAACAACATTTTAGATAAGCATAAGCATCATTTAAAGATATAGACAATCTTATGATTTTCTATATACTATAATTGAAACTACCTATATATATATATCAATCAATAATAATAAAGTAAATATGATAGGTATAAATTTTACTTAAAAAATAAATATAAATTATATGAAATTTTAAAAATAAAATTTTATGTCAAATAAAACTATATATAAAATATGAAAACATTTAGATCTCTTGCAGGTAAAGCATATCTCAGTTATTAACATAATCATATATAGTGGGGAATTGCCACTTTATAGCTATATCCCTTATTACAAATAACTTAAATTTGTTTACCTACCATGTTGTTATTAATATATGAAAACATTTAGATCTCTTGCAGCTAAAGCATATCTCAATTATTAACATAATCATATATAGTGGGGAATAGCCACTTTATAGCTATGTCCCTTATTACAAATAACTTAAATTTGTTTACCTACTATGTTGTTATTTTCATACAAACACTAGTAATACTTTGTACTTTTACTTATGAAAAGCAACCATTACACGTTCTATGCATCATTACCTACTCCATTCTTTAATTCCACTTGATGGCATCACATTGTACATACACCTTCACGTGTTTAAACCCACTTTTTTCTTTCGGCGACCCATCACAAGTTGTACAAATCATAAACATAAATGGCAAAGGGGTAGGTACACATGGTCTCTCTGCAATCTCTCAATATTGACATCAAGGGGGAACAATATAATGCACTCTAATAACCCTTTTTCCACCTAGTATAACACTTTAGTGGTTACCCAAAAGAGAGTGGCCCCACCTCTGCATTGAAAAGAAGACTGGCACCAATTTTGTGCCAATTTTAAGGCTAGTTTTCTCAACTTAAATAAAATACTTCTTCACCATTATATGGAGCATATTATTTACATATAGTCTGTAAAGACATCTTGAAGATGATATATGTAAAGACATCTTGGTGCAAGTGGCCTAGACTCTTTTAGATACTTTTATGTGTGTTGAAAGTCGGCATATTTATAGAGAGCATAATCAAATTGTTGATAGACTTTCAAAGGAGGTGTTACTTTTATCTTTTGGTTATTTTACCATAGTTAAATATGAGGAGGGGGTTATGTCTTTCTCTACCTGTATTAGGTTCTTTGATTAGCATCGCCATCTTTTACATGCTCAGGTTTTTCTGTTTGTGTTTGGTGGAGACGATAGTTTGATGGTACACTGCCGGTAGTTTTTTATTTCAGCTATTTTTTATGGTGAAGGCAGTCACCTACTATGTTATATTTTGTAACTATGTTTGGACCATTGCGATCCAGGTGACACTTTTTGTGTATTGAACAATCTATGGTTGGCGAGGTTTTCTTGAGGGAGGATATTATGTATGAATTATTTCGTTGTGATGTAAACAGTTTCTTTAATATATAAAGAAATGATCTTTTCTACTTGAAAAAAGACATCTTGAAGATACAATGAACATTGTTTGTAAGGTTGAATTACATGAACGACAGGAAAGGGACCTTAGTAGTGATATGGAACAAGGATAACCATTCTTCTATCCCTTTAATGATTATGAATTTTATGTCCTTTTAACTTTATTGTTTTTATCATTATTGAATGTGTCATTCAAAATGTTTATGTTCATGTAACTAAAAGGTCAAAAATTGTCTTCAAAATCCATAGTAACAAAATAGACATATTTTATCTGATTTAAAAATGTTTGTATTTTACATAATATTTTTTAGTGTTCAATTATCAAATTATCAATCTTGACTTTACTTTGACCCTTTTATCCATTAACCACGACAAATCAAATCTAATATGAGATGAAAAACATTAAATTGCAATAAATTTGGGTAAAGGATCTTAATCCCCCCCAAAAAGAAATCATTTGAGAGTTGCTTAATATTCTTAAGATATTGTTTCAATGCCATTACCATACTCCTCAAATTTGGCCACCACCATATTCCTCAAATTTGGCCATGGAAAATACTTGAAATCGAACCTAAAAGAAATGAATGGCCAACTCTTTGTTAAATAGCGATTGCTCAAAGTCATATATGTTAGAGCAAATAACCCTCTACCTAGCCACCTAGACCTTGACTGGATGTTTCTAGTGGGCAACCCCATCCAAATTGACCACCTGAGTTAACCCTGAGATGGATTCCTAGAATCGGGGGTGCATTCCTTGGTTTGGGGGCACATTCCCTGATTTGGCGAATTGTTCCCTCATTTAATTTGGACTAAATGGGCCTGGAACTAATTGGTGACTAGGTGTGCTCCACTAATCTAGATCCTAACTAGCACTAACGAACCCTAAGCACCCTAGTTGAGTGATTTCAGGGATTTATGTGCACATACAATCAGTTGCTTGTACATCACTCAGTCAAAACTAGTGATTATTAGGGAGTCTTCGGTCAATTAAACTCAAACTATGTGAGTTTGCATGGTTAACTAAGGGTATTTGGATCTAATTAATCCTGACTAGTCTCCAAGCACTACATGAACAATTTGAATTGTCTCATGACCTAATTCAAGTTGTCTTGTTATATATTGTGTTCACCTCCATTCATTACAGTTAATGAAATACGTCATTCATTTCTTCTTATCTACTTCTAGTTTTTGTGTAATGATCTACAACATCTCATTTGTTACATGATTAGTTGATTGCTAATTTGATTTTCACTGTATATCTCTCTAGTTTATGTGCCTAAATATATATGCTCAAATATTATAATATATGTTAAATAAGGGGGGGTGCTCTGGGTCATATAAATTAGATAAGGGGGTAGGTGGGGTAGGTCATGACTTGATTAGAGTGATATGTATTGGGTCTTCTCAAGATATAGGAGGCTTAGTTTATGACAATGTGATTATATACAATCTTAGAGTAGCAAGTTATCATTAAGAAACAATTGAATGAATGAAAGAATGCCTTGTCACGTATTTTAAAATTCAATAACCTAATTCTAAAGTTCAATAGGGTGAAGAGACCCAAAAAGTGGGGTGTTGAAGCTCTAAATATTGCAATATTTTCATGAGAATCACTTGAGATCAAGCTATGGTGCTAATGACCTCAAGTATATTTCAACAATACAATATCAAACTCCTCTTAGTTTCAAAATGTTAGTAGCATTTTGAGTAATTATGACATTGGGAGATAATGAGCGAAATGCATCATCTACAAGTCTAAATCCTACAATATGCTCTAAAAAAGGGTTAGTAAAGAAACATCCTCACTTTGTTATAAATTACCATCATTGCATTGAAAGAAATGAGGTGCATTTTACAATACAATATTGAAGAGATTGTAATGTCCATCTCATTTGTCTATTCCAACATTAGTTTTTTTTTTTTTTAAATCTAAAAAAATAAATATCAATCATTCAAAAAATAAATATATATATTATTTTTAAATTTTTCATTATAAAATATAATATTTTAATAAAATAATTAAAAATTAATTAATCACGACATGTACTTTAGAATAGAATTGACCTCTTTAGTTATAATGGTAGATTGAAGGTTTATGTGTCCCATCTCAACGTGGACAACAACTTTTAAGCTTTCATTTCAATACAGACATAACGATAATTGCGATAAAGCACTTTATATTTAAATGGACCCCTTCACTTTTGCCGATGGCCAAACCTTGCCGTAACATTAGTCCCTGTAACTATGTGACAATCTCATGTTCACTAGGATGTTGAACATTGGTCAAAAGTTTTTTTTTTTTAATTATGTGGGGGAACAAATGAAGTATGTATATTTTGATTTTGATTTTTAGTATTTTTTCTGGGCAAATTTTTTTTCCAAACATTTATATAAACATCTAACGTCTCTCTTTATTTTTATTTTAAATTTAATGAATAACATATTAATTAACTTCAGCACTAGGCACCTTAGAAATTAAACATCTAAAGTCTCTCTTTATTTTAATTTTAAATTTAATGAATAACATATTAATTAACTTCAGTACTAGGCACCTTAGAAATTAAGAGATCTTAACAACAATTTTGTTGTTATTGTTATTAGTGTTTTTATGATTATTTATGAGGAATCTTTATATGAATGGCTCAAATTGATTTGGGTTGGTTTTTTTAAATGAACTTAAAGAGCAATATACATTGTGTTTTTGTTTTGGAACCGAGATCAATAATTTCCTTGAACAATTGAAATGAAAATGTATTGATTGGTCTAATTCTTATTAACTCATTTGATTAAGGTGTGGGTTTTTTTGCTAGGCAACCTGAGTTCAATACCCTTACAGTGACTTAGTTGGGAAGAGACACCCAAAAAATCTACTCATGTTAAAGGTTGGTGTGGCATAGGGAAGGTGCAATCCCCTGGTGATTTTGACAGCTTAGATGCCCCCAGGGTTGCGGTTTCTTAGCCAATCGTTGAAATGCATTGGCCTCAAGTGACATGCATTTATAACAAAAAAAAATTTGTATTGATTGGGGAAAATATGTTTTGATTTTGTCCATTTCAAGATATTGAAGGTTTTGCCTCTTCCAAGTATGTTGAAAAGGTGTAAGCTAAATGTTCTACGTTTTGGATTGTTTTCTTGGTGATTTTTTGGCTGGAATCCGGTTGAGATTGTTAGAATTGCATGTATACGTTGTTGGAATTGCATAATATAGGGGCCCATGGTTTTTTTAGGGTGTTGATTCCATTTCTATAATAAAAAATACAATTGAACAATGAGAACCACGATTATAACAAAGATTTCATTCTCGCATTCAGGAAAAGTCCAAAACGTAGAACGATTAGCCAACTCCCGTTGAAAACCACAAACAATCAAATTAAGTTCATGATATCCATTTGTATTTGGGAAGTTTATTCCATTTATGCTCCATGTATATTTCAATGATGTCTTTATTGAGGTAGTTGTCTAGCTTCCAAACGCATTTCGACAAAGTGATTACATTGATTTCTTCCTTATTCCTTAGGATACCACTTATTACAAGTTTCTTCATGTTCAACAAGTATAGGAATCACAACTACAAGTTGATGGTCCAAACAACTAGCATAAGGAACTTTCTTCGACCCAATTGCACTTACACTACAAGACATTGAAGTTTACAGCACAAATTTTCCATCTTTGCACATGAAACTAGTTATTTTACAATTGTTGTCCAAACCCCCTTCATCTAAATCCAATACAACAAAAATATCATTTGTATCGTTATTCTTGAATTCAAAATCGTTGATCTAACCAGTGACCTTTTATCTTCCCCAATTCTTCAAACAGATTGGTTGTCCTTTATTTTTATCTACATTTCCCTTTAAATAATGTTGTGCCTAGGGATCAATGTAAAATTAACAAATTCCAAAGCAATAGACACACACACAATAACATTGATCAAAGGAATAGAATCAGAACTTCCATTTCCAAAGATATGTGTTAGCTTAGATGTCATTGAGGAATGCAGGCCAGATGGAGGTGTTAATTTGGAACTGCTACTCTATAGATATAGTATCTCCTTAAACAACTCAATGATATCCTGATTGTGTTGCTAGATAACTTGAATGTTTTATTGGAACAATTGAATATGCAGATTCATGTGAGACATCTTCACTCTGTTATTTTTTGTGAGGCGCCATGTGTGGACATTTAGCTAAAAATTCAAGTCATAGACAAAAGGAGTGGATCCTTGTAATGGCTACTATAGAATAATAAAATGGGACCTTTGTGGTAAGTATTGAAACCAAATTTGATATCATTTAATACATAACAGAATAACATAAAAATAATCAACATTCAGAAAACTTATTATTCCATTGTTAAATATGATATATTTTACACAGAATGGTCTTCTTTATATACCTGCATAAAATAGGGATTTTACATTTAACCATGTGTCCATTTTTATTTTGATATATATTATAGTTAACTACCTAATAAGTAATCACTAATAGCACTAAGATTTCATTTCTCCTTCTAATGTCGTACCATATATATTATGGATATCCTCAAATATACATTTTACTATTTATATAAATATATAATGCTATAAATATTTTGTAGTTGGATGTCTATTATTTATGGTTATAATTTTTTGTAGTGGGATACTACTATTTAATCTTTATAAAAATATATACAAGTCAAGAGGTTATACTAGAATTGGGGTTAGTATCTAGTCTTAGTTTTATGTATAGGACTAAGACAAGGTGATGTTTGAAACCATGGGCCTATTTATTGTAACCTTAATGATGACAAAATGGGATTAACAAGGTTTTTTATGGATGTTATCTCGCTTGAAACTATCATTTGGCCTAAAGTATGACTTAAAATTGCATATGATTGGCTAAGATCTTGTCTTCCTTAGATGTAAGGAAATATGTGAATGGCCCAAGACTAAGAGGCATCTGATAGGAGTGGAATTTTTCCCCCTTACAAACCATTAGCAGATTATTTCAAGTAGGCAAGTTTTGTCTACAACAATGACGTTGCGATGCAAGGATTTCTGAAGGCTGAAAAAAAATGAATGATGCAAGGATTTCCGAGGGTCATAACTTTTGACTCGGTTATCCGTTTGGGCCCAAATTTAACAGGAAGTTGTGTTTCGAATATTTCACTGCAATGACCAATTAGATTCTTATTATCAAACATTTTTTTGATACTTTTTTCGGGGTCAAATTACTACATATAAGGCCTCAAATTGGGGTTTTAATGTTTTATGGTATTTTTAAAATTTGTAATTATCAGTTATCTCTTAGTTTATACACCTAAATAGAAAAACGAGTTGACAGCTATTGTCGTTCTAGTTAGTTTTTAGTTAGTGGTCAATTTTAGAGTCATGCGAGAATTTTCTAAGTTTAGCAATTTTCAAAAATCTCATATAGTAGTTATAAGGAGTTGAACCTTCATTGTAATTGTTAGGATGGAGAAGGAAAAAAAGATAGTTGTTTTTCCATTCTCATGTGTTTGCATGGTTTTTAGATCTCGTGAATGAATCAAAGTTTATTAGCTACATCACATCGTTACACATCAAGGTCTCGAGATTATATCAACAAAGGCTAGGTCAGTAACCATGCATATTGTAGAGATTTTCCTACTTTGAAAATAATAATAATAATAATAATATTTTCTTAATAAAAAATTAAAAATCATATTTTAGAAAAGGATGATAGCATTAGAGGAATATTGAGTAGTGTTTATGTTGATGAAGGATTAAATTTGTGGTGTAGGAATACAACATTGACCACTACATGAAAAGAAAAGAAAGGTATGTGAAGCTATTAAAATTATTGAGCTCAATCAAAATAGTATCAATAGAGACAATGGTAAAATAAAATAAAAATCCCTAGAAACCTATTATTCAACAAATAAAATAATGTTCTCAATAAGTATGTGAGCTCAACATTTCTAAAGGGCTACTATTGTGTATTTATTTCTTGTAAAGAGATAAAAGTAATTTGAGATTTACCTCTTGAAGATAATCCCATTCTAGGGATCAAAATTGGCCGAGGAGATCATTAAATCAACGTAGTCTTCCTTCATGGCTTTTAAGTAATCTTATTGTTAAGAAGTTTAAGTCTTTGCCCTTATTCTTATTTGAATTATTTAGAGAATGAATTGAAGGGAGGAATATAAAATGGAAACACTGAGACAAAGAGGTTGTGGAGAGTAAATTAGTATAGTAAAACTTAAATTCTATCAATCAATGAAATGAAAAACAAATTCTAAACTACAAGCAATACAAATTAGTTAAAATGGTGATAGCTTATCTCTGAAGAAAGATATGTCGGTTATAGTTATTCACCAGAAGACCACTAAAAGAGGCTCAAAATAGCCTTTTAACATAAAGTGATAAACCTTAAAGAACCAAATCACTAACCCTAGGATACGAAGTGGAAAAAATATCATGGGCCCCAAGGAGTTTATTTGATAAATCAACTTTGTGGGGTCATAATTTCCACATACAAACTCTGTTTGGGTTACCCAATAGCCCATTACAAAGATCTTGAAGAGAAGAACAATTTTGGTTAAGTATTAACAAATCCCTTAGCAATCCTAAGTCATTATAGTGCAAAAAACAAATTGTTTAGGGCCTCAAAAATGCCCTAGAAGTTCAAGACCTGAAAATTTGTAGAAAATTGTGAAAATGGAGAACCATTCCAAACCAGTTGAACAAGTGGGCCAACACCAATATCTAACTAAATCAATCATCCCCTCTTAGGAAGCAATGGTCCCCATTGCTTTGAGTTCCTCTATCAAAAGGGGAAACATTTATTGAATCTAACTTCTAGTGAGCCACTTGTCTTCGTGAAAAAATTGTCATGCTTTGCTGAGTTCTATGTTCTATTAGTAGGTGCCCCTCATTTGGGTATCCATAATTCGATCAACTGCAGCTTTATCAATTTAGTCATGACTGAGTTTTGTAGGGGCAAAGTGCTCTACCATCTCAAAGTGTCAAATACAGGTGGAAAATATAGTTGAAGCAGCTCCACGTTAAATACTAGGTTCAAACCTAGGAAAGGAATTTTCTATCTCAATCTCAAAAAGTTGTTGCAGGTCTGAAAGAGTGAGGATTGGCATTGAGAAGCATCATCATTTTAGATTCTTGAGTTATTTCTATTGTGATGCACCCCAATCCAACTTGGTTTTGTCTCCACCGTTGGTCACTTGGCATAAGGGTTAAACAATATGAGATAACCCCAACACAAATTTGCAGTAGAAGTTAGCGAGGCCCAAGAAGTTGTGAAGCTCTATTAGAGTCATCAAAGTTTCCCAATCATGAATGACTTGGATCTTGGCTAAGTCCATGCTCATTCACAATGTATCCTAGAGATTGAATTATCTCCATGTTGAATGATCATTTCTCCAAATTAGCATATAACTTATGTTGTCATAGGGTGCTCAAAATATGTTGAATGTGATGCAAGTGTTTTGCAAAAGAATATGAGGATGTAATCCAAATATACGACCACCAAATATCTTGTGAACGGCCATAATATATCATCCATCATCCTCATGAATGTTGTTGGAACATTAGTCAATCCAAAAGGCATGACCAACCACTCAAAAAGACCTTCTTTAAACTTGAAGGTTGTCTTTAATATATATATCAGTTTTCTCAATCGAGACCTAGTGGTAGCGTGACTTTAAATCATGCTTGCTGATGAACTTGGAACCCTTAAGTTGATCAAGAAGATTAATAATATGTGGAATTGGGTACAGATTCTTGACAATGATTTTGTTCAAGGCTATGTAATCAATAAATAGTTGTCATGTCTCATCCTTATTCTATACCAACACAATTAGGCTCCCACAAGGTGAGGAGCTTGTTTGAATGTGGCAATTTTAGATGAGCTATTGGATCTGACATTTTATTTCTTCATTTTTCATAAGATAGTATTAATATATTGGGCCATTAGGTAAGGTATTACAGGTGTCAAATCAATTGAATATTTGACATAGCATTGTAGAGGCGCCCCTTTAGGTGAGGAAAATGTATCTTTGTATTACTCTAGAATCAATTTTCCACCTAATTTTGTTGTGTAGATAGGCCTCAAGCTAAGGTCGTGGTAGTCGCAATGACCTTCTGTTCACCTTCTCACGAACCATTAAGAGGACAAATTCCTAGTTTGAGAGATTACCTTCCGACACTACTTTGTTGAGATGGATGAAACTATAGTAGGGAGAACTACGTCAGGTACTTTATAGAGTTGGCCTACTTCCAAAGTAACAATGACACTACGAGGCCTAGGCTCAGAGTCAACATCACATTTCCACAAGTAGAGTTGTGATAAAATAACATCACAAAATTCAACTGGGTCAACATCACACAGTACCTCATTTTTGAAGGGATTAATGTTGTAGGATAGGAATCAATTGATTGATATGAATATCTCATCCCTGGCTCAACCAACCGATGACATATGGTTGGGGGTGAGGTGTTGTCGACATCTTCAATATCTTGATGATTTCGGTCGATATCATGTTCTTTGGGATACCACTATCAACAATGGAATATAGTGGAGTTCCCTTCACCCACATATGTGAACAGAAGAGGTGTTCCTCTTCCTCTGGTTCCATTGGAGTTTTTAGTTGGATCTTTGTAGTTACAATGGTGGCACTGGGTTCTGCGTCAATGATCTACTTTCCCTTAGCTTTTTTTTTCAAATTAAATTCCAAGCCAAAGTATGGTTTCAAGATTTTCAGCTTGGCCAACAATGATTGTTTTGAGTGATATTCATCAAGGTTGTGCCAGGGGATTTTGTGGAACTCACATCACTTTCCAATGTCTTTCAACTTCCTATTATCCTTCTTTACCTGTGGCTTCGACTAATTGTCATGTGATTGGCTATATGTTATCTATTCTTTGTTCTACGAGTTAGGTCCACCTTTACCATACCTCTGTTGATTGTTGATGTGTAGACCCAAACTTCTTCTTTTTCTTCTACTTAAAGTTTTGCTTGATTTTGATTGCATATCAATAGGTGGATCCCAAACAAGTGATGTCTAGGAAATCTATCTTTTGTTTGGATGTACCTATGTAAGATACTAATGCACATCATGGCCAAGTTCCATTTTGAGTCTCTGACACCTAGCTATGAGCGCAAGGTATGGAATATATTGGTGAACTCCAACACCTTCTGGTCTCTCTCTTGGCGCAAAGTTGTCCATCTCGTGTAATGGTCATCATAGTTTCCAACAGGGTAAAATTCCTCCTTAAAGGCATCTACAAAAGTCACCCAAGTGGGTTCTAGCTTATATGTTTCAGACTAATCTTGGACATAATGTCTCTCTCGGTAATCATCCCACCAATCTTTGATATGGGGGGGATTAAGGAGTGCAAAGGTGATCTTTTTGTTGTGGGAATATTTTCATGAATAGGTACCTAATAATCCTCTAAGAAATTTAACCATTTCTCCAAAGCATCTACATGTATCTAGCTTTCAAATAAAGAATTGTTAAATTTAACTTATACCTTAAAGGGTGGTACACCTATGAAATAACTACTAGTTTAAGGTGTTTCCATCGTCGTTGACAATTTTCGAAAAATTTAGGAAAAATTAGCTATCATCTCTTTCCTATATCGCATGAGGGATTCCTTGAGCAACAATGTAATAGGATTTCATGTTCCATCATCTCTCTTTTCTTTTCTCATGTGAGGCTACTTGAGTCAACAAGAGTGACTTTCCCCAAGTTCAGTTAGTTCAAGACCCAACTCCCAATACTTGTATATCGTCGAGGACATGCACTGAGAAACAATAAAGAGCATATTGCTCTAATACCACTGATCTAGATTATGTAGAGAATGAAATGAAGGTAGGAATATGAAATGGAAAAACATACACACAAAGAGAATGCAGAAAGCATAGTAGTATAGTACAACTCAAATTATATTAATGAATTAAATGGAAAAAAATTGTAAACTACAAAGCAATACAAAATAGCTAGAAAGGTGGTAGCTTATTTCTAAAGAGATATGTGTTGGCTATGCTTATTCACAAGAATATCATTACAAGAGGTCAAAAATGATGTTTTAACATAAAGTGATAAACCCTAAGAGGCAAAAACTATAAAGATCTGAAACCCTAACCCTAGTAGATGAAGTGACAAAAAGGAATGTGGGCCCCAAGGAGTCTAGCCGATACATAAGGTCACAACTCCCACATACAAACTTCATTTGGGGTGCACAATATCCCTTTGGAAAGACTTGAAGAGGAGAACAATTTCGATTAAGGATTAGGTAAGATTTTGACAATCCTAAGTAGTCATAAAGCCAAAAAAATGATTGTTCAAGGCCTTTAAAATGCCATGAAAGTTCAGGGCCTAAAAAATTGTAGAAAATTTCCCAAGATGGAGATTCGTTCCATGCCATTGGAACAGGTGAGTGGTCACCAGTATCCACCTAAATTATGTTCGTTGCATGAGGTATATAGTTGGCCCATAATGCTCTAAGATTTAAGGGAATATAAGTTCCCTCTTATCAACATGTTATACATAGTTTATGATGCAGGGGCATCTAGTCCCAAAAGAAACATTCGAAGATAATCGAAGCAGGATGCCCGAAGGATAGTCGACGACCTCCAAAAGAATGAGCAGGTAGGTCGACAAAAGAAGGGGAAGAAGAGGAGAGATAGGTCGACAGAAGAAGGATCGACCGAAAGAAAAGAGACATAGTAGTTCCAACTGTAAGTAGTTGATGCTAAACGGTAAAAGGTGAAAAGAGGTTTACGGTAAATGGTGAAAGGACCAACTTTTTTCAAGAGTCTGAGGACAAAGTAGTAGGGGTAGTTGAAACAGTTGCAGGTCAGTTTTGGTGGTTTTTGCAGCAAAGCCAGGTGGCGCAATCTGTAGAGTTGGGTCAGAGGATGTATTTAGTGCATTCATGGCATTTCCTAGGAGTAGATAAACTTCTAGAAGGAAGGTCGAGTCCTGTGCACTGAGTCGCGGCTATAAATACCAGTGCGCATGCAAAGAAGAAGCGTTGGGTTGTTAGATAGTGAGTTGTTGTGAGGTTGTGAAGCTTGCAGAAAAGCTGAGACCGATGAGTAGAGAGTTTCAATACTTTATGTGTGTGTGTTAAGCATTGAGGATGTAGGATTCCCTCTTACAGTTGTATGTTGTTTGGTCGATGTCCATTCCGACTAGTCAAGGAGAGACTCGTATGTAATTTCTCTTGTAAAATAGATTGTTTCCTATTTAATTGAAAGCCATAATTATTGGTAATAGTCGTGTTCTGTGTGTTTGTTTACGTTTTTGTTGTGTGCATTGATCGACAACTGACCACCCAGGTTGTGTTTGCATAACTTTAGCTTCTCTATAAGGCTCTAAGCAAATGTGAAAGAAGAGACCCGCTAGAGTGATTAGAAAAGAACAAATTGATAAAAAATTGTGTTCAAGTTTTCTTTAATTGTGCAAGTCAAGAAGATTATTCTATTTGTAGATTAGGTAGAGTTCTTTATTTGTTTGAATATCATTCTAGGTAATTTGTAGCCAATTATGGGGTAGATGTTGTCATGTAAACAAGAGACAACAACAATAAATAAATAAAGCTATTAAATAACATGTGTCGACTCAATTTTAAATTTACAAAAAAAAATAAGAAAATTTAAAACGAACATAAATCTATCTTAAAACTAGATCTATCAAAAAACTAGAGATATCTAATTTAATGTAAATTTTATTATCATTTATAAATTTTTATCATTTAATATAAAAAAATATTAATGTATTAAATAAAAAAGAATTACACCTTAACATTTTAATCTATTAATACTTAATAAATCTAAATTTAAAACACATAAAACACATCTACTTAAACATTTTTCAAAAATATTAAAAATATATATATAAATATAAATACTCTTTCAAAACTAAATCATAAAAAGTATTAGGAACCTAACATGGCATATCATAAGCCCAAGGATTCCTATATTTCTTTTCATTGTCCCTTTTACCAACTTCAAGTCCTCTTACTAGTCTTTATTTCAAGGCTACAAGCCTTTTTATGAGGGAGTGAAGGGGAACATATTAGCTAATTCCATGGCATATCCATGAGCTCGAGGATGCTCATATTTCTTTTCATCATCCCTTTAACCCGCTTCAATACTTTTTATACCAAGATTAAAGGTCTTTTTATATGGGAGTTTAGGGTTCATATGATGGATTTCATGGTTTTTGTTATGATTTTTTTATTGGGGATTTATTTTTAAATTGCAGTTTGATGTTATTAGGATAATAAACAATGTTTATTAATTGTTTAATCAAATTAATATTTTTGTTAAGGAATTATTTTTAAAGTGTAGGTTGATGTTATTATGATAATAAATAATGTTTATTTATTTTTATAATTTGTTGCAAAGAAGATGATGTCACTTGGTAGGAATAAATTAGGAATAAAAGATATTTAATTTCTTTGAATATTTGATCAAATCTAGATTAAAGATGGATTTATATATATGCATTTTCTTATTTATATAAAAATATATATACTGAAATAATTTGTACATTTTTTCACAGCAACAATTTGGGGGCTCCATCTTATTAGCTCCAGTTTTGGGAGCCTAACCCTAAAGAACCTAAAGACTTAGATTCTTGAAAATTGAATCTCAAACCTCAATATCAAACTGTCTTTGGACTTGAACTCTAGCTAAGGCTCATAATTTGCACAAGTTGCAATTAGAGGTTTGTTATTTACAGAAAACCCAAGTATAGTTAATTTCAATAACGATAGTTGTTGTCTAAATAATGGCTAATATTGATAGATGTTTATATTTTCGAATTTGGGGTGAAATATCAAGTATATTTTTCTTAGATGGTAAGAGGATAAGACAAGTGTACTATAACTAATAGTTGATGCATGGATAATTGATAGAAAATACATGGATAACTCACAATCGTAAACAACCCATTTAATTAGAAAAAAGCAATTAATAATATGCACTTTAGACAAACAAAAACATAGCACTTGACTTGTGACCTAACCACAAGTTAAGTTACTAACTATGTATAAAAACAATATATCTACTCTAATTATTAATTATTACAAAATTGATAATTAAAAAAATATCTCAAAATTTAAAACATATAAATATCTTTTTTATTATTTAATTATTAAATCATATTAAATTCATTTTAAACTAATAGTTAAAATTTCACTTTATTACTCAATACACAAATTTAAGTTTAACTTCAATAATTTTTGGACCATCAAAAGCTTCCTATAACAAAAATGTGAAGAATTTTTCAATAGTACAATCTAATATTCACCTTTTCTTCTATCATTGTTAAGAAAATTGTTTTGCATTGTAAGGCCATATCCTTAAATTCAAAACTGTGATAATTTTCCTTTATAACTTTTCTGCTATCATTGTTAAGAATTTTGTTCTATATTGTTCTTTGAAATTCAAAGTCGTGATATTTTTCTTTATTACTGTGATACTTTTCTTTTATAACTTTTCTGCTCATTGTTAAGAATTTTGTTCTATATTGCTCTTTCAATTAAAGTTTGTGATATTTTTCTTTACTTTTTATAAATAATCTAAACTTCAAAGTATATATTGCTCTTTCAATTAAAGTTTCAATTAAAGTTTGTGATATTTTTCTGTACTTTTTATAAATAATCTAAACTTCAAATATTTTTCTTTACTTTTTATAAATAATCTAAACTTCAAAGTATTTATAGGATTTGGAATTTTTTCAGTTATTATTTAAAAAAAACATATTTTTATAAATATTAAAAATTTTGTTTTAATTTTTTTAATTTAAAATTATGATTTTAGAGTTTAACTTTTTATAAATTAAAGATTTAAAATTTTTTATTATTATTATCATAAAAATTACTTATCAAAATACAAATTTTCATACTAAAATTTGGTCAAATTACAGTTTTCCATAACTGAAATTAAATTATCCAAACCTCAAATCTCGACAAACTTATATTTATAATTCCAAAAAAATAGATTATAAAATACACAACATAATCGCTGTTTTCCACTTTACTGCTTTGAATATGCAATTTGATATGATGTGAGTGAACTTCAAATGTATTCACAGTTGAGTCAAATCAAATCTCAACAAATTTATGTATGCAATTCCAGAAAAACATTAAAAAAACATAACATAATCGCGATTTTCCACTTTAGTGCTTTGCTGTAACCCTACAATTTGTATGCAATTATGCAATTTGATATGATGTGAGTGAACTTCAAATGTATTCAGTTGCCTCGTTTCAACTATGCAAATATTTTATGTTAGTGTTATGCTTATGCACTTTTATGTTGAAGAGTCGTTAGTCTCAATCGGTACATCAACTCTGACCACAACATGCCAAAAAGTGTACGTCGAATCTTTTTCCCGTGCCTCGTTTGTTAAAGTGAAAAAATCATAGCTGAAACTTGGTTAAAAATAGCCTAAGATGAAAGTTGGTTCTCTAGTCTTCAAAAAATTCTTCAATGTTTTTATGATACAGGCTTGCTTGGAATTTCACATTGCATCTTATGACCGTTTTGAGTTTTTCATACTTTTATTTTAACTTTTATGCAAATTGATTAGAATATAAGTTTGCCGGGACCTATTTGCTCAAAGATATGCATTGATCGGACGACCAACCGCGTCGAATGTGACCGGTCACACATGCATATCGTCAGTTCACTAGTGAAGCCCTATAAGTTTTATGCAAATTAGTATAGAAGTTTCATTAGTATATATTAGCTCTCATAGCGTTTGATTTTATCATTTTGGTATATATAGTTTTATTAGTATATAAAAAAAAAGTGTGCATGGTTGGCAACGCTGAAGACGAAGATGAAGATGGTGAAAAGAATGATAGATATAAAAAGAATGATGCAGTACTTTTATATCCATCAAAGTACTGCATTGTTGAGAACACTTGAGATGAAAATAGTTAGGGATGGTGAAAAAAATGAGAAGATAGACACAAGAATGATAAAAAAGTTTCAAATGAAAAAAAGTTAATGAGAATGATTGTAAGAAAATATAAGAGAAGTTTTTTTTTTTTTTAAAATCACTATAATTTCTTATAAATTTATTGATTTTGAATCTATATAATTTCCCATAAATTTATTGATTTTGAATCTATATAATTTCCCATTAATTTATTGATTTTGAATCCATATGTAAATAATTGTCACACTTCAGTAAACTTACTCCATCTATCCTATAAATTTATTGATTTTGAATCTATATGTAATTACTTCAATGGAGGTTTTTTATTTGATATTTGGCCTCTACTAGCCTATGCTTTTTCATCTTCAGATGAGGATGAGACAAGTGTATTGTCCACATTGATTCTATGGTAGTCTTCCAAAATTGGAAATAAACAATTATTAAAAAAGGCATAAAAATTAGCAAGTAACTGATCAACAGATAAATAGTAGCTATGCATGGATAACTCATAGCTGATGAATGGATAACCAACAATTCATGGGAGACCACTAGAAGAAAGCTATATATATATATATATATATATATAATTGATAGTTATTAAATAGATAATAACAAGAATGTCCGTAATAACATGTAGCTAGACATAAATAACTCA
Organism: Pseudotsuga menziesii; assembly: GCA_001517045.1. NCBI lineage: Eukaryota > Viridiplantae > Streptophyta > Pinopsida > Pinales > Pinaceae > Pseudotsuga > Pseudotsuga menziesii. Next base: position 174,028 of record LPNX010473561.1, read on the forward strand.
GAGTTGAAATGGTTTAACTAAAAACATACTAAGAATAAAAATATCTAAACTGTCTTCCATTTCATCCTTATCTCTCGACCATTTGATACCTATCAACATAATCCAACCACAAACCATGTGAGTGTGAGTGTGATGGTTAATTGTCACACTTTAAGTAAACTTATCTTATTTAAACTTATCTTCTCTAAATGTATATCATTGTTAAAAGTCAAATTGATGTTTTAATAATTTGAATGTCATTTGACGTGCCAAAATTTTAATCAATTATAAATTATCAAATACAGCTTCAGACAGACGCTGCAGGAACCTTCAAATCCAAGCCTAATGATTTATCATTATATCTCGTATTTCCATGGATTGTACTGGGTGCTCTTTCCCATGTGGGAGCAGAAATACATATAACCTATAAAGGACTAGCTCGATTGTAGGTTTTCCTAGCCTAGAGAAACTAAGCAAACAAACAATACCCTTTTCTTTCTGGAATGTAAGATTCCAATGCAACTAGGGGATTTCAGATAACCGAGAAATAACCATGCACGGGTGAACAGTGTTTTATATTTACGTTTTATATTTACGCTGACAAGGATTTTGTCAAATGCAGGTTTTGAAGTACAGGTCGGGTAGGGCATTTATATTTAGCAAGAGTTATCCATTGAGCTGCAAAGTATTTAATGCTGTTATAGCAAGCTTGGGCATCTATATTTAGCAAGAGTTATCCATTGAGCTGCAGAGTATTTAATGCTGCTATAGCAAGCTTGATGGACGTTGGATTTTGAGTTGCTCTAGATCCATCGATCATCAAACCTGCTACAGCCACATTAAATACTTTGCAGCTCAATAAATAGCTCTTGCCTTTATATTCTCACTGTGCTTAGAAAGCTGGACAGATTTATGTTACATTTTAATGCAATTTCAAAAAGATATTATTTTTTGATACAAAGTATGTAAGTTAAATAATTTACAAAACAGAAATAGAGACTTTGTCCATGTTTTTAGATTTTTAAGAAGTTTGAGAAGTATTGATTCTTAGTTTTGAGAAGCATTGATTTTTCTGAAACTTCAAAAACGGTGAAAATCCAACAGCATTGACACTATGTCTAACTAGTATGAAAAAGTTTAAGCATTCTTGTAATACTTCAAACAGTGAAAATCCAATGTATGAAACTTCAAAAACAGTGAAAATCCAAAAGCATTGACACTATGTCTAACTAGTATGATACTTCAAACGGTGAAAATCCAAAAACATTGATTCTTCTAAAACTTCAAATATACTTCAACCATGAAAATCCGAAAGCATTCACTATGTCTAACACTGTGAAAACATCCATACTAAAAAACAACCATACTATATTTAACATAGACAATAAATCAACCATACTATAGTTAACATAGACAATAAATAATAATGACAATATGAAACCATATTCAATGTGAAATTCTCAAATTTATAGCTTAAATGGAACCTATTTTTATTAGGAGCCACATTCTTCCAGTGAGTTAGCTTAAACGGAACTTATTTTTATTAGGCGTCCACATTCTTCCAGTGTAACTCATCTTTATTATGCATCCCCATTCTTCTGTAAAGCATGGTCATCCACATTCTCCCCGAGGGAAACTCTTGAAATGTAACTCATCTTCATCAAACATACACATTCTCTCTGTATCTTAGAAAACACTAAGATTGGAAAACAAAAAATTATAGTTCAAATATAACTTGGTTTTTATGGTTTTTATGACGAGGAAGAGATATAACATTCTGTAACTCTGTCTGAGAAAGGTTGGAGGATTCAAAAAGCATGGGCATCCACATTCTCCCAGTGGGAAATTCTGAAAACATGAATTTGAAACGTAACTCATCTTCATCAAACATACACATTCTCAACATGAATTTGAAATGTAACTCATCTTCATCAAACATAGACATTCTCTCTGTATCTTAGAAAAACAATAGATTTTTTTATATATTTATTTCATATGTAATAATCCAAAATAGAAAAACAATTTTAATAGATTTTTTTATATATTTATTTCATAAGTAATAATCCAAAATAGAAAAACAATTTTAGTAAATTTTTTTTATAGATTTATTTCCTGAAACAACATTATCTGTAAAGAGTAAAGATCAAATGTAACTCTAGATTCAAATTTTGGCTGGCATTAAAATTATAATTATCTAAATATTAGGAAGACAACAATTTGAATCTTCTTTAGGAAATATAAGTCTATCTGTAAAGAGTAAAGATCAAATGTTACTCTAAATTCAAATTTTGGCTGTCATTAAAATTATAATTATCTAAACATTAGGAAGACAACAATTTGAATCTTCTCTATGAAGTATAAGTCTATTTGAAAAAGGAAAGAAAAATGCAGCAACTTTCTTCTGTTAAAAAGAGAGTTCATGAAATATTCTAAACACCTGATTCAAAAAGAACAATCGATAGAAATAACCCTGTTTGAAAAAGGGGAAGAATGTCAAACAGGAAAAATGCAGCAACTTTCTTCTGTTTAAAAGAGTTCAAGATAAATTTACAAAAGTTGATACATACCAAAGCTGCGAAAAGTAATTTTCTTAGCACCTGATTCATACAGAAGAATCAATAAAAGCAATATTCTGCTAAGCCTGCTTATTACATAATTTATCATTGCGATGATGATTATTCAAACTTTTACCTTAAAAGGTAATACACATCTCTGCACCGAACATAGAGAATCCATAGAAATAAATATATATCATCCTATGCTAAAACTCTCCATTACACACTCTCAGGAGCCACTGTCATCCAATGTTGAATCCTCTCAATCATGAAAGTGACTCCCAAAATAAACACAAAACACTACCCTGTTTGATTGCAAAACCAAATTAACTGAGCTACTAACTACATGGATGATCTTGGATAACTGTTTACTACACACCTGTACAATAATCTGCCTCCACCTTCTGCAGATACATCAACAAAAGTGGCAGAAGCACTCTGTTCCAGGTGGCGGCCATTAAAGCTTCAATGTGTACAGGATTTGCAGACAAGCAGACCTAATAAGGCGCCTGTCTAGTTATAGCAATTGGGCTCTGCACAACATGCTTCCCATCTGTCCAGGAAATGAAGCCAAAGCGTGTGTCTGCATTACCGGGGAGAAGATCCATATGCTTTGTGGTTACTGTGACAGTGTAACTGAGCTTCTGGTTTCTCTCGGTGAAGACAAGCTTCCTTGGCTTGACAGTCACAGTCACACCTCCCCTTGGAGGAATGACCCTGACTCTATAGGTGGACAAAGCAGGGCCAACATTGGTGACAGTTCTAAAGAAGACAGTTGAGAGCTTCTTGGGTTGGGTGAGATCAAAAACTGCAGAGAATGAAGGATAGTTGAGATTACCAGCACTTATTCTTCGTGCGGGACACAGAACAGGCTTTCGGGTGATAACCTGAATGTCTTTTGCGGTATAATTAAGGCTGCAGAGGAACCTAACATAATCTTCGGTACCCAAATCGTAGATGAGACCTGGATCCATAGCTCTCTCAGGATGTACATGCCCGGCACCAAAATCAAAAGGAGTAGAAGCATTGCCTGAGGCTTCATCAATCATTCTATGACCTCTATTGTCTTGAGTATAAGCAGTGGTCATGAGAGCCGATCTTACTGCTGCAGGGCTCCACTGTGGGTGTGCTCCTTTGAGAAGGGCAGCAACTCCACTGACATGAGGACAAGCCATTGAAGTCCCAGACAGGATATTGAATTGGGTCCTCCTCCTATCGGTTGGAAGGCTTGATGGACCTACTGCACCGGTCCATCCTGCAAGGATATTCACACCTGGAGCAATAACATCAGGCTTGAGGATATCTGGAGTCTCTGGATTGGGTCCTCTAGAAGAAAATGATGCTACAACAGGGGCAGGCTTAATACCAAGAACAGTCCCCAAGCCTGAAATTGTACCAGTGGGTCCTTTGGTGGTTGCAATGTATTGCCTGATAAGCTCACCTTCTTTGGCCCCAACTGCACTTGTGGGCAACATATGAGCATCTGCAACAAGTCCTTCACCATCTGAATCACTGTTTGCCAGGATCATTCCAACTCCTCCAGCATGCTTCACCTCAGCCCCCTTTGCAATTCTAGGGTTGCTCCCTCTATCACACATCACTATTTTCCCTTTCACCAACTTGGGATCCAGGGATCCTTCCATGCATAAAGAAGACGAATAGCTATCCCTGTTACTTCCCATAGAAATGTCCCCAGCATAGACCAAGGGGTACAAACCTGAACCCAAGGGCTTCCCACTGTACAGAGACACTCCCCTGATGACTTTTCCATTACCCAACTTAATTTCTGCAGGGAAATCCCTATCCAATGTCCCTGCACCCACAGTAGTCACCCACGGTGAAAGATTGCTTACAGACAGATCACCGGGACCATCATTGCCTGCTGAGGTAGACACAAACACACCCCTCTCTGTTGCCCCAAATGCACCCATTGCAATACTATCAAGATAATAAGGCACAATCCCACCACCCACAGAGAGCGAAATCACATCAACACCATCCTCTACAGCACGATCGAATGCAGAAAGTATATCAGAATCAAAACAACCAGACAGCCAGCATACCTTGTAAGTCGCCAGCCTGGCTTTCGGCGCCATCCCTTTTGCGATTCCACTGGCATAACCAAGCATATTGGCTCTGTAAACATGCCTCCCAGTGGCAATCGATGCAGTGTGTGTCCCATGGCCATCTGTGTCTCTGGGAGACTTGGATTCAAGAGAAGTGTTCATTGGCCCAACCATGGCTTCATACCCTTTTGGGAAAAACCTTGCACCCACCAATTTTTTATTACATAAATTCTTAGAAAACCCCATACCTTCCTGGCATTCCCCCTTCCAATTCTTAGGTACAGGCCCCAACCCATGATCACTGAAGCTCTTCCTCTCAGGCCATATTCCAGTGTCCAAAAGTCCCACCACCAAATCAGAACCATAGTCTGATTCAGGCCATAATCCTCCATTAGGCCTCAAGCCTAAAAACTGGGGTGACCTCGTTGTATGCAACTGCCTGACCCTGTCAGGAATCACTGCCAACACTCCATGTGACATATCAAGCTTCTCAGCTTGCTCCGCAGTGAGATTGGTTGAGAATCCATGGAACACTGTATTGTAGACATGAATCAAGACGTCATCTTTAACAGCACCGAGCTTCTTTTCATCCGTAATCAAGCCCTTCACAGCAGCCACCTTGGATACATACCAGTGCTCATGGGAAGGAAATATTGATGGCTTTGAATCGATATCTACTCTAACTATATAGGTCCTCGCAGAAGCCAATCCCCATACTAAAACAAACACAGCAACAAATCCAAATATGTTTCTACAAATACCCATTGCAGGATTCAACCAAAATCCAACTAAAACACTGGTTTTCTATGGTCTCCTATAGCTTCCACCCCAACCCAAAAAAACCCACTTCACATATGCTAAACTCACCAAAACCCACTTCACATCCACTCAATCCACAGAGACCCATTTCGCAACCACATCTAAGTTTCTACAAACATACATTGCAGAATTCTATCAAACCCTCCCTGAAAAACTGTCTCTCTCTGGTTTCTAGCTAGACCAGCATAACTCGCTTCACATAAGTTCAAACCAAAACCCTCTTCACATAAGTTCAAACCGGCTAAACCCTCTTCACATCGGCTCAACCCTTAACACATGCTACCCATTTATACCAAAAGAATTCATCAATACCACATTGAAAAGCTCACAGTTTCTACAGCTCTCATCTCAAAAAACAGTATAAAGTATAAACCGCCAAACCCTCAAAAGGCCTACTTCATTTATCCTCCTGCATATATACCCAAACATATATATCTCCACTGTCAAAATCAGGGAAAGCTACAATCTCTACATATTACCATATGCAAATTTCGAATTTATACAGATAAACAGTCCTCTTCTCCGTATTAAAGATGTCGAATTGCTACTGTGTATAGCGTATGAGTGACAAACACTAAAGGGTTTAGATATATTTGCATAATATTCCTCTGCTGGTACAGTGCCCCCTCACTAGGGTTATCTGTCCATCTTTATCACAGCCCTATCAAATCATTCCAGAAAGAGAATAGAGAATCCGTGACTTAAATAAATAAAATAAACTCAAAGAATATAAACAGGATAGTATATTCCTGAATACTTCAGTGCTCAGCCTTCCTGTTATCCATATCTAAGCATAATTAACAAAATCTATTGCCATTAATCATGGATGCAATCTCAGCTGAACAGCTACAATACGTCAATATCTCTATATGTGACCACATTTCTGAACACCCATATCAATCATCCCTGTTCCCACGTCGATAATTTTCTGATTTGCAGGCTACTATTCGTATACAACGTGTATATGCATTGTATATCTAGAATGTGTATACGCAGTGTATATATCGATAAGAGTATTGCGACACGTAGAGAATTTGAACATCCAACGCGCCTTCTGTCTTGTCTTGTATAGTGTAATCTGTCTTTAACTATTCCCGGGTTTTATTTCCGCTTGTCCTTGAGACAGATGTCCGCCATTAATGACATGATGGCTGCTTTTGATATGCCCAAAGTCATTATATAAAATACACATTTCGAGTATTTGAAAAGGAAACTCGAGTGCTTTCAATGGGATATATCTGAAGGCCCACATTCCAATCAAAGATGTCTTTTGGTGAAGTTTTCACTCAGGTTTCGAGTTCCATTCCGGGGGGTTGTTATTATATTTATACAAATGTATTTACAGGTTATAGATTAATGATAATATAGTGAGCATTTTGTTCAAAATCTTCGTTTAAACTATTGGTTGAGTATTTATGATCAATTTGAGGATTTATCATAAAATTTGTGGGGAAATACTTGTAACGTTTAAGTAATGGATATTTTCCCAAAACCTTTTGATTAATTGAGAATTTATCTATCTAAATATTTTGGTTATATATTGAAAAGTTTTTTCTGTTTTTTTTTTAAATGAAAGGGGGTAAAGTTGAAGTTCTTTTTAGTAACCTTGATTTAACTAAATGTGTGTAATTTATTTTTTTTACATAATAGAGTAGAAATTTTAGATTAATTCTTGAAAAAACATACCATAGTTGTTAAATTTGGGTACATAATCGGTAGAAATTTTAAATTAATTTTTGAAAAAACATATGATAATTGTTAAAGTTGCATAATTTTGGTGTCCATGGATTATTTGAGGATGTTGAATCTTTTTGTGCATTCAAAAACATGATTTGGGCACTTCAAAATTCAGATTTTGTGAAAAAAAATATTATGTTAAAAATATCACCAAAATATCCAAAATATCTAACAAAAAGACTGATGATGATGGTGATTAATGTCCACTCAAATCAACTTTTGTAATGCTTAAATTTCAATTCTTAAAACGAATATTTATATCATATTTATAATAAAAAAATGGATACAATACTTATGAAGAGGGAGAAATTAGGGTTACTATAGAATGGCCCTTGGATTTTCTTTATCTACTTTTAGTGGAAGAGTGTTTTAACCATCGATAGGTATGAAAGAGATTTTGGATAGGGAGAAAATATGGTAACTATATAATGGCCTTAGGGTTTTTCTTTATCTTTTTTTGGTGAATGAGTGTTTAACCATGGATAGATATGAAGAGATTTTGGAGAGGGAGAAATTAGGTTATATAGAATGGCCTTAGGGTTTTATGTGCGTTTTGTAGATGAGTGTTTAACCATGAGAAATCATGAAGAGATTTTGAATTCTTCTTAGAGGAAATGGATTTATTTTCCACTCCAGATTTAAAAGGTTTAGGGTCCAGGTCATGGAAAGGCACAAAATTTTATTCTATCTTATAGTGTAAAAGGTGGTGCACCAATCAGGGTCTACACTTGATTATATACTAACATTAAATTTATTAAAAAAAAAGTAGATAATTTGGTTTATGTTCTAAGCCTGACATCTTTGTGTAGGGATCTTAAATAGTCCTTATTAGTTCAATGAAGATGTGATGATCTACCCATCTATGTAGTTGTGAGGGAAGGATGTTTGTAGCATGGGAGTTTAGTGATGGTGTGATGATCTACCTATCTATGTTTGTTGCGAGGGAAGGATGTTTGTAGTGTGGGATCTCGGTGATGATCTACATGTGATTTACCCATCTTTGTAGTTGCGAGGAAGGATGTTTGTAGTGTGGGAGCCCGTGTTCCAATGTTTTTAGGAGTTTCAGTAATAGTCCCTTGTGCAAAGAGAGCAAAGTGGTTATTGTGACTTAAGAGAATCCGAGGGAGGGTCAAACTTAGCAAGGTCTTCCTTTGGTTTGGAAGGAGGTAGATCTAGTGGTTGGAAGCTTGGGCACAATTCATATTGTCTAGTCTTGAGGGGTGGTCCAAAAAAGGAGTAAGTGCCCTTGAATTTCTCTAGTGGTATTTCATTTGGTTGTCTACATTTTCGTAAGCTCTATGATAATTCTCCTAGTGGTTTAAATAAAAAGGTGAAGCTTTGAAATTTATGAGGAGTGTATTCAAGTGCAAGATTGATTAACCCTATTAATGGTTATGAAAATAATGACTATGATTCGAAGGGGCATTGGGGAAAGTTAGCACTTTTATATTACCAAGGGACTGTCAAGTGGTAAATTGTAGTGGAGTTAGTGAGGAGACAAATGATATTATTTGCACTATAAAAGAGAGTCAAAGGGGCTTGGAGGGTGGGCACTTTGAAAAGGGTTCGAGGGGTTTATAGTGAGCGTTCAAAGAAGAAGAAGCAAAAGAAGTGTATTAAGTAGAAAAATGGTTTGGTTAAACATGTATTTTGAGAGGATATTAAGTTACAAGAAGTGATTAGCATGGCGCCTTAAATGTTTTTAGGGAGGATTTTTTAGTGGATATATAGTGACAAGAGTATGTGTCTCTAGATGAAAGTATAAGAATGCAATAACCAACTCACTCTTACATTGCATATTACATGTATTATATAGTTGTAATCCCTATAATAGCGTATTAAGTTCTTGCTAAAAAAATGAAACGACATCTTAAATTAGCACACACCCAACAAACTCGATTATTGAGTAGTGAATTTGTTGAGTAAATTAAGGATCTAACCTAACACCACCCTTAATGACTAAACCAGATACAATTCCAAGTTTATCTCCGAACTTGATAAAATTATCATTACTAAGTGGTTTTTTCATCATGTTGGTGGTTTGTTTTGTTGTGGGACAATAATGAAGAGAAATGTCTTCATTATCAACCAATTGTCTAATGTAATGATGATAAAGTTCAATATGCTTAGTTATGGCATGACAAAGCATATTTCTCAACATCTTGAGAACACTCTTGTTGTCACAAAAAAGTAAGGTTAGAGTTGTTTGGTTAAGTTGAAGATCAAGCAATATTGTTGATAACGACATTGCCTCACAAGTTATCACGATGGATGCCTTGCATTATGCTTTAGTGGAGGATAAGGAAACTGTAAATTGTACCTTACTTTGCCATGAAATTACCCTAAACCAAAAGTTAACACACAACTTGATGTTGACTTCCCTGTATCAATTGGTCTAGCCCAATTGGAATTAGTATATCCTACTAGCATGAAGTTGACAAATCCCTAAAATAGAATGCCAAAGTCAGAGATCCCTTTGACATATCAAAGAATTCTTTTTGCAGCTTGACAATCTACCTATTGAAGCTTAGATATGAATCAATAAAGATGACTTTTTGCAAAACATAGATTCAATCATGTAGTTGTAAGTTAAACCAAACTACTTACCAATTGTCGATATAATGACTCATTAACCGGTGGTGAGATAATGTAAGCTAAGAGTTTTATCCCAACTTCCATAGGTGTAGATGTAGGATTACATCCAATAATTTTGAATTTTTCTAAGAGAGCTATGGAATATTGGACTTGTGATACAAAGATAGTATGATCATATTTCCAAAAACTCTACACATAAGCAATAATGAAGTAGGCCTAAATTAGTCATTTCAAAAATAAAATAAAAAATATCAAATTTCACCTATTTAATCATGTCAACACTACTTCTAGCAATGGCAAGATCATAGACATAGATAATTAGGATCACTATGTCATCACCATTGTTTTTAACATAGAGAGTGGTTCATAATAGTTTTTTCCTGATTCCAAAATCTCTAAGATATTGATCAAGTTTGGAATACCAAGGACTTTACTAATCGCCAAACCAATTGTTTCTTTTTCAGGAACCAAAACACCTTGTCCATGCACCATGTAAACCTCCTCATCCAAGTCTCCACGCAAGAAATTACTTTTAACATCCATCAGATATACTTTCCATCCAAAATGAGCGATAATGAAGATAAGCAGCCAAAATGTTACCATATTTACAATTGGGAATAATGTGTCTTCATGATAGTCTACCCCTTCCTCATGTGCATATACTTTGGCAACAAGACAAGCTTTGTATTTATCCAAAGAACCATCTAACTTATATTTGACTTTATAAATCTATTGACAACCAATGAATTTTTTCCTGGGAAGCAATGTTGATAGCACCCAAGTCTTGTTTTTCATGAACATCATGTAATCCAACCTTCATGGCAGCTTCCCACTGAGGTTTCCTTTGGTTTCTTCAAATGTGCTAGGTTCAAATAATTGCAAAACAACAGAAGTCAAAGAAAAATGTACTTTCTCACCAACTTGCACATTTGTTGCCCCAATCACGAAGACTGACCTTCTCTTTCCTTTGAAAATTCATCTTCCTAAACATCATACATCGTGTTATAGTACACGTTGGTCTCTTACGTTATCCTTCTTGATCTTATTGTGAATATTGATAATCCCTCTCTTCTTCACTAGACCCCCATGGAACTGGACTCCTTTGATATATTTGGCTCTCAACCCTATTTGATTTCAATACCATAACTCATTACTGAATCAACAATGATTTCTCATACACTACTATCCATATATTTATTATTTTCAGTGAACAATAATTTCTTTTCTCTTTCAACATCTCTATTAATGATAATTTTGTTTGTAGAGACATCTGGTGGTCAATATTCCTTAGACTACTCACGATAGCCAACACACATATATACCTTGTTTTATAATTATTTACAATTGGGGAAAACGTTTCTTCATGATAGTCTACCCCTTCCTCATGTGTATATCATTTTGGCAACAATACAAGCTTTGTATTTATCCAAAGAACCATCTTACTTATTTTGACTTTACAAATCTATTTACAACCAATGAAATTTTTCTTGGGAAGCAATGTTGAAGCACCCAAGTCTTGTTTTTCATGAACATCATATAATCCCACCTTCGTGGAAGCTTCCCACTCAGGTTTTCCTTTGGTTTATTCAAATGTGCTAGGTTCAAATAAATGCAAAACAATAGAAGTCAAAGAAAAATGTACCTGCTCACCAACTTGCACATTTGTTGCCCCAATCACATAGACTGACCTTCTATTGCCTTTGAAAATTCATCTTCCTAAACATCATACATCATGTTATAGTACACTTTGGTCTCTTATGTTAGCCTTCTTTATCTCGTTGTGAATATTGAGAATCCTTCTCTTCTTCACTGGACCCTCATGGAACTGGACTCCTCTGATCTTTTTGGACTCCTATGATGTGATGCCACAAATGAAAAATTACTTGTTGTTTCTTCTTCACCTCCTTCAAAAACATTGGTATGTCTTGATTTCATTTGAGAGAGAGAGAGAGAGAGAGAGAGAGGTGCCTCTCTCACCCCGCCATTGCTCTATTTGTCTTTCCCTTTGAATTGTGCACTAAATGCGCTCTCTGTAGTGGATGAAGTTTATGCTTCTATATGAACTAGCCTCCTTTCCTTCTCTAGAAGAAGTGTTGATAACTTCTCAAATGTAAGTTGTTTGTTCTCCCAAACAGATTCAATGACTCAACAAATGAATCAAAGGATGGCAGCAAGCTTCACATCACCAAAGCAAGCATATCTTCATCATCCACTGGTTTCTCAATAACAACTAATTTATCAAAAAGACCCTTGAGCCACAACAAGCATTCAGATATGAGCCCTCCTTCCCACAAATACAATTACTACCCTACTTTGATGCTTGATACTTGTTTTTTTATATTTGTCAATAATATATATGCTATAGTGGCATTTCTTACTTTTAGAACCAATGTGTCAACTACTAACAATTTGAGAAGTAATAAAGACTCTTTAAATTTGCTATCATAGTTTTCAGGATCATTTGTTGGTCTATGTTCCTTACCTAAGAGGATTTATCAAGATCTCTAAACTTGCTAATGGTTAGTACCTTATGACTCCATACTTTGTAATTTTTTAGACTCCAAAAATATTTAATGATGTAAATTGACCATTTATAACACAAAAATAAATAATGATATCGTCGACTTACCAACTCAGTTTAGAAGCTCTCTTTTGCAATGACAACTTCGAAGCTCTCTTTTGCATTGACAACTGTTATGAATCTCTACACAACAATGTGAGAAGTTTGTTCTTTTTATATAGAAAAACCTCCTTGATTTAGTAGCATAGTTATCTATTTTATTGAAGACCTTAACATTTGTTCATTCATATATATATATATGTTTTTATTTAAAAAATGCTTAACCAACATTGAATTTTTATGTGTACATATTCATATAATATATGAAGATCATCTGAACAAAAAAAATATGAGATTAAAAAAACTCATATTTAGAGGTTTTGAATTTTTGAAAACCATACTCAATTTTGTCTCATGTTCTATGCTTCATATAATGATTTTATGGTGCCCTCAACATAGCGATAATCTTTTCAAATGCAACAACAAAATCTAGTCCTCATTTAAACACGGTGAGATAGGCCTCATCCATTTATTAATATCGTTTTTTTGAGATACATTGGGTCATTTTCTTTTCTCCAAACTCAACAAACTTTCTAATATGTTGTTTGGTAGTATCTTTGAACACGCAGTCAACCTCTAATATCATGCCAGAATTGACTCTCATACAAACATCACAATCACGTTGTAGTACTCAGTAATCTGAAAAGCAAGTTTAGACAATTTCTTGCCATGTCTTTCAACAACCATTCAACGAATAAATACAAGAAGCAATGTGTTTAGGTGGCACTTGTAGAATGTTGCGACTTACCATTTTCGAATTGTTGTCATGGTCATTATATTTCTTATACCACTAATCCAAAGTAATAAGCTACAATGATTAAGCTACAATGATCGAAATGGCTAAGTGTTGGCTCAACCATGTAGACTTCAGAGTTTGCTTAAATGTTGGCTCCACAATGTGTATTTCCAAGTTTGTTCAAGTATTGGCATTGTAGTTTTTTTAGAATGGAGGTTGAAAACTTGAGGAATGTGGATCTAAGGTTAGAATTTGATGGGAAAATTGCTCATCACGAGGCGATTTATCAGTCAAATACGGTGAAAAATCAAGAAACCTCATTATATGTATAAAATATTGAATAAAATAGTTCTAATTATCAAATTTGACGAGTGAATTGGATTTCAAATTCCAACCTTGCGTGGAACCAAAACCCCCCACCCTCTACATAACTTAAAGTTAGTCTTTTAAGGTGGAGCTAAGCTCTTTAACACATTCAAGTATGAAGCAAGGCAAGGAAGGAGATAGGAGTATAAAAAAAAGGAGTTACCTTCACCCTAAAAGGAGATGTGTAAGGTAGATAAAGGAAGAGATGTCTAAGGTAAAACAAGGAGGAGATGTCTAAGGTAAATCAAGGTGGGGCATGAGATTGGAGTGTAGCAAAAGGGGAGTCATCTTTACCTTTTGTTCCATCTAAGGGAAGTAGAAGTTCAATATTTGTATGTAAAGAGGGGAGTGTTATTTCCTTTTCATTTATTTTCCATTTTCAATTAAAATATTTTATAGCTAGATTTCCATTTTCAATTAAAAGATTTTATAGCTAGATTGAAGACACATATAAAATGAATAATAGCTTATTTATTAATCTTTTTCATACGAGACAATATATATTTTATAAATAAATGATTGAATTGTTTTGCAATGTCATGTGAAACAATATACTTATTTTCATTGACTAGTCATCATGGTTGATAGGTCATGCTTTTCAGTTAAGATGTGTCATTTCACTTAATTATTACTAATAATTTATCCTTTTCTCTTATGTATGTATGTATGTCTCATTACAATGCCTCCCCATCACGTTTATGGAAAAGACCCCATCTCTTGTTCATAAACCTTTGTTTTTGTAGCTCTTATAATTCATGATACAAGATTATATGAGTTATGAAGCATTGAGAATAATTGTCTTATTATGAATGGATCAAATCACCCTAATTCATTTTTTTGCAAAACTATGTGGCAACAACTTTTGTGATTTGGAAAACGATAAGTTTCCACATTTGAAGTTTTATTTAATATAGCAAGATCTTCGCTTAGCTTTGCATATTGATTTTGTCTTTGGTCTGTTCATTGATGATAATTAGGATGACAATAAAACATCCTTGTATCTAGTTTGATGTTTATTGGAACCTTCATATTTTGATACTTTAAGTGATTTACTAGTTGATAAGATCTCGATCGGATTTATATTGGTTCCTTTTTCTAAGTTTTGTATTCTTACATTTGATGACCTCTCTACTTCAATAGGGTTTGGCATTATTTCTTTATCAATTATTGATTTCTTGCTAGTAAGTTCCTCTAGCTTTTCTTATTATGACAATTTCACGCTTAACTTCTTAATTTGTGTGCTCAAGCTTTGACGATGACTCTTAAAGCAAGAATTTCTTCATCTTTATAAGTGATAACCATTCCAAATTACTTTTGCATATTTTGACCGGCTTTTGATTATCCTGAAGGAGCACCTTTGAGATATATTTAAAGTCTTTTGATGGGGGAGCTACTAATTGCAAATCCATTGTAGAATCTTGTAGTGTTATCTCTTCTTCTTATATGGGATATACAAAAAATATTCTCCATGTTTAGGACGAAGGTCTTCAATGATTTTATTAAGGTGAACCCAAAATCATGTCAACATTTTCTCTATACATAGTTGTAAAATAGAATTGATATATGAATTCGTAATCATCGATGTCCTTAATTTTATGTTGTGTGTTGCTAAACGTATTTTTATTTTTAATTATATTTGATTATGGAATTACTAATTGATTTGCCAAATTAAAGTGAATGTAATTTTCCTTCTCATCTAAACAAAATTGGATGCTAACCTATTTTTTTAATAATCTATTTGAATTTTATGATTGCAAAGGATGATAATAAAATACCCCTTTCAAGAAAACTTTCATTCATTTTAATTAAAATCCATTAAAAAGCCTTTTAATTAAAAACTTAAAAATTAAAAAAACCCTTCAAAATAATCAAATGTCCAAATAGTTCTTTACTCGTAATGTCGACTATTAACCTCCTTTTTAGGGTTAGTATAAGGTTTTAAAATATTGTTCACAACTTTCAATTTTAATTCAAGTGTTTGTTACCCTTCAATATAATAAGGAGTAATTTGATGACTAAAACATAACTCTTATAATTTAGCTTTAACATGGAGTAATTTGATGATTAAAACATAACTCTTATCATTTAGGTTTGGCGTTGTAACTTTGACAATTAATCGAGTATAACTTAGGTTTAAAGTCTAGTCATAATAAGGGTCTCAACTTTGTAAATTATGTTGGTGATTAAATAATGATTACTGAATGCCTAAGAATGCAAACAAATTTCTATGAATTAGGGTGACTCCCTTACACAACAGTTTTATACCGACGTTGTTGTAAATGATTTATTAATGGACTGCACTATATGGGTTGTAGCTCTTGTAGATCGGGTGGTTGTGAGGAATATTGTTATCCTCTCCACCTAAATTCAATCTCGTTTTGTGACACTTACTTCTTGGGAGTCGACAATGTAATGATTGACTGGATTATGTAATTCTTGCCATACCTTGATTCTCCAGAATAACAGGTGTTGGTATTTCTCCTGATGGATGTAGCCCTCTAACAAAAGGTGAACCACCATTTAAAGGTTGTATCCCTCGAAGAAAATTTAGAGAGATTATATTATTTCATGATGTTTATGATACTCGCAAAATAGTAAATACTAACTACCCATTATAATTACATGTTATTATGATTTGATGGGTATTTTTTTCCTTGGGTAACATATTGCCCATGTGCCCTTGATACTAATGAAGTAAACAATAGTGTATTTACGAAAAAGTATCTAACATAAGTATCTATAACAAAAATCTGTATATGAAATGGATATTTTATAAATGATTGAATTGAATTACAATGCAATGGGATGATATACTTATATACATTGATTGGTCACCATGGTTGATAGATCATGTCACTTCATTAAGTCACGCCTTTTAGTTAAGATGTGTAATTTCACTTTATTATTATTATTATATTATTATTAATTAATGTCTATAGATATTTATGTTCGTTACAACATCCAAGCCTTGCACCTATGACTCATATAACATCAAATCATAAGGCAACACATGTAAGGAAAAATGCAAACTCAAGACTTCAAATGTAGGTAAAGAAGACCCCATCACATTGATAGACTTGGCCAGATATTTGACAAAGGCAGTTACACCCCAATCCTCTAGTAATTATTTTTTTCATAACTCTTGGTTTTATGGATTGGTGGATTAAAATAAGAGGAGGGAAAATGGGTTCAAGGTTTGGTTTAGCTAGCATGAGTAATGGAGGTTTAAAGAGAGGATACAATGATTCACCCATTAATTGATTCACTTCCTAAATTTGCAAGGATGATTGTAAAAGATGATAAATTTGGGGAAGACCTAAACCAACATTAGATTGGTTCATCAAAGAATATTGTTATACAACAAAGAATATCATTTATCTGTTTTCATTTGAGATAGGACCAATGAATGGAAGTTGTACCAAACCTTTGTAATCTATAACTCCACTCTAAAGATAACCAAGAGCCGAGCATAAGCCATTTTGAGCTACAGTTTTCCCATACTAGGTTCTCTAGGGTAGTTATATGACCCATTGTGCATGTGATATTGTCTATTCTTGTATTGAATAATTGAATGTTAATACACAATCATGGATATTCACACAATAGTTCATAGGTAAAGAGATTAAATTCCTAATAATTAAATAAAGGGATTTATATTGATGAATAAATTTGGCCATAGGTTGATCAATTACGGATCATATCAATATCAAAGCAAGTTATTGTTATGTACCAAGTCCTTAAAATAAAATAATAAACTAGAGTAACATAATGTACACAAGATATGGATGTGCAACCCAATGCCAAAAGTGATAATAAAGATTAGTTACACAATAAATGTTTAAATAATAGACAATATAAATTACCTTTATATACATACTCTCACTCATTGCACATGTCGGTCCTTTAATAGGAAAACATCTATTACATATACATTTATCCCTTTATATGCCCCCCTTGGGATCATATCATAGTACCCTCCTTTAAAAGGATTAGCCCTTAAAGCTTATATTTAAGGGTTTTACATGCGATGAAACCAAGTAATATGATTTCCTTATATTTATGCTCTCTTGTTGTCATTGGTGATGATCCTTCCATCCAAATTCAATAATTTTTTTGTCTTAATCCTTTATAGTTTGTTTTTTCATATTTTTGTTTCCTTTGATTCCATGTGTTTATGTTATAACTTCTCCAATTAATTATATTTTATGGTCTTTGACAACATCCTATCGAATAATGGTTCTATGATGCCCTATTCCATGAATATTGTTGATTATCCCATCTTTTTATTTGGTATTGCCTATGCAAATCTTCTTGTTCTTGAAAAATTTATTGGTAATGAGGTGTTGATATAGTTTTACCTTTGATGTTTTTTGTTCATTTTGCACACCCATATCATTGGTCATTTCCCAGAGACAACGCATCCTCTTTTCTCTATGCTTGGTCTTTGATTACTCTAGCCTTCACATAATATCATATTTGATATGTACATCCACAAGTTGGAGCTCAACTTGTTCATGTATTTTATGGTGACCTTCTTGAATCTTGTCTTCCTTCTCCTTTTGAAGTTGCAATGTGGCTCCATCTAACAAATTCCTGCATCCCTCCTCATCTCTATATTTCATTCTTGATTTTTGCCTCATCAATATTTAGGACTCCTTCAACCTTCCTACAAATTTCCTCTTCTAGACTTTTAGCAGTATTCTCTTCAAATTTTCTGGCAATATATTTCTCCATATACTTTGATTCACAGTCTTGTAGATTCATTGTCATGTTCTTAACATCTTTAAGATGGTCTTGATTATTCTTACATAACCTTTTGAATTTTTCTACATCTTTCATTTTCAATTCTTCCCTTGTTTCATCCTTTTCCCACTTTCCCTTGCTACTCTTTTCTTGTTTTAATTTATGATCCTACCTAATGAGTGCTTCATTAAGATATCATATATTGGACAACACATCAACCTTCTTTATGATCACTTATTTTTCTTCTTTTTAATTCATATTGAATTCTATGCATCACCTCTAGTTTTGCATCCCTTGTCCATTTATTTGAGATTTTTTTTCTTCAATTTCCTCTAATGTTATGCGATATTCGAGTGTCTACATTAGGACTCTTCCACCACTTAGAAGCTCCACCATGAAAATGAAAACCTAACCCAAAAAAATGTGTACAATTTTTTTTACTTTATTCAATCATTCCACAATATCAATTTCATCCTTATCTTCATCTCCACTAACTATAGATATTCCCATTGATTCTTATTTTTAGTCTAACCAAAATCCTCAACTTCCAACCTCACTATATCAACAATAATGATCCCAAATATTTATTATTATTTACCCAATACATCTCTTGTTTTTCGTGTTTCTAGTGGCTTTTGAATCAACCAACATGAGGAAGTATCTAGAACTGATTTATTTTGAAAAGGTCTTGTACATAGCTTTGTAGAGACATACACCAAGTACGTCTCTCACATATGCCAGATGTAAACATGAAAGGGGCCCTGTGAGCAACAAATGATAATGTGAGTCATTGACATATGTGAGGAATTCCACCAATAATGAAAATGGAATCTGAAGTACAACATTAATCCCAACTTATGAATAAAGGTATTGTCGTTAAACATATGGGAAACCCCTTAGTCAGAGACCAATAATGAGGTGTCATCTACCGAGCACAAGGTAACTTACCAATGATGAAAGCACGCGCAGGGTGCTAACGACTCTAGGTCAAATTTTCAAAGAAACGCTTAATCTTTGATGAGAAATGACCCTCCAATGAGAAGCCAATGGGACCATCCACACTAGCACAAGTACAAACACTGGATGTGATGATACAAACCGAGAGAAACTTGAAAATAGGGAAGGTCGACTTGGCTGGTCATGAAAATTGAGGAATGGATGGATGCACCTCCTTGATTTATGAACATGAGATAAAGGATATGTGATGACTATTCGAATGGATCTCCTTGATTTATAAACTTGAGATAAAGGATATATGTTGTATCCTACACAGTCGATCAACCTTACTGTAAAATGATATAATAATAATGAGCATGGGTTAATACCCCAACATTGATCTCTCTTAAAAATATTTTCCCTTCAAAGCTTTTAATTGAGGGTGTTTCTTCATGAATTGCTCATCCTCCCATGTTTCTTTTTAAGGAGCATATTCTTCCACTTGATTAGGTACTCCATAATGGTTCTATTTAGAATACAAATAGATCATTAATATACAACTTGTTCTCATTCAAGAATGAATTTTCGATTTTCCTTCTTTGTCTAGTTCTAGAAGTTTAGTATGTACCTAAATGGTTTATCCAACAACTTTTGTTAGGTAGGCTGGGAGACATGGAAAACATTATGATTATGTGACTAAGGAAAATCTAATTCATAAGCCACTTATTTGATCTTGTG
Organism: Pseudotsuga menziesii; assembly: GCA_001517045.1. Classification (NCBI taxonomy): domain Eukaryota; kingdom Viridiplantae; phylum Streptophyta; class Pinopsida; order Pinales; family Pinaceae; genus Pseudotsuga; species Pseudotsuga menziesii. The sequence goes on from LPNX010473561.1 coordinate 193,918, forward strand.
AAGGATCCGACAAGGTCCATACAATTTTGGAGCTAGTTTCTCATTCTTCTTTTGTTTGAGATTGGAATCCTTATATGATTGGATCATATATACTCAATTCCCCCACCTCGAATTGTCTTTCACTGAAATGTTGAACTTCTTGCTACTTCATCTTGTTCAAGGCCATTTGAAGGTTTTCTTTTATAATTTGTAAAGTTTCTTGACTCTTCTAAAAGTATGAGTCTATTTCATGTGCTTTGGAATGGTTTAACAAATATTATATGATACTAGGGGTTGGATACCATAAAGAGGTTGAAATAATGATGTCTTAATAGTTGTGTGATAAGTCATATTGTACCACCATTGTTTTAGAGGATTCCACTTAACCTTTTGAGATTGTTTGTCTAAGTACCAACAACAAATATAAGCCTCCAAACACTTGTTCACTATCTTAGTTTGACCATATATTTTTGGTGATATGATGAACTCATGGATAATGTTGTTCCTATTATCTTCCAAGCATCCTTTAAAAAATTGCTTGTGAAGTTTGAATCTCTATCACTTACTATTACCGTAGGAAAACTATGAAGTCTATGGATTTATTTCATGAAAGCTTCTATGAGTTGGTTTGTAGTATATGTAATTTGAATTCCACATGAATGTAAATAATTTGTAAGTTTATCCACAACCACAAAAATGGCACCCTTTCCAGCTTCTTATATCTTCATATTGATTTTTTAATTCTTCTCTTTACTCATCCTTTTCTCACTATACTTCACTATTCTTTTCTTATTTTAATTTTCAAACATCCTTCATCAATTCTTAATTAACAAATTACATCTTGGCAAACTCAACGTCTTTCTTTATAATATAGTATTTTATCTCTTCATTATCCTTCTACAATTTGGACGAATTTTCTTTAGATGTATTTAATTCATCTAGAATTTTATGCATGACCTCTAGTTTTTGTCCCCGATCCATTTATTTGAGAAATGATTATTCAAATATTTCCCATGTGGCATGTAACATTGTGGCTCCATCAAGACTCAACCACTGCTTTTGAGCTTCACCATAAAACTAAGTACTTAAAACCCAAAGGTTACAACATTTCCTCCACAATCCTCAACCATTATGTAAGATCGATTCCATCTTCATCTCCTCTAAATTAAAGTATTGCCATTGGTTCTTACTTGGGGTCTAACCAAAAAATTCTACCTCCAACCCCACTATCTTAATAATAATGATCCCAAATAGATATGATCATTTTTACAAGATATTCTACTCTCTTTCCACATTGTCAAGAGTTTGAATCACCCCAACTGGGCATCCCAATCAAAAGTTATGTTAATTTTAAGTTTAACATGTTCATTTCAAAACCATGATTTAGAGATTGTCCTACAGTATGACCATGTACTTGATGTAACTATGACTTTGAAAATTTGGTATGTAATAGCCCAATATTTATTGTCTTCAATGTCACAAGTCTCACTTAATTATGTGTTGAATTTTGTACCAAGGAAGTGTTCCCATAGTGGCTTTGTGCCTAGGTAACTAAAAGGGGACAAGTAATGTGACCCTTGTATTAATTACTCGAGACAAGTAATTAAATAACTTTATAGTCATAAAGTGACTTTTTAATAATTTTAAGTTGTAGTTGAGAGAGAAATTATTTAGTGGAGAGAAAAGTGATTATTCTCATCCTTTGACGAGAAATCACTAGATTAACTATGGGCCCTTGAGCTAGTGATTGTTTAACTACCCTAGAAGGTGGAATGAAAATACAAGGGAAAATATTAAAAAGGCACTTCATTCCTCATTTGTACACACTCATCCAAGTGAGGAAGAGGAGAGGCAAGCATTCCAAGATAAGTTGGAAGCACACGAGTTTCCAGGCAAGAGAGAAAGCATAGTTGAGTTGAATGGTGGACACGTTATCCAAGAAGAAGATGTTGCAAAGTGGGAATGTGTTCCCATGAGAATATAGTTTCTCTTGTTGAAGTATGAACAACAAAAGGAAGGCACATTTCCCAAGGAAGTTGGAGAGAGCACTCTTCCCAAGACAATGACACAACTTTTAATGCTATATGTACTACATTCCCAGGAGGCCGTACTGCTGAATTAAGCATAGAAATCAAGGAGGTGTACTGCTAAAAGCTGGAAATGATTTCTAGGAACATTAATGATGCTAATTTAGTGTTTTTGTGCATTGACTTTGAGGTTTCTTATGTACATAGAAATCGAGGAAGATATTTAGAGTGAGAGGGTTGTTTAGTTGAATGTACAATGTATGTATAGCATGTTGTAAAGGGTTTGGTACTTTTTTGTGTGTGTTGGTACTATGCATTTATTTCCGTAAGGTACTTTTGTTTTGTAATTTTTATTCCAGTTCAATAAAGATCTCTTGCAACTGGTTTTTCCCCAAGGGGTGGGGATTTTTCTAGGGTCTGTGTTAGATCGAAAATTGTTGAGTTTTTACTTGCATTTTCAGTCTGTTGTTATTGCTTTATTTCGCTGCAAAAATTGCTACTAGTAATGTATATCAACCTCATAATTCATTTATAGATGCTTGTGAAAAGTACTTTTGTTTTGGTTTATTGTAAGGTTTGATATCGGAGGTATGTGAAGTGTTTGACAATTTCTGTATGTGAACAAAACAGTTTTCATCATTATGAAATGCCAAGAAAAATACATGATAACTTTCCAAAACTTGTTGATTGGGTGACCTTGTAGAGGAATGCACTTGTACGATATACTATATGTCCAAATTTGTAGAGATGAGTTTGAAATTTGCATCATAGATAGCCTAGTATTTCTTCTTTCTGACACTACTAGTGGCACTATATATGGACCTCTCTAGATTTATAAATCATTATTTACTAAGAACTCTTGTTTTAGATTGGTTTCAGGACTAGATAAGAACCCTAACTTTCATAGATTGTAACTCCAAAACTCTAGAGAAGTATATTATGGAAAATTAACCCAATGTACTTATGTATGTCCTCTATCCACTTTGAAAATTTCTCTCATTGAAAATAATATAAACAAAATTGAGTGAAAATGGTAAATGAAACATTTGAAGGAGCCCAAACCTAGGATTGTTCACTCTAATGCCAAATGGTATGAACCAAATAACCTAGTGAACATTAATTAATTCCTATTTTAGTAATTATATGCCTAGAACAAGCGAATGAATGAACAATAAGCATCTTCTAAGGTAAATACAAGATATCCAAATGCATAATATGATATGACTATTTAAACGGATCTCCTGATTGATTTAGAATATGAGATGAAGGGGACATGATGCATCCTACACACTAAGTTGACCTTACTAAACTAATATAATAAAATTCATTTGGGTTAGGACCATAACATAAATCTTAGTGGTTCACCTTCTGAGCCACCACTACAAGGAAAATCCCCTGTAGTGGAGGTCATAGCGTAGGCTTTTAGGTTACACGATTGGAAAGAAAGTTTAAAAAATCTCCTTTACAACCTCTGCCAATGGTAGTGGATGCTTTAATGAAGGTCATAATGGATAAATTTTATAACTAAAAAAACTTAGCGATCGAATGTTTTAGTGAATGTTTTTTATTAGTGTGTTTTGTTCAAAATAGGGGCATCGGTGCATTCATAACACAAAGTACTGATGTTGTAAAATGTAAAGTATCGTCACCGGTGCATTCAAACATAAAGAGCATCGAAAATAACACAATTTCAACATCGTACTGGTGCTCACGTATCGATTATACATACCAGTGCTTTAACAAATGAACTGAGGCAATATGTCACATTGTATGCACCGTACCAATTTTTTTTTTGTGTGTTTTTGACATGGTTGATTAATATGAGTGCACCAATGCATATAAACCAATGACATGCACAAGTGCATATAAAGCAATGATATGCACCGATGCAAAAAAAATAAAATCAAAACGCATCGGTGACTCCATCTGGCAAGTGAGCATCTTTATTTTAAAATTCAATTCCGTGTTTAATTAACATAACTGCACCGGTGCGTATAAATTGGGAAGACGCATCGATACACCTATTTAGTGTAGATGCACTAGTGTTCCTAATTATGGTAGACGCATCGATGCATCATCGATTACCAAAAGCACCACATATGATTCTTCAAACAATCATGGTACTGGCATTGCAACACAATATATCAATTTTAATGATTGTATTTGTGAGTTTTATTAATGTTCATGGAGACGCACCAGAGTGACATTAATTATCAAAATACTGCATTTGATTCTATGAACAATGACTACTGACATTGTAGTGTAATATATATATATATATATATATATATATATATATATATNATAGATGCAAACATCTATTGTAATTATTAATCATCCATACATTTAATTACCAATGTATTGTTTCACATGTAACATTTGACAATAACATTGAAGAATGCAATTGAATAAAAATGTTTATTTTATTATACATCAATAACATTTTCTTTGTCATGCAAAATAGGACAACGCAGAGATAACAATAATCAAAATGTAAACATGCATGTAATTGTTACACTTATTGGTAACCAATTGTTTTTCAATTTGGACAGTATGTCCGGTACATTATTATACAGAATGTATGATTTTCACAAACAATTATTTCAAAATAAACAACAACTTGCATTAACATCAAAATTAAATATGAATCATTATTCTTCGTTGAAATTGTTATCGGTACTCCAGGAACTTGCATCAATTGGGTTATTTTGGCTGAATATTTTCTTCATTGACTCGATTTTTTTCGTCTTCTTCCACTGACATTTGCAAACATTAAAAAAAAGGTGCACTAAGTGTATCTATATTGTCGAGAATAATGAAAAAAAAATAGATAGTATACATGAATGTAAATTGAAAAGTGATGTACCTGCATAGTAATAATTGAGTTATGAATTATACACATTCTTTCAAAGCCATATCTCATGCCTTCCATCAACAAGTATTCTGTTGGATCCACTCCATACTTTGTTTCCTGCAATGTTTATGTCCTGTCACAATTAATCCTAGAATTAATATAAAGGATTTTTTTATATTATAAAATGAGAAAAGTAAAACAATATATATATACTTACAAAATTCAAAATTAAATTTTGATACGCCAACATATACTCAAAACCCTTGCTTAACCCAATGTCAACTAATTCATCAGATGGTTCCTCTTTGTTTGTTAACACCTGTTTGAAGACATCCACGGATAGGCAGTGAAAAAAAACAAAAAACAAATATACAAATCACAACCACTACAAAATATTAATTTCTTATAAGGAAATCACAAATACTCACAAACTTTGTTATCAACCCCTTTATTCCTTATCGTCATGTCTTGTGTGCTAATTGGGTTCCATTTTCTTTTCTTTTTTGCAATAACAAAACAATTGAAAATGAATATTTAATGATGAATTAATTAATGAGATTTACATAATCCTAGGAATCAATGATTTCATACATTTGAAGCACGTTGTTGTTGAGATGGCTCCTCTTGCGATTCAATTATTCCTATTTCCTTAACCATCTCCTTGTACACTTTTTGAACACCCCTACTGACACATTTTGCATATCACCTCGTGCATCATTTGGGTTTCTTATACTATTCCTAGAAATGTAAAATGTCTGCATTAAACAATTTTTCTAATGATATCAAAAATAAATAATATAATAGAATTAAAAATATTGAAGGAATGATGCTTTAGATACAAATTCTACATAAACATGTTTAGGTATATTACTTTTTCAATGATTTTTTATGTTGTTGTATGTTTTTTCTATTACAAGTCTGACAAGTCTCATTAACCATTGCTCTAGGAACGCCTCTTCTAGTTTACATATGATCTAATTTATTGAATCGTTTGATTGGTTTCTATATTGTAAGTGAAAAGTACATATGTACATTCTTTCCACTATATCCCTCATTGTATTATAAAATTATTTTTCCCTTCTATTAACTTCCAACACCATTCCAGATGAGCTAAGTACCAATTAATCATCATTTGCATCTTCCATACTTTTTTTTATTATGATGGCATTGAATTCTGATGCTGTCAGGCCCTACATAACATTCAACATGTGTATTAGATTATTTGAAACATATTAGTCAATATTCATAACTACATTATTACTCAAATTTGAAGAAATAATTCATATTGACTTCTTTTTTATTCACCAGATTCATCACTCTACAACCTTTCCATCAACGTTTTATGCTCTCTTGGACTTAGATTTGTAAGAATCTTATTGAGCTTCCTCATTTTTCAGCTCTACATTTCACACATTAACAAATACATATTAGTGAAATTTACAAATAATTCAAATAAATTAATTTAAATACATAAATTTATTAGAACCATTTTCCTTCTTTGTAATCATGGATGTGCTTCCATCACGTTGACTAAATTTTTTGTTCATTGAACTCATACCATGCATTTTTATCAATAAACAACTTGGACCATTAAATACATAAGCTATCAATATATTATGCAAATAAATTACAGACCTTCAAAATAGAAAACAAGCTTGAAATCGGTGTGTTTTATAATAAAAAAATGCACTGGTACGTATATACACCTAGACGCATCAGTGCAGTACAACAATTGAGATGCTGTGATGCATTATACCAACAAAAGTGCACACTGAATGACCAAAAAGTATTTGTCATTTTATGGAAGTAAAAAATGGTTCCTACCATTATCACTGTTATTTTTATATAAACACATCGATAATAGATAACTGAGAAATGAAAAAAATGAGATTTTTTTGTTTGTTTCGTATGTCATTAGCTGTGCGCCATACAATATGTGCACCGATGCATTTTGGAAAATCAAACACACAAATTTTGATGCATTCGTTTCTTTCAAAAAAACAAAAAAACTTTTCAGTGCCAACATGGTTATCAGATTCGATCCAAATAATGCACCCATCTCACCCTAATATTTCTATATATATTCACAAATTCAATAAATAAGAAATACCTAAAAGGTGAAATCGTAATTTTGTGAAACAATAGAGCGATTTAAACCCTAATGTAAAATCTTGTAGCCACAACAAACGAAAAAAACACCGAGAAGAGAAGGGTTGCACCATTGAAGGTACATATAAATTTTTTTCTTCTAAATCTACTTAATTTCTAAATAAGATAGTAAGATCAATAATAATATTTACATGAAATTTTTACTATGTAGATGTTTCATTCACGATCTTCCGAATAATCCAGTCGCTCCAAACACCTTCTGCATAAGTCTTTGTTCCAAATCTCTTCCCTGAAATTTTTGTCGAAATAATGAATTAATGTTTATATTTTTTGCTTTTAAACACATTTTAGAATTAATTTTTCAAACTTAAAATTGCCACTATTTTTCAATTTAGGGCAAAAATAACTTGTGCTATTTTTTTTTTTAAAGTTTGAACCTTTGGTAGTTCAATGCGCCCATGTCCATGATGCACTGGTGCGTTGGTTTATAAACCGCACTGTCACCCGCAACTTTAAAAAATATGATCACTTGATGCACATATATTTATGACACACCCCAATGCACTTGTATATAATAAACACACCGACATGAAAGCTGATGTAAAGAAGCATGCATAAATATCTGCTACGAAATGTAGCGGATATTTTCTACTGTAGATCTTTTGCGAAGGATATTTCACAATGCGTTTATCTTTTTTACGCACCGAAATCCCTGTACTTGAAAAAAATCCTCATTCATTGGTGTGCTTATACATGTAACACATCGGTGTCATTGTGATTATGAAACACATCGTGTTGAATAGTTGTGTATAATGCATGTATAAATATCCACTACCAAATGTAGAGGATATTTTCTCTTTAGGGGGATTTTGCAGAGATTCTTTCATGGTCTTTTTATCGTTGTTGAGGACCGATGCATTTAATATTTTAAGCGCACCGGTGCGTGTATATTAGAATAGACACACCACTAAAAAAATTTAATGTTTGGTTTTTGCAGTTCCACTTAAAATTATATATTCATCTCAAATTTTCTTTTATTATTCATTGAAACCAATTACAATATTTCATAGTATATATATGTTTCTTAAACTCACCTTGTTCTTACATAATGGTTTCCAAACTATATTGGAAGTTAGATTGGAATATAGTTCTTGAATTTTTTTTAGGATTGTAGAGACATATATTGATTGTTGATTTGGCTCAAATGCAAGGAGAAAACTTTGTAGTATCAAATGACTAATTCTTTAGTTTCCAACTCATTCCATCACGTTCAAAGATCGACAAGTTCTCCATTTCCATCCCCAGTAAGTTCATGTTTTATTTATATTTTGACTATTTATTTGAATTTATGTTACTTATCCATGTGAATCTGAATATCCATTTATTCTTTGTTGTAGGATCCTGATTCAAGTTCGAGTTCAAATGCACAAGACATTCCACTAGATTCAAAACATCGTAAGCTCTTATAAGGAGCAAGATACCGCAAGTAGTTCGTAGATGAACATGGGAAGCCGCTTTAACCTACAAATTGTAACATGTAGTTTTCAAACCGCAATCTTGGTTCATCGATGGTGATTTGTCTTGAGCTAGAACTCTTTTATGACACCCCAGTATTTTTTGGTTGTTCAAAATGTCAAGGGTTGAAGGAGAACCTTCGACATGTCACACTCAACCATTAGACCAATGATAGATTACCTAATGTTGATGGTCTAATACCCCCTATTGCAGTAAATAATACAGCAGGTGGTATAGAAAAGACATGCATGAACACTTCCCTATGGTCTCTTTTGAAAAAGTTGGAAGCCAAAACAACTACGTCTCATCCTAAATTGGCAAACCCCTCTACTTATGTTTGGTCAACTGAAATTTCTAGCGATCCAAAGTATGACTTGAATGTCACCCAACCCATCTCTACTAGAAGATCCAAAAAGTTGCATGGGTTGAGAGAAAAACTGTCCAAGTACACACTGAGGTTCATCTAATTGTTAGAGTCTAGAGATGTTTTCTCCCTTCCTGTGAATTTGCAAAGTAAATGTAAAACTTATTACAACCGCACTTTGTATGGCGCTTGGATGTCTTCTCTACTTGTTCCTGATGTTGGGATCGAATTATCCTTTTGTGGTAATGTTTTTATGATCGCAAAGTATAATATATTGATGCAGTAAATTTTGGGTTGTTTATCCTTTTACATGAACTTGTTCCTCCCAAACAATTAGTAGCACTTATGCCGTTTTGTGGTCCTATTTATTGTCGGTCTGTTTACTAGAATATTGTTAAATACAGGCATAACATTTCCATGTATAGTATGTGCATGGATGGTTATATTTATGGAAGCTTTAATAGGAAGAACTTATTATATATAGATCGTCATCTACGTACTCATGGGAATATTGCAGGGTTCATAAATAGTTCTAGGTGATATTTATTTTTTACAAATTGTTCAGTTGAGGAACACTTCAATGATGAAGAGTTCTTTATAAAAAGGAAAGTGTCAATATATTTTGTTGTACATGCAATACGTAGTTTGTCTCTTGGTGATGAGTTGTTAATAAAATACAACTTTTGTAGAACACCAACAACTCGTCAGAAATGTCTCGCATTGGGATTACCCTTAGATGTTCCCTTGGGGCGTAAGACAGAAAAACATTGATTAATTGTATTTGTCAATTTACAATGGGAGCCATGTTAATGTATTGCTCAATTTGAAATTAGCTTTTATAAATTGTTCATTTAGTTTATAAATTGAATTTGAAAATGTGTTGCTCATTTTTAAACTTTTATATTTAATGTGGAATTGATGTTAATTTATCGCTCAATCTGAATGTTTTCTTTATAAATTGTTTGCAGCTTATCATTTTGTATTGGAAATGATTCTTGTGCTTCTGTAATAATTGTTTTGTATAATAATATATCAAACCAATCGCATTGTGCTTACTAACATCATCAATGTAATGTTCAATATTTTTTAAATCATGAATATAATGATGAGAGACCTGCCAACCATCTTCTGTTGCACCCCAGTACAATTTCAAATCGAGAGAAGGTTGAAAAAAGAGTGTAACTCGGAGAGGAAACCTACCAAGCATGGTTGAATCAACCACATATTCAATTTCCAATGTATCCATCCTCACCAATTAGGAATGCCTATAGTGATAATAGTTCTTCACATGTTGGCATTGGAGGCAATGAATTAGACGTTGGCATGGATGATTTATTACAACAAAGGAGTGCCATGGATGAAATGTTGTTTCAACATTCCAAGATATTGAGCTAGGGTTTGATGCTCGTATCACTGGATCCTTCTTCGAAAGCCTTAAATCGACAAATTCCACACTTCTTTTTGAACATGGCTAGTCAAAGTCTACACAGTTGGGGAAAACAATGTTCTTATACCACTTGAAATCAAAGTATGCCATGTCTGACACGTGTTTCTCAATGATGTTGAGGTAACTGACCATCAACTACATTATATTTTAAGGAATCTTATTACGCAATGATCATTGAAAATTGTCGATTTTATGAACATTAAATGGCATTGTACATTTGTATTTCCCACTAACTACATGTTATTCAAAGATAAGGTACTTCTGAATTATAATGTCTTTCCTGGAAGCTGCAAAGAGATAAAGAAACTGTTGGAAATATTGGGTGTTGAGTACATATCATATCATGCATGTCCCAATGATTATATTCTATATAGAAGTGAATATGCAGACAAAGAGATATGCCCAAAATACGGTCATGACAGGTACATATAATCGAATAATAAGTCTAAAGCACATGGTCCTCCTCATAATATATTAAGGCAAATGCCTATACTCCCAAGGATTCAAAGGCTCTTTTGTTGCAAAGAATTAATTATGTTGCAAAGATGGCATGCATCGCATCGAAGTGAAGGAGTATTGTGAATTCCAATAGATTCAATAGCCATGAAGCATATAGAGGATACATGGTTCCAATAAATTCAAGGGTGAAGTACACAACCTTAGATTGAGCATAGCCATTGATGGCGTCAACCCATATGCCCAACCAGAAAACACCTATGTTGTTTGTCTTGTAGTAGTGATCAATAACAATATCCACCCCATGGTTGTCCTTAATGAATGAACATCTTATGTTGGCTCTTATAGTCCCTGGTAGAAGACAAGTGAAGAATATGGATGTTTACCTACAACCATTGATTAAAGAGTTTAAGGAATTATGGGAAGGGTTATAGGTATATGACGTATTGAGACCCACCCCATTAAAAAGGAGTTTTATGTTGTATGGCACATGTGCGTACACCAAACATGATTATTCAGGGTTGGTATTTTTTGTTCATATTCAAAGCAATATTCTTGGCATATTTAATTCGTTGTGACTATCTTGTTCTTCAACACTAACTGTGGGTTCTGTATACCATAACATCGCAGGTCTTGTAACAAAAGGTTATCATGTATGTAAATCTTGTGGACATTATATGAAGGCTAGGTGGTCCAAATATTTACGAAATCCAGTGTACAAATTCTCTAGGGTTTTCCTCCCAGAAAACCACCCTTATAGAAGAGCAACATATGCTTTTAATGGTAAATCAGAGAGAACCCAAACGCCTGAAATAATGACATCGATTGATTGGCTCATGGCATATGACAGAGAGAAGGATAAGGAAAATACATATATGCTCAATTCAAATGGGGAACCTATGTTCAATGATCCATAATTCTTCAACACCTATGATGAAAAAATGCCCAAAGGGATGAAAAGGAAATCAATATTTTATGAGCTCCCATATTGGAAGCATACTAAGATTGACCACTTACTATATCACATGCATACATTTAAAAACGTTTCATGTTCTTTGTGGTGTCACATATCATTAAAAAAAGTGACAGATTGAAAGTCAGGAAATATCTTATTTCTTCAAATACTAAAAAGAAGCATTGGCCAAGACAAGAAAATAGAGGAGAGGATGGCCACTATTTTTCATTAAAAAAAGGTGACGCCCCATGGATTTTGAAGAAGAAGAGCTTAATTTGGAAAAGAAAGTTATATTGGGAATGGAGGCGCCTTCTTTTTATGGGTCTTTTCTATGACGTTGCTTCACTACAAATAAAAGTTGACAGGTTTGAAATCATATGACTATCTCAACCTTCTAAGGGTACATACAATTTCCCAAAAATGTTTTTATTATTCATTTATATCTTTTACCACACAAGTTAAAATGAAATTAATCGTTTATGTTTAATTTGTAGTGTCATTATCCGTTGTTTGTGCATGTGTGTGTGATCCATGACTTTTTTTATTCCCTGTGACATGCCATATCTAGACTATCTGCATTTGTATGATGGATCACATCAAAGGAGATTTAGATTGCTAGCATTCCTTGGTGGCATCAAGAGACAGCCGAGATTGTTTGTATGTTTGAGAAGAAATTGTCGTCGAATTTCATGGACTTGTACATTCCTCTTCTAATTCACTTAGTCAATGAAATTGAATTAGTCATGGTGGTCTCATGTCATTGGATGTTATTCTTGGAGAGGTACATGAAAAAATTGAAGGGATTTGTTCGAAAGAGGGAGAAACCCGAGGGGTCTATGGAAGAGGGTTACATAGTATATGACTTGTTTTATTATGCCAATGAGTACATCAAACAAATTGGCCACACACCAGGCATAGTTATTTGGGATGATGAACATGTTTACGACAAAAGGGAAGGGGGGTTACTCAAAGAGTAAGCTAGCCGACTCTCTGCTGCAACACCAGCTAGTACATCGGGGTATTGGGATAAATCCTCCCCTCTCCTAGATAGTCCAATGTTGAAATAAATATCCCCTTTAGTGGGTTAAAACCATTGACCGCCACCAACATGAAATGCCTACCTTTGATGATCCCAACATCGGATGAACTGACATAATAATGCAGATTTTCCCTTAAAGGATGTAGTCTCCTGATAGAAATTCAGGAGGACAATAGTCCTCAAGGTCTATCTAGTATGAGTAGTAATGCGGTGAGGGTACAAATCCCTCTCCCTCTCCCTATCCTCCCACTATTTGACCATGTTATATTGGTCAATTTGAGCATGCTCCTGTTGAGCAGGATGTCGTTGCTCATGTCTATGTTTCACATATTTCATACAATAAAAATAATACTTAATAACATCAATAATAATGTTTTCTAAAGAAAAAAAATAGTTACTACTGGTGCTCCAGAATAATGGAAGCGCATCGTCAACGATACTTAGCTTCACCAATGCACTGCTTACGGTGTGGTACGACAATCCTACATCACCAATACTATATTTTAATATATTTAAAGTTAATTTAAATGGTGCATTAAATATTTGATGCATCAGTACAATTTATAAAATTGAACTAACAATGCGCCAAAATCATATTAGCGCATCGATGCTTCCCATTCTATGAAAGCATCATTAACCATTTTCCATAAATGTAATGTCGATGTACCCATGTCACCTCAAAGCACCGAAAATGTTGTATTGATGTGGAATGGGCACACCGACATTAGAATTTTGTAAAACAGTTAAATAATATGTTGTTGGTGCTTTCAATTCAAGTAAGCACAATGTTAACAGTGTGTTTACTTGAATCAAACACAATGTTTATTATTAAACCGTTACTAAAATAAAAAAATCTTAACGATGTGCTTATGGAATTTAAGTGCACTGCAAATGGTGCCCTTAAATTTCCTAGATGTATCGTATAATTAATTTCTTCCTTTATTATGTAATGTTAATAAGTGTGTTTGTTATATTTAAGCGCATCGGTAAAACCAATGATCTAAAATATTGAACACATTGATTACCATTTTTACATTCATTTTATTTTTTACGTTCTGGTGCGTATCTTCTCGGTGCACCAAGGCCATGTCAGAGCACTGATACCGGTGTCGTGACATGCCCTAGGCACACCACATAATTTAGTTGTTTTTGTAATACTTTATGTTTTATGGTGTGTCTAATGAATTGGAGGGCACCGAAATAACGGTGCTCGAAATTATAGAATGCACCATTTTCAAATTTTATGTTTTTATTATATATTTACAGGAAATGGTGCATTCCAACTGTTCGGATTGCACCATTTGCAGTGCGGCTTGTAAAATTTTACAAGGTCCACTACAGTCCGGTGCGAGATGAATGACTCGAAGACGCTGTGCATATTTTTTGATTTTTTTGTTTAAATATAGAAAATTAAGGATTAATTCAAAAAATTAATCTGTTAAAAAATTAAATTAAGAGGTAAGAAACAACTTGTTGAACGACCTTTCGAGGAGGCATCCTGACAATGTATGAAAAAAAAAATTAGACCACTATTTGTCAAAATTCAAAATAACAACAAAAACAAATACAAGTGAAGAATGTGTCCATGTGGACCACAGATGTTAGGGCATCCAAGTGGGTAAAGTTTCGCATCGGTGCAATTGGGAAAAACTACACTGAGTAGTGGTAAAAATGAATTTTACCTCGCAATTTGTTTTTTTATTAAACCCTATTCCAGTGTGTTTTCAGGTGAAGTGCATCGGTGCAGGTGGAAAACCTAACGCAACAGATAATAGGGGTATAAAAAAATTTAAGAGGTTTTCCACCGTTGAATTTTTTAATGATGACAATCAACGTGTTTGGTAAATACAAACGCACCAATGCATATATTATACTGACACACCATCAAGCAACGTTTGCAAATGCAATTTAAATGGATTTTGAAATGAAATTATTTGGAGTCGAATGCGGTGAATTTATTTATTAAACATGCACTTGTGCGTTTACGATTATCGTGCACACTAGTATTAAATTTCTTATTAAAAGTATAAATTGAAAGTATGATGAGTTTAGTTGTATTAAAGGCACGAGGGAATTTATAGTATAACGCCCCAGTGTGTTTATGCTATATAAATGCACCGAGGAACGACTATTAAAATCAGATGAGTTTTTAAATTAAATTTTCTTTGATTTATATATTTTCTTTATTTTGGTGTGGTGTAATTTCGGTCTGCACCAGTGCGATATAATAGGAAACACACTGGTGCGTTTTGTGTAAACACACTGATTAAAAAATATCCGCTAAAACCTCCTCCTGATCACCTCCAATAGAAACCTCAACTCTAAACGAATTTTCGACCTCTTTTTTTATGGGCTTCTGCTATAACTTCCACTACAGGGACATTTCGTTGTAGTGCACAAATCATCATGGTGCCCAAGAACGAATATGATGGAATTGTCTATACTACGAAGAATTGAACAAGATAACCAGCAATAATCATTGTCCATGGTTGAGGATTGTTGGTTTATGGATCAATTGTAGCAGGTAAAGTAATTCACAAAGTTGGAGCTCAAATCAAACTATCACTAAGTGTGCGTGAAAGAAGAAGACACATGGAAGACAACAATCAAATTATGGTAGGGTTTGTAGAAGTGGTTGGTTATTCCTTTGAAATTATATAATGCACCTACAACCGTGTATACATTTAATAAAAGATGTGTTGTGTACAAAAATTTGTAATAGTTTATTCAGATGATATACTAATATTCAAGTCTACTTGGGAAGAACATGTCTCACATTTAAAACAAATATTGGACACACCGAAGAAGAATAAATTGTTGGCTAATATTAAGAAGTGTGAGTTTGGTAAGCATTCATAGATTTACCTTGAACATATGATTGGTGGAAGGAGAATTGAAGAGAGAGATAACAAAGATCAATGCCATCGGTAAGTTGGAAACTCCCACTAGAATTACACATGTAAGAAGTTTAATGGGAGAAACACAATATTTGTAGAAATTTATTGCAACACTTTCAACAATAGTTGCACAAATTTGTGTTGTAACAACCAAAGGGAAGAGTTTTAATTGGGGTATATAACAACATAGGTATTTTGAACATTTGAAGAGAAGAATTAATCAAACACTAGTTTTGGCCATCCCTATTTTGCAACAACCATTTGACATTGAGACATGCAAATAGGTACACGATGGGAATAATGCTTATGCAAACAACAAGGCCTATGTGTTACTATTATGAGTTGTTTAATGACACAATATTGTTAAACTACCCACATATAATTAGGAATTCTATATCCTTGCACATGCAGTGAAGAAATGGAAGCATTATATCTTGGGGATGGAGACCATGATTCACATTGATCATCAACCACTTTAGTATTTGCAGAGTCAAACTAAGCTACAACAAGAAAGGAATTATAAATAGATGTATTTTTTTGCATCAATTCCATCTAGTTATCAAATACAAGAAGGGCACCAAAGTTGCATACATGCTATGAAGGCCATCCATGTAGAAGGTTATAATTGTGGGAACCATAATGTAGCTTGATCATTTTACCCATGAAGTTATGAGTAAGGAGCATGATGAAGATGATGATTTTAGAGATGTCTTTTAATAGTTGAAAGGACAACAATTGTTAATTTAGACTAAAAAGAATATGATTTTCAATATGGGCTACTCTATAAATTGGGCAAGTTGTTTAGTCCATGGGATAGAAGAATATTAGATAAGCTCGTACTTCAATAATTGTTGGAAATTTGAGTGTTGGTAAGATAGTGACAAATATAATGGCATAAGAAGCAAGAAAAAGTTTCCAAGTATATTTGAGGATGTGTTCATTGTAGCATCAGTAAGCCAAGCAAAAGGAAACTTGGGTTGTACATGGCATTACTAGTTCCCAACAAACCATGGGAGAATAAGCCTATGGATTTAGTTGGAGGTTTTCCAATGACCAAACATGGCCATGAGTACTTGTTTGTACTTGGGGACAACTTCAATTATATGTGTGGGTGTGTGTGTGTGCGCGCGCATGTATGTTTTGATTTGGTTCATTCTATTGTGTATGATTGAGATACAATATTTTTGGATAAAGTTTGGACAAATTTATGGGAAAGAAATGATACCCCATCGAAGCATTATATAATGTTTGATATCCACGTTGATGGACAAACCAAATTTGTTAGCAAAATTTTGGGTGAAGAAATTAAAAGTCTATAATTGAAAACATCTAAAGACTTGGGATGAACTATTGGTGTATATTCAACACTCTTATAATAAGGAATTACATTCTTACAATCACAAATATTCCTTTAAGGCTTGTTATGGTGATTTTCTATTAAGATTTTAACAAGCATAATACAATAAAAATGTAAGAAATAAACATTACAAACAACATTCATATAGACACAACAATTTACCCTGAAAAACGCCATGGAGGGAAAAACCAGCACCAATGAAGATCTTCATTACCCTGGCCAAACCGACCGACCAGGTCGAGTGAGATAGCCACCTCTCACCTCCAGACCATTTTACAATAGAGCCTAGTGAATCCTTATAAAGAATTCCTTACATGCAATACCATGGGACAAAACCACGGGCTACAACAAACCATGTGTTAGAACTAAATCACCTTTGATTCATTCCTGAGTCAAGGTTAACCCTAACAATCCCCCCTTTAAACTTGACTTGGTGTAATCACCACCCCACGTCCCCCCCTCGTAATTTTTTACCAAGGAATTCCACATACACCCCCTATCGCCTAGGTCCATCTCTCGACTTTATCGATCAGTTACCAGGGGTATGCATTCCTTACAAGGTCTTACATCCATATGCCCATTTACATGCAAACCGCTCCATTAATTTTATTTTTTTTCATGTGTCTTTATGGTGACTACAACCTCCACCAGGTCTGTCACAACAACATCCTGTGACCTTTGTTTGCATTCCTTGTGGGATCAATAAATATTCTCCATGTGGACAGAAAATAACTTTCACACTGCTCAGATTTAAAAAAATAGGGCAAACAAATTTGTTCTCAGGGACGGGAGCCCTTGAACCCCCATGAACCTTCAGTTCGGGGGGTGGGCCACCCCCATTGTCCCCCCTATATCTTAGTCAAGAATTCACAGTTCTCATACAAGCAGTTTTTTCCGTCACACAAGAGCCCCTAAGCTCTGATACCAGTTATTAGGAATTTAACAAGCATACTACAATAAAAATTTGAGAAATAAACTTCACATAGACACAACCATTTACCCCGGAAAACCCCATGCGAGGAAAAACCAACACCAATCAAGATCTTCATTACCCTGGCCAAACCGTCCAACTAGGCCAAACGAGCTAGCTACCGCTAACCTCCAAACCACTTTACAATAGAGCCTACTCAAGCCTTATAAATACTTCCTTACATGCAATACCATGGCTACAACAAACCATGTGCTATACCTAAACCACCTTTGACTCATTCCCAAATCAAGGTTAACCCTAACATTTTCCACCTTCATATTTTAATGTTGTTTATGGAGAAAAAAGGAGAACGATAAACAAATGCAGGAAGAGGAAGATAGGGTATACAAGTTCATAAACAACATCAGACAGGTTCGTCTAAAGTGTAAGAATATCTCAAGAAGTGTTAAGAGAAGTACAAGCTTTGCTATGAACAACAAAAAAATGATAACAAAATCTAAGTTGGGGACAAAGTCTAGCTCTATGTTAGTAAAGAGTGAAAGGGACAGAAATAAGTTAAAGCCTTCAAGATATAAACCATTTTACAATCATGGAGCAAGTCATAATGCATTCAAATTATGGAGCAAGTTATTCATAATGCATTCAAATTATGGAGCAAGTGAGTCATAATGCATTCAAATTGAATAAGTATATACATAAGTATATATTCTCTAAAACCAAATTTACTCCTAACCTTAAGGATAAGTGAATTTTTAAAATTCTATATCATTAATTAGAAAATGGGTAGATATATAACTTGAGGATAAGTGATTTCTCAAATTCTCTATCATTAGTTAGAAAATGTGTAAATATATTATTAGATAAATAAGTAACATATCCTTAATAAAATGTTTTCCATTCTTTGAAATCATTTGTAGTTTTCATTTGGCTCTGGATGGGGAAGTTCCTAGATACTCCCTTCTTACATTGAACTTGTTTATCAAATTCATGGTTACATCCATTCCCACTCCCAATGATTTTTCACAACATTGAGGACTGATTCTCGATGTGGATAAATGGTTGAAATGTTAGCTAAACTTATGTTCAAATCTGATCGAGATTGCCCTTCTCACTTTTGGAGTATCGTCATATTAAGAGGTCAAGTTGCTCTACGAAGTGATTAAAGTAAGGAAAAAAAAATTAAAATATGATTTATTTTTCTACCTTAATCATAAGTGATCAAATCCTTTTTCCAAAACGTGGGTAATATCATCGTTATTTTCAAAACAATTTGCACGGCTAGATTTTACATTCAAAAGGATTTGAAATTGAATATATACATGTATGGGAAAAAGTACTTTGAACCTAGTTTCTATCCACGTTCAATATTTTATAGATTGTGTTCATTAACAACTTGTTTAGATTTTGAATTTTTTTTTAATAATATTTGGTGTTTTTAGTACGTATTTTTATTTATATATTTTTACAATTATAAATATATATATTAGTTCAATATTTTATAGATTGTGTTCATTAACAACTTGTTTAGATTTTGAATTTTTTTTTAATAATATTTGATGTTTTTATTATGTATTTTTATTTATTTATTTTTATAATTATATATATATATATTTGGAGATCAAGTAAAGTTTTATTTCACAAGAATCTGGAGTTGTATGAATAGGTTCTTCTAAGACATGGATCAGTTTTGGGTGCCCAACACAACTATCCATTTTAGCTCATAGCGCTTCATCATATACAACAACAAAAAATCAAGTTAGTTCTTTCCATTCTTCACTTTGCATTTCCAACATTAAGATTCCTAGCTTATTAAAGTAACTATCAATTAATTAATTCTACTTAGTTGGCTCTCTCTCCTCATTTAATTTGTTGGTAAAACTTGATATAAAACCTAAGAGAAGTAACCTAATCACCTATATCCTTAGGTTAATATTAACAATATCTTAAGTTTATGATTAATCTAGTGGCTTTCCTTCCTCATTTGATTATCCTTTTGCCTTACCCCTAGGATTTCTTGTTTTAGGCCTAAAACCAAGACTGATAATTCCACTCTCCTCTCTCCATATTTTAGTAGTGTGTGAGTGCTCAATTGGTATTCCATACATATCATCACATATCATCACATTGTTTGTGGTAGCACAAATCCATTATCTTGCTACGATTAAAAAAGGAGGGTTTCAAATGGGTTGGATAATGCATCCACCATAGCCAAAAATTATATCGAGATAAGAGAAATACCAAAATTTAGGTGAAAAGGGGATCTACCATAGCACTAGATGAATGGAAGACCTTAATCACACATCTAGACCATAGTCTAGATGTAGATTTGTGGTAGCACAATCCATTATTTATGTACAATTAGAAAAGGAGGGATTCAAATGGGTTGGATAAAGCATCTACCATAGCCAAAAATTATATCAAGGTAAGGGAAAACTCCAAATCTAGGGAAAGGGGGATCTACCATGTCACTAGTGAATAAAAGACCTCAATCACACATCCAGACCATAGTAAAGGGACTTAAAAGGAGGGACCTTAACACATTGTGAACCATCGCTCAAATGGATAGGATGACCTTAGTGTCATAAGATAGTTCAAGTATGGAAAATGAACCATGAATGCCCCACACATCCATATTTGATGGAATATGTTTATAGTCAATATGAAATAGATACAACATACATACATTTTTCCTCTAAAAAAATTGCAATTAATGGGTTAGAAAAAAAATAAATTGTTATAAAAAATATCAAAATGTAAAGAGTAAAGGAAAAAAACCAAAACACAAAATATCAAAATGTGAAAAGTTTTAGAAAGAAAAGAAAAACACAAAAAAATCAAAGATGCATGAGAAAATTGGGGCGTTCACATTTGGAAACATATAATGAATAACTGCCTCAACGCAAGGAATAAATCCCCATTGTAAGGCTCAACAATCGTTATGATGACCCAACATGCCCTTTTACCAATGCAGATAAGAACTACACATGAGCTACTCATGGGCATATGCTAACAATTATCTCATATAAAGAGATTAAAAATAATACATGACAAGCAAGATATATTAAGAAAAGGAGGGTGGGAGGAAAATCTAACTATTACAAAGTTATGAAAGAAACTACTAACTTTTGAAAATAAAGAGAAGATGTGAATATGCCACAAAGTGGCTCAAATGTAGAAATTGAGAAAGTAAATAAGTTCTAAGTTGAATATGCAAGTTGAGAAAGTAAATGTGAAAACATAACAACATAAAATTAATTTATAAAATTTGTCATACCAATAAATAATTGTCATCACAAGAACATTAAAATAAAATATATAGAATTAATCACATCAAAATCAAAACATCACATGAGAAGAGAGAACCACATTTTTGTTGGTTTTTAGTAAACAAAAAGTCAATAATGACATGTAAAGGTTGCCACATGACATTTTCAAGAATATATGTTTTTAATTTTATTATATATATTTAAAAATAAAATCACACTCAAATATTTTTGCCCAATGACAACTATTTTGACCAATTAAAAAATAAAACTAATAAAATTTTAAAATATAAATAATTTTAAATTTTCAAAAAAATCAATTTAAATTTTTTTTTTTGAAAACATTGGAAGTCTTTATAAAAAAAATTAACATGAAAATGAACAATTGAACTTTGTCAAAGAAATTTGACTTGTAAATGATGACTATACTCCCTCCTTTGGAAGGGACCAATAAATAAAATAAAGAAAGAGGAGAGATGAATATATCGTACGTGTGTTTACATGAGTAATCATTGATGCCATGCAAAGAGATTGTGTGAGCATGCTGGTAATATGTTATTTTGTTGAGACGGAACATAAGTCTTTCCTATGTGTACCTTTGATACAATTAATAGCTTGAACACAATTTTAATAACTTGCCTTGAGGAGGAGCATGGACATCGAGTGAGACTTGCTCCAAGTAGTGTAGGGGGAGAGAAGGAAGGAGGATGATCTTTTCCTAAGTGGAACAAGCACAAATACGAGGATAGGAAGGCGAATTTAGATGGGCTTGTTAAGTCGAGACAACCCTTCTTTGAGGTGGAATAAAAAGGGAGAAGAAGCTTACCCCAAAGAGTTAAGTAGGATAACATGGAGGAAATCTTGAAAGGGTTAGAAAAGGTGAAGTAACCTTACCTTGAGATTGGAGCAAGGTGGAGAAGTAAATTTCTCCAAGAGGAGCAGGATTGAGGAGGAGAACAAAAAATTAATACTATACAATCCAATAAGGGCAAGGAAACCTTTCTATGAGAATGGATCAAAGGGGAGAGAAATTTCCTGCCTGAGATGATCATGGTTGATAAAGAGAACACAACAATACCACTATAGAGACTAGTGAAGGTGAGGCAACTTGCGTTAAAGATGGAGAAATTATGACCACCCACACCCAGAGTGTGGGGTGCAACCATCCTAACTCTTGAAAATAATTTTGTTTGAACCCAAGGACTACAAAAAGAAAGAAAAACAAATGCTAAAAGGTCGCGGAGGCCATGAAAAAGGCATAAAAGAAGCCAAATAGCAATGGAGAAGAATAAGAAAGAATAATATAAAGCTAATTCACAAGGGCCATGGAATGGAAAGAGAATGAATACAAGGGTATGTGATTTTGAGAAAAAATGAAAATAGGGATAGGACGAACAACATTGTAGAAGATAAGAAAGAAAGGAAAACAAGCAAGAGACAAGGACCAGGGGGGTTGACAACAATAACAAGAAAATACCTACAACAAAGTCATAGATAGATAATGTTGCAAAATAGGTTCATCTTCAACAACCTTGGTTGAAATCTCAAGTTTGGCTTTGATCTGAGGTTGGACAAGGTATTGAACTGTTAGTTGATTTCAAAGAATGCTAAATTTAGTCTCTAAGGTTTTCGAAATTGAGTGAACTATTCATTTAATTATATCACATAAACCATGGGTTCGCTACATACCCTACATATTATGTTTTGATTTGTTTTCAGAAGCCCAAATACCCTCACGCTTTATTGACTCTATTGATGATCATTTAGATGAAGAAAATAGAGGTTATTAGAGAGTTTAATTGATGCTTAAAAGATGCCTACAATAATCTCCTTACAATTTTTTATCCACTCCTATTTCTCTTTTATATTATTGCATGAATATAATTCTTTGTATTTGAAGGTTTTTGTAAAAATAAATGAAATAAATTATATAAATATGTTTTAACATAAATTTAAATTCCGTAATTTCTATTAAAACATGTATCTTTTTCACTTGTAAGTCATTGAGTTAAGAGGTGCATTTTTATTCAGTGGGGAAGTTTCCATTTGTCCCATAATAAAAATAAAATAAAATAATAATAATAATAATGGATGTATGCATGCATCAATGTTGTATAGCATAGTAAAACAAAAAAATAAAAATAAGAATGAAGAGTGCATGCATGAGTGTAACCTACCATAATAGTGAGAATGATATATATTGTAGTTTAAGGTAAAAAGTTTGGAGATTTGATACCTCTCAACACTTCATAGAAATAAATCTAAATAGACTTATAGTGATTTATCCTTGACTTTATATATGCTTGTATATTAAACATATATACATACTTCATTGAAAAAATTCTTCCATTAACTCCAAATAAAATACTATTTATTCCACTCCGTCTTTAATTGCAAATTTTCATATTATAAAATTTGTTATACCAGAAAATACTATTAGGTATATTATCTCTTCAGTGCACAATTTTATAACATAAAATTTGTTATATTATAAAATATTGTGATGTATATTTTATCACAAAGCAATGTTAAGTGGTCAAGATATATTATAAATATAAAAATTTTAAGGATAGAAACGATAAAATATTAAATTAATATTATTATAGAGTTGGTTGGTGTAAATATAACATTTGTTATAACTTTTCCTCGTATAGAAACATAAAGTAATAAGTTAATAATTTTTAGAAAAACTTGTATAACGTATAGACAACAAAATATTAAGTTAATATTATCACATATATTATATTATAAAGTTATTATGTGTATGCGTAGTATGGAAATATAGCAATCGTGAGATTGCATTAATCTAGATCGTACACGTTCAATTTTTTTACATGGTCATAGTTGAACTTTAAATATATTAATTTTTTTATATTAATTATTTATTTAAAAATCTTTTGGACTGTAGGTGTATGATGTCTTTAGTCCCAGGCGCCTGAGCTTATCTCAATTGCTGATTCTTTCTATCCAACGGGCAATGAGCAAAGTCAACAATTGACTCTGCTCCTTGCCCGTTGGATGGATGGAATCAACAATCGGGATAAGGATGGCCTGCTGTCATGCCCACATCACAAGTAGCTATGCATCGAAATCACTCTCCGGCTGCTAATTATTTGGATGAGAAATAGGAATTGCTCCTCCCAACCCATAAGATTGTTATGTTCTCTTGGACTTTCTCCAACTTAGTACTAAGATGTCACATGAAAGGTTATCTGAGATGTAAGAAATCAAGAACTTCATGTACTTTTGAAGGCATTGTTGTTCTTAGTTGAGAGAAGACCAAGTGGATCACTAGAGATAGCAAGTAGCAATGTGAAAATAATGGAGAGCACTGCTAAAACAAGCATCTATGCTACAGACACTCCACTCAAGGGTCTTAGAATTGTAGAATTTATGCAGGTGCCATTGGTTTTGTTGCAACGGGTAAAGGGCAGCTCCCTTAGGTTATTATTTGATCTTCTTCTATTTTACTTAGTAATTGTGTGTTAGACCTTGTGTGGATGCAACCAGGTGTTGAAAAGTTGTTTTTCATAATAAGATATGAAGATTCCATGTCCGCATTGCAAAGATTGAAGAATGCGAGAGCCATCTTACATTCTTGAGTTGTGAATCTGGGATGCAGAGTTTGGCTGGCATTTTCATAATGGTGACAATGTCACTCGGTATGCAATGTTATCTGAACATGATGGCCTTTTAGGAAGTGAGGTTGGTCCAAGATCATAAAGGTCAACAACAAGATCTATCATCTCAAATACTCAGGGAGATGATCGACATCATTCTGATCAAACAAATCATGCAAATGATACATATCATTCTCTTCATTCATCTAAGGTTTGTACCCTTAGTCAATTTTAGCTACACCATGTATAATTTTTTGAAGAAGGAAAGCTTATTAATAACATTTTTATTTTTTCCAGGTTGGTTCTCATAATGATCAAAGATAACATACTTATATAATGATGAAGCTTTTTGTACTGATGACATATCCAATGAAGAAAGAATTGAATAGGAGAGAAGAAGAAGAGGTATGCTACAATTGTTTTTTATTTTGATTTGTGGCAAACCTAGAATACGTTTGGTGTAGATTCCATTCTTAGTGCGAATGTTTTGACTGCTTGAAGCTTTGGAAGGGAATTGCATATTTGTCTTTAGATTATTTCAATGCTCATAATATTGTGTTTGTCTCTGTAAACTTGTAAACTTGCCTTAGATGTTGATGAAAGTTTGACAATTTTGCAGTTTGCTAATTATTTTTCAATAATTTTTCTAGGATTCTTTCAAACAAAGGAGGTGAGAGAAAATGAGGCAAGAAGCCATGCCGACAAAGAAACACTAGAGTGTATAATGGATAGGTTGTTTGAAAAGGCCTATGTCGATTTTGATAAATAAGATGTTTCCATTCCGGACCAGGTTAGTATGGTGTAAATTTCTAACTTCCGTCAAAGTTAAAAAAAGAGAAAGTGATTTTAAGCAAGAGACATGTTTATCTTATATTGGTAGAAAGGTAAATTGAGTAAAGAAAACTTTTTGGCACTTGTGAAGCAGACATCAACACCTACTGTTCTATTGCTCTTTCAAATAAAATTTCCTTTTTCTCTTTCAAATAATTTTTCTTATAATTGCACTGTTGGTTATTTATTTTGATCTTGTAGTCCAGTTTATATCGATCAAGTGTTGAAACCTCTCACACTTCTAAGTAGATTTAAGACTCATAACTTAGAATCTAATATCAATACTGTTTCGGATCTTCAGGATGAAGATGGAAATATTATTTAGTCTCAATTGGTTTTAAAAGGGGTTGCACAAGCACATTTCAAAAATCAATTCAAAGATCCTGGTTTTACTAATATTGAAGCTCAGTTGAAGGTGATTAGACATATTCCTTACTTCTTTGCCAATGAGGAAGGTTATATCATTAGGTATCCTATCATTCTTTTAGAAATTGAAGGTGTTCTAAAACAATTCTCCAAGAAAAAAAGTCCAGGTCTTGATGGAAGGATGGTGGAGCTTTTTATAATTATTTTTGAGATCATGGGTAATGATATATTACAAATGGTGGAACATTCCATGGAGGAAGGATATATGTAAGGAGAATTAAATTATTTGTGCATTTCCCTTATTCCAAAATAAAACAAGCCCACGAATTTTAATCAATTCAAGCTTATCTCATTATGTAACTTGGCTTACAAAATTTTCTCAAAGATAATTTCAAATAGATCAAGGCCAAAACTTGCTGAAATGATGTCAAAGGAACAATTTGGGTTTTTAGCAAATAGAAAAATTTCAGATGATGTTGGTATCACACAGAGAGTGATACACTCTATTAAGATCAAGAATATGGATGCTATGCTTTTGAAGGTGGACCTTCTGAAGGTATTTGATCAGGTCAATTAGGATTTATTAAGGCTTATACTTCTCCATATTGTGCTACCAATCTTAGTAACAAATTGGATTATGACATGTATTTTATCGACACAATTTGTTGTCTTTGTTAATGGATCTCTTACTGTTTTTTTCAAAAGTTCTAGAGGAATTCGTCATGGTTGTCCACTCTCCCCTCTTTTATTTTTACTGGTTATTGAAGGTTTAAGTAGGATGATAAATCTATATAAATCAGAAGCAAAATAAAAGGGTATCAAGATATCATCAACTGTTTTCATTTCTCACCTTATATTTGTTGATGATGTTATTTTATTTGGGAAAGGACCAAAAGAGGAGTGGCAAAATTTTGTTCATATTATTAAAATCTTATGTGCAACCTCTGGTATGGAAGTGGCTATTACCAAATCAGTTTTTATTTGCCACAGAGTCAGTGAATATGTTTTGCAACATATTTAAGAATTCCTTCTCGTGCAGAATTCAGAATTTAAAGAGGGATTCAGGTATCTGGGATATTTTCTAAAACCCAACCATTATAGGTTTAATTATTGGCTTTGGTTGGTGAACAAATATGAGAATATGATTGGACATTGGTCTTATAGGATGCTTACATTAGAGGTAGATTAAATCTATTGAAATTTGTTCTCATTGGGATTCCATTTTTTTGTTATCTATGGCTCAAATTCCAAAATCTATTCTTACTATTATTAGGAGAAAGATGTTTACCTTTATTTGATCTGGAAATAATGATGGTGGGAGATATAACCTTGCTAATTGGGAAATATTTTCCAAGCAAAAAATGCAGGGTGGGTGGGATATCAAAAACCTTCATTGGTTCAACACTGCATTAAGTATGAAAATCTTGTGGCGTGGTCGGTTTGGGAAAGCCTTGTGGTGTGAAGTTTTAAAAGGAAAATATCTCAAAGGAAACATTATTGAATGAATAAGAAAACCAAACAAATTTGTGAGAAATGATTCAAATTTATGGCATGGTTTTCTGGAGGCCTTCCCTTGGATCAATAAAGGTTTAGCTTGGAAGGTGGGTTCTGGTATGATTTTTTTCATTGGGGTGGATCCCATCCTGGTCTTGTAGGAAAATTATACTCTTTATCCCTATCTTCTTGGAATATTTATTTGCTTATGGTATTACTACTTCGGCTAATATTCAGATACCTCTCAATTTCAACCACTCGAATTCCTATTGGAGGAATGCTTGAGATTTGGGCCTAATTAACAATTGAGTTAAGGGATGGTATCAATTTATTAATTCACTGAATATGTCAAGTATTAAACTCCGTGAAAGAAATGATGAGTTGGTTTGGGTTGGTAACCAGGCTTCGGGACAAGTCTCTACAAAGATGTCCTATTTTATCATTGTAGGTAGATCCACAATTGATGTCCCAAAATGGTGGGTTGAACAACTATGGAAGTGGAACTTACCTTCAAAACTTAAGTGTTTATTGTGGATTTCATTGGAGAATTGTTTATTGACATGGGATAACTTACAACGCAGGAATTGGCATGGGACCAACATTTTTTTTTGTGTAAGACCGATGAGGAGTCTATAAATCATCTTTTTGTGACATGCACCTAAGGTTCACAACTTTGGAGGTAAGTTTCTAAACTTGTAAACATTCATCACACTTGGGGTCATGGTATTGTTGGAGACAAGTTATTGAGATGGTACAAAAATAACTTTGAGTATAGACTTCTCCCATCTTTTATTTGATGGGATATTTGAAAGACTGAGAACTATGTTATCTTCAAAGGTAAGCCTATTAATTTAATTTCCAAATCTATGTGAACTATAAACTATTATAAAGAATATGAAGTGGTCAATGTAAAGAGTAAGATGCAAATACAACTTGGGGAATTTTCAGATTATGTGTTGGATTTTGGGTTCTTTGATGAAGCGACACAAGATGGTATATGTGGTGCTGGAGCTTTATTTAGGATAAATCATGAACACATTTTCAGTCTTAAACTTAATTGTGGGTGTGGTACAAACACAAAAGATGAACTTTTAGCATTGTGGTGTTTAGTAAAATTTGTTATTATCGTGGGTATTGATACTTTACATACCTTTGGGGATTCACTTGTTATATTTAATTAGGAAAAAAAGATATGGACACTGCAGGTTATCTCTCTTGAACAATGGTGTTACAAGATAAATACTCTTTTGACTCATTTTCATGATATTGTAATCAATCATATCAATAGAGAGCATAAGAAAGATGCTTACTCTCTCTCAAAAGAGTCACTTTCTACTATAATCATTCTTCTGCTATGGAAAGTTAACATTGAAGGAACTCAAGTGGAAAAGGGATCAACCTATTTTTTTGACTCTAAAAATGTTCAGTCTTAATGGATTCATCCTTGTGTTTTAGTTTTGGAAAAGTTCTCTCCTTTTAGTATGTTATATGGTATTTATGTTCTTGATGATTTACATATTTAGTTGTGTTGAAAACATATTTTGAAATCTCATTTGGGAGGTTTTTTTGTTGTTGTAGTCATCCTTCATATATTACTCTGATGAGAGATGATGGATGGGATATGTAGTTTTTTATTCTAATGAATAGAAAAAGTATAGTTTTTTTTGCTTGAAAAAATTATAATTTTATTTTTATTTTTAATTTTTGAATAAAATATTATATATGTTAATAATTTTAATGCATTAGAGGCATATTATATACAAATTTCAACCAGACTTATATCTTTATGCCTTGCCAGATATTTTCTCATAAATTACATCTTATTAACCTTCATTTGATATATATGCATAAGAATATAGTCTTATAATGACATTTTTTTCATAAAAAAACAAACATAATATATTAATATTATAATAAACTATTTTTGCAAAGATAAGAAATATCTTCCTTTAACCTATATAAGGCTCAATTAACAAATATAACATTGTACTTAAAAGTACTTAGATGATCTATTCATGATAGGTCTAATAATCGATGCTATTACAAATGCAAAAAATATGCAATGTAATTACCAATCACTGGTACCATACCAACAAAAAAGTAAACTATAGATCACCAAAAAAATATAAAAATGGAGCAAAAATAAAATTATGCCATATAACCCATAAAAGGTCTAGGGTCAATGTGAATTTCCTGATCATTTTTGTGCTCCCATTTGTGCCAAAATCCTTCTTCAAAGAGCAGGACCCTTTTGGAGAATGAGTCCTTTAGAGTATTCCTCTCTCGAAAAATATGATGGAAAGATTATCAAAAAACTACTTCACTAGCCCAATAGTTTCCTCAAATAAAGGGATCAAAAGGATATTCTTTGGCTTCCTACTGAAACACATCCAATCAATGATCAACTTCATATCCCCAAAAAATTGTTCCTGTTGTACACCTTTGACATATGCAATAGTAAGAAAGAGCTTGAGAGCCATAAGCTCAACCATATTATTGGTACAAGGGATCAGTCCTGCAATAAATGATGGAAATTAGATAAAAATATGGATGATCCAGCTTTACCTTTAGCAATATTGAGAAGAGAAACACCATCAAAGTAAATCCAGGGGATATTGTGATCAATATGTTCAAGCTCAATACATCTCACCTGAAAAGAGGGTTGATTTTGATGGAATAAGTTGAGGATGCCAAGGCCTTTAGAAGCACATGTGATAGGGGGAGTGTGCTTATCCTCGAAAATGGAAATATTTCTAGAAATCAAAACATGCCAAGTAATGATCATAGGAAGGGCCAGGTAACTCTTAGAGATAGGACCGTTCATTGATTGTTCAAAAGATGAAATCAAAGATCCACCGTCCCAAAGAAAAGGTGAAGACTTTACATGAGAGATATAATCCGAAACAGTTCTGGTGTACCTGTAGTGAATAAATATGTGTTCAATTCTTTCATTGGAATCCATGTAGAGCGGACATCGCCCAAGACCTATCCAGAATTTCTTCATCAATGGATCCCAAACAAGAACTTTTTTTGAGAGTCCAAGCCAGAAAAAATATTACACTTCAAAGGAAATTTGAGTTTTCAGATAACTAAATGCAACAATTGCTAGAGAGGGGGATATTTATCTTCTCTTAATGTAAGGTAACCTAATTGTGGCAAGAATGTCCTATTTGTTTCATTCCTATCCCAGAGCAAAGAAAGGCTTCATTGTTTGAAAGCCTGATATGGGAGGATTTTAGTGCTCGAATGTAGCTAGACCATGTTCATTGATGACCAACCTTGTTAATACCCATCATGTCAGCACAAATCCATTCCTTTGAAAAAATATTGGAATTATTTGGATCACTGATCTGATCCAAGTAGACATAACCCTGATCATGTAGCTCTTCAACCAATTGATAAGGAAGCCTATGCTTCCTACCTCCAGCAATCGATGGATCATGTACAATTCTCAGCTTCTTACCATTATTTATTTGCCACACTAACTAGTCTCCAATAAGGTAGAATGCGTGAAGCATGACCCTCCAAATGATAGAAATATTCATGTAATTATTGTCCCTAGTTCTACACCATTCCTCCATCGAGAGAGGCTGAATATATTTATTAATAAAAAATAAGGCCCATAACTCTTCACCCTTGAGCAGTCTCCAAACCCGTATTGTTGCCGATGCTTTTGAAAAAAATAGAGATTCTTAGGTCCCCATACACCCATGTATTTTGGCTAAGGTATGGAACACCAAGATGATCAGTTGAAGGTGGAAACATCCTCATCATTTTTCCAGATAAATATGCATCAAATATTCCTTATCTTATCAAGAATGCTACTTGTGACAAATTCAAGGAAAACCAAATAAACATGAATCACTTTAAGGAAAAACTTAACCAGAATGAGCCTTCCTCCCCCACTAAGCCATTTATTGCTCCAGAGATGCAGTCTTCTTTCGACTTTAGCCAACAACCAGGCCCAATCCCTTTTAAATAAGCATTTGACTTAAGGATAAAGCCCAAATCGGACATGCCCTCATCAATATAAACAATGTGATAATGTAATTGAGAGCATATCCAAGCAGTCTCCTCATCATTGATATTAAGAAGAAAATGGAGGATTTTTCAATATTTATAACCATTCCCATGGAAATAGAAAAAATGTCCAAAAAGATTTGGATAATAAGGATTTATCTTATGCTACCATTAGAAAATATAAGGATGTCATCCACGAAGAATAGGTTAGTAATATAGACATTTGAGCCAGTAAGGATTCCTTTGAAAGTGTCATTATATCTAGAATCAGAGATGAGCCTTCCTAGTCCTTCCACCGCAATAATAAAAAATAAAGGAGCCAAAGGAAAACCTTGTCCAAGGCCTCTCCATGGTCAAAAAAAAGGGGGAGGGAAAACCATTTATCAGCACAACAAAGAAAATAGATCTAACACATGACATAATCTAGTTGACAATATCGATATGGAAACCAACTTGTAACAAAACAAGCCTAAGGTATAACTAATTAACACGATCATATGCCCTTATGATAACAATTGGAAGATGCCTAATCTTAGCAAAATGAAGAACTTCTTGGGCCATGCCCACAACATCGTTAATTTGTCTACCAGTAAGAAAGGAAAAACGTTCTTGATAAATAGAATGGGAAATAATAACTTTAATCCAAATGGCTATAATATTGGTAATGATCTTATAAATGCAGTTACATAGAGAGATAGGTCTATAATTCTCCAGGCTATCAACATTCTCAGATTTGAGAATCAACAAGATGAAAGTAGTATTGAAAGAAACAAGAATATTAACTATGTATCTAGAGTCCTCTACCACTCTAAGAAGATCATTACCAAAGATATCAAAGAAGGCAATAAAAAGTTCAACAGGCCACCCATCAGGGCCAAGAATCTTACCTTTTTTCATAGCATGGACTACTGCTTTAAGTTCATCAAGAGTAACTTCCTTCAATAAAGCCTAGTTATTCTAGTTGTTGGCATGGGTAGGGAAGAGGGAAACAAATTTTATCATTTGAGCAACCAAGGAATTATCATCTTCCTTAAAAAGAGAAGAGAAATGTCTAACTCTAGTCAAGGATAAATCTTTAAACCCCAAACCATATACCCCATCCTCATTCTGCATATTCTAGATTAAGTTAACATTATTCCTTTGGTTGATGAAGTTGTGAAAGTACTTTGTGTTGTCATCACCACACTGATCCCATATCGCTCTGCTTTTGGGTCCCCAGATCTCCTCATTTTCTGTAAGAATTTTCTTTATTTTAGATACTCGATCCATGATCTCTAAATTCAATTGATGAGAAGAGTATCTTGTTGGATTGGATAGATAAACATCATGTAATGTTGATTCAACAACTAGTAACTCTGCTTGTTTTTCCTCTCTTTTTTCAATATTCCATTTCATCGAGGCGTCTTTAATTCATTTCAAATTCTACATGAATTGTAGGGAAGCAAACTCTCTGAAAGAAACATCAAAATGAATCCAAATACTCTCAATCAAATTAAGATAATTATCGTCCTGAAGCCAAATCGAGCATAATTTAAAAGAGCTGGAAATTTTACGACTTCTTGAAGAAATATCAAGCATGATAGGGTAATTATCTGAGTCACTGACAGGGACAACCCATTGTTTAATACTAGAAGGTTTCTGAAAATTATCTTCGTTAATGAGGAAGATCTCGAGTCGTTTAGAAATGGCATCCTAAAAAACCCTCATGTTCCACCAAGTAGGAATAATTTTGAAAGGAACAATACCAAAGAAGGATAAATACTCTAGCTTCCTCAAGAAATAATCTATAAGGGGGTCCCTGTGAGCATGGTTCCCCAAATTTCAACATATCCAATGGTAATAATCCCTACCCAAAATAACTCAGACATGAGTAAGGGAATAAAGGTTGAAAATATTCTCCCAATACTCGGATCTGTGAATATAAGAACCATATAAATTGAGGAAAGTGAAAGTGATTCCAAACTCTCTAGAGAAAATTATTATAACAACATAAGTATAAAACATACATTTGAATTAAATTTTTTAAAAGAAAATTAGGTTATGCTTTTTGCTCAAAGGTTGGAAAATGCACTAAACTTTCGCTCCAGTTCTTGTTCTTTGAGATGTGATTGAACTTCATCATCCCATGAGAGGAGTTAAGAGAAGGAGAGTATACGTTTTTTTTGTTAGGAAATCGACAAAATCCATTAAAGTAATTTCCTTATGCTACTTTCCTTGACTTTGTTGGTCTAATTAATGTATGTTTTATACCTTTCCTTGGCGGTTCTAGGGAGAGAAATCCATGGATTCAATAAATAATAATAATGATGATGATGATGATGACGACGACGATGTATGTTTTATATCTTTTCTTGGTGGTTTTATGGAGAGAAATCCATGGATTCAATAATGATACTACTACTACTACTAATAAGGTTCTTTCACTTTCACTTTTACTTACCATCAAATTCCACTGACGAACATGATTGTGAAAAAGATTAAGGGTTATGGGAAATCTCACACTATGGATGGGAGGCCGAGAAAAAGGGAATATGAAGGGGCCTACATGCATAAATTGAGCAGGATTCAGGAGGACCTCTATAAGGACTGGGCGGATATTCCAAATCAAGCCTTCTACAGAACCATGTATAAGAAAGTGAAAGGTAATGCGCATTGGAGACAACAAACTCAGGAAGAAAAGAGCACCAGAGAGGAGGAGTGAGATAATACAATTCAAGTTCTGCAAATTTAGGTGCAAGCCTTTGGCATCTCAATCCATCAACACATTCGAGATATTCGCTTAGCAAAGGTTGCGACAGCAGCACTTGGAGAATGAATGATATGCCCTTCGTTCGGAGATTGAAGATCTTCGTAATAGGTTTTCGTTGGAGGTATCCATGAAGGAGTCGTCCCCCTCTCTCATTTTTATTCCATATCTCAACATGCCACACCCTACATATGAGGAATAAAAGCCAACATAAGCTATGAAGGAGTTGAAGAAAATTCAGACAAACGAGCCTACAATGGAGGGAACCAACAGGGATGTATGGACAAAGTAATTTATTTGATGAATTGTTTTTGTATTAATATCCTTGGTATTTTCTAAAGGTTGTTCTCGAGAACAATTGGTATTTTTTCTATATCAGTATGCATGGTTTTTATCAATATAAAAACTTAGAACTGAATTTATCCTGTTAGACACACCGGGCACACTGAGAGGGGGGGGGGTGAACAATGTGTATAGATTTTGTTACTTTTTCAACGTTTACAATCAACAATAACTTATTCAATATTATGCAGAGTACATTATTATCATTATATCAACAATTATAGATCATCATCACATATTATCATATCATCATATCAACATCACATAGGAAGCATAACAAAACACAATACATAAGATTTTTACGTGGAAACCCAAGTATTGGGAGAAAAACCACGCAAGCCTTTATAATAATAGTTTTCCAGCAACAACTAGAAGGAGGCAACAAACCCCTTGTTACAATGACTTCAATTCTCTAGCTACAACTGGAAGGAGGCTACAACCCCCTGGTTTCTAGGATACAACCTGAAGGAATCCCTATCCCCCTAGATTTCCTTGCCTCGTCCTGCCATCGTGATATGAAGATAAAAAAATTTGAACCACGACCACTCTGATCTTGCAAACCTGCTAATCAACACATGTACTACACTGCACCACATTGCTCAACCTGCACCACACTGCACAATAATTGTCACTCTTGACCACTGCTCATCAATTTTTACTACTGACCACTACTCATCAACTGTCATCGCTCATTAGCTGAACACTTCTCATCAACTGACCACTGCACCATACCTGTACCAATAACCTATACCAACAACCAATGCAAAAAAATCTGTCTAATCAATCCGTTACTCACATCATCCGACTCAGTCAATCTGAGGCTAACCAAATTCTCACCAAACTCAGTCCACCTGATTGAAACCAACTTCTCATACAACATATCCAGTGCTAGTTGGACCAATTCCACACAAGAAAACATGTTCCAATCCCGCTCAACTGAACCGACCCGTACCAAGTTGCTTGTGTACATGTTCCAAATCAATCATATACTTATGTTAATCTAATTAATTTCTCTGACAAACAACCAACCCTTCTTACTTGGCCTAGTTCAACAAGTAAGAGACACATTTGAGCAACCAAGATACTTCACATACGGTCAACCAAACTATGTCCAATCGCACTCAACTCAATGACACCACAACCAACCTCAATCATATTCAAGGAAGAATTAACAATTAAGCATGATAAACCTCAACCAAGAAGATACAATATTTAATAATTATGTCAAACTCAGCCAATATCATAAATACTTAGACACAAATGGATTTGCACTCCACTCAAATCAAGTCAACATTGAACAAATCAAACAAATATCAAGCAAATAGTCACT
The DNA here is from genome assembly GCA_001517045.1 of Pseudotsuga menziesii. Taxonomy (NCBI): domain Eukaryota; kingdom Viridiplantae; phylum Streptophyta; class Pinopsida; order Pinales; family Pinaceae; genus Pseudotsuga; species Pseudotsuga menziesii. The sequence continues at coordinate 229,860 of LPNX010473561.1, forward strand.
TACAATACTGTCAAAGGTTTTCATTAACAATCAATAACAATCCAACTCCACGTAGGTCAAAGACACAATGATCAATGCTTGTGAAACTAGTTTTCAAAGAAAACATTGAGGTTGATAAAAGAAACCTCTCACAAGATCTATTACTTACATGTCAACTTTTCATTGAATACTACACTATACAACAATCAAACTAAACACCAAGATCTATGCAACCGATATCTAAGATAGTAATCAAGATCACATCAAGCTATATGCAAAGATAACCGTCACCATAGCCTCCATAACTTATTCAATGACTTTAAAGGGATATACCAATATAAAGGCTCACATACTAAGATCAAAGATGAAATCTATCCATGAGAGACTTGTGCCATCACAAGAGAAACCCAAAAGCATGAACCATACATTTTTGAAGATCACAAGATGAATAAATAATAGACAAAGCAAAAGAAAATCTAAATCATTTCATCACATAGCCATTGTTGTAGCTTCCCAATGAGCCAATAATTTTGTAAAATCATTTCATCACATATCCCTTGTTGTAGCTTTCCAATGAGCCAATTATTTTGTAATTTTGATTATGTATGAGAAAGTTATGCCAATTTTAGTGAATCTCTTCAATCCTCAAAGATGCCCAAAAGTTTCTCCTCCACAAAGTTTCGCACTTTTCTCCAAGAGTTGCGAAATACCAAAAAGAGACTTGATTGATGAACAAATGAAATGTTTGATCATATATTTATATAGTTCATGGAGTATTTATTACATGTTTGCCAACTTATAATAGTTTTAATTAAAAATTAATTGAATTATTTTAGCAAGCCGACCTACTTGTAAAGGGTCAAATTAATACATTAACTTTAAAAAATCAAATCATCAACCGTAAGGAGTTAAGAGACACTCCACATATCAATGGAAAGGGCTTGATGAGGAATATCTCCCTATGAAGGGATTTCTTGCAATAAAATGGTCCTTCACCCTTATTTTCTTCAATTTGTATAGGACATCAAAAAATAATTTGAAATATTCTTTATAGGGCTTTAATGGCACGCACAATGGTTTCATAAGAAATATTATGGTGTACAATGCCTTCATGTAATATGAGCAACATATTCATCAACATTCTTTTGGGATTATGTCCATCAAGCAAGGGCTTCTCCAACAACCTTATGGGCTTATGTCCAATATGAGGGTCTAGGGTTTAAGGGAATCATTATTTTGACCAAGGGCTTCTTCATTTATATGTCAAGTGCAAGGTCAATGTGATCACTAGTATATGGGATTTAAGGTATGACTAGAGTGCTTCAATCATGTGCAAGGGTTATGAACATAAGGACATCTTCAACGCTTTTGTAGTCTAAGGTCCAACAAGCAAGGGATTCTTTGACTATGATCATCAAGCAAGAAGGACTTCATATCAAGCGCAAGTGATTCAAAAAAGTTATGATCTTATGACCAACAAACATCTTCATCAAACAAGGGCATTCAAAGAATTTGTTGACCAACTCTATTGTGGCTACGTGTGTGCACCTCAACGGTCTCCAATCAAGGGCATATCAAGCATATCATTTTCAACAAATGACCACATAATGGGTCATTTGTAACTGTCAAGAACATGGACTTCAACATCAAGCTATAGCATCAAATTCCAAGAACCATCAAGTGTGGGTTCAAAACCCAAGGATATCATCATTAACCAAGCTTCAACATGTGCAAGAGTGTAAGGTCAAGTGTGTGTGCTATAGGACTAAACTACCACATATTCCAACTATCAATCAACAAGAAAACCACATTAAGTACAAGTAGCACAAAAATCATCAACCAAAAGAAAAACCAGGAGAAATGGACTTACATGGGACCAAGATAAAACTTAGGGGCACTTGACCAAGCCAATGGGTAACCAGGGATTTTTCCTTTGTCCCAAGGTCTCCAAGGGATTCATTATTGGGCTTGGATAAAGTCAAAAGGGCTCGTCTAACACAGACAACCACAAACTTAACACTAACCCCTAGGGGATATAGAAGGGACACCAAGGACTCAACAGTTGGCTTCAATGACTAGACACCATTGGCATCAATGAAAACTTAATCAACAATATCCCCATTTGTCATTAATGACAACACCATAAATCCTCTTCAGAACAAGCTCCCCCTGTCAACAAAACTTTTCTCCCCCTTTGGAATCAATGTTTAAGGGAACATCCTTTGAAAATACTGCTCCCCCTCAGAGCATGCTCCCATGTCATCAAATTCTCTTAATGTGTCAAATTTTCTTCTTGTTTGCATTAATGGAAATAAGAACTTCCTTTGGAAATACTACTCACCCTATCATTAGCCATTTTTGATGAAATTTTATTCTGTCAAAATGATACTATTGTTGATTTGAATTCATCTGCCGGTAATCAAGTACATTTGATAGTCTTCAACATAGTACTGGGTTTTCCCCAAAATTTTCATTATTTCTGTTTTGTTCAATTGGGAAATCTACTGAATTTCTTCTCCATACTTTAGTAGGTTGATGGTTGTTCATGCCATTCAATTGAACTTGCTTTCTTCTCCAAACTTAAACTTGTTTCTGCATCCTGCAATGTTTGACGAAATGACAATAATGATAGCAATTGTAGCACTGAATGAAAAACCCACCTTGATTTCTTCTTAGCGTGATTTTTTCATGAGCTCTGTAATGGATGACTTTGTGACCATAGTTATTGCACTTGTATAAGTAGCCATTGAACATCATAGGGTATCTCTGAGAAAAGAATATTCTTTGTGATTTACCTTCTCTTGATTCTTGTTGATCATGGGGTCTTCTGGAAATACATGTATAACTATTAGTCTTTTCTTCTTTTTTCCATAGATATTTTACTTTCTTCAATGTTCTTCTCGATCTTTGAATTTTTCTTTAATTGAGCATTTGTTTTGTTCATATCTTCCTTCAGAGAGAGGATGTTCAATTCTTGCTTTTGACAAATTTCTATCTTTTCTTGGACTAGTTGTCTCATTAGATATTCTTCTATTTTCTAGATTTCTTCTACCTATCTATTCAAATCTACGATACTGTCTTTCATCTGTCCTTTTGAATGATCATCCTCATGATATTTTTGCAATTTAACTTTTAGTACATGATTCTTCTTTTTGAGTTCTAAGAGCTCCTTTTCAAATTCTAAGTTTTTCAAACACACCTTCTGTAACTCTACCTTTCTTCTTAATTTCTCTTCCAATATTTCTTTAGTGTTGTAGGTACTTATCTCACTATCTTTGTCTTGTAGCTTGCAGATTAGTTCTTTCTCCTTATCTTCTAGTTGTCTTTTAAGCTTGACAATTTCTTCTGATTGATTTTCATTGTTTGTAGTTGACTTCTCAAGTTTATCTTTCAAAGAGTTGGATATGGATTCTTTTATTTTGGTAGATTCTTCAACTTGGAATTTTAGATCAATTATAGTATGTGTGTCCTTCTCTGATTCTTCTTGATACCTCTTCCTAGATTTGTCCAATTGCTCTTGCAATACATGGTTATGTTCACAAATATTTCTCACTTCTTATGAAACATTAGTAATTTCATTGTCTATTTGAATTTCTTCTAGAACCATAGTATTTGCTAAATTTCTATCACTTATATGAGAACGGGGATTTTCATCACATTCTGAAGTATTACATTCTATGAATTCAAAATGGCTCTTTTATTCTATACTTGATAAACATATCTCTTTAAAATAATTACAAACAGAGTATTCAGGGGACATACCTTCATACTCACCTGGATCTTTTACTAGCATTTTGATGGGGTTGTCTTCTACTTGTTGATATTCATCTAAGTTTAGCTAATTTATTTTGAGCAAAAATTCTTCAATTGAGTTGCACTTTCCTATTTTCTGCTTTTGGAGATCTGTTATATCTTCAAGCATTAATTCCATAACCTCTGCTTCTTGTTCTTTATTGGAGTAGAGTTGTTCTGATATGATCCATAGTTACTTAGTTGAGTTGCACTTCCCTATCTTCATCTTTTGGATATATGTTATGCCCTCAAGGGTGGCTTCCATATCCATAGAATTATTTTTCTTTGCTTCCTTCTGATCAGTTGTTTTCACTTTTTTGGATGTGTATATCTAGTAACAAATGATTGTCATATACCAATTCATTCTGCTTCAAGATAAGAATGCATTCTCATTTTCCAGATCAAGTACTATGACTCACAGGACAATGGTACTCCATGGTGTGTCAAGGATATTCTTCAAGCTGGCAAGTCTTTCTTGTAAAAACCTGGCTATGATTCCAATTGTTGGACACACCGAGCACAATGAGAGGGTGGGGGCTGAACAGTGTGTCTAGATTTTGTTACTTTTTCAACGTTAACAATCATCAGTAGCTTATTCAATATTATGCATAGTACATTCTTATCATTATATTAACAATTATAGCCCGTCATCACATACCATTGTATCATCATCACACATGAAGCATAACAAAATACAATACACATGATTTTTACATGGAAACCCAAGTATTGGGAGAAAAACCACGGAAGCATTTATAACAATAGTTTTCTAGAAACAACTGGAAGGAGGCTACAACCTCGTATTTTACATGATATAACATGAAGGAATCCATATCTCCCTATATTTCCTTACCCCGTCTCGCCACTCTGAAATGAAGATAGAAACTGTTGAACCATGACCACAGTAATCCCGCGGACATGCTAATCAACAGTTGTACTACATTGCACCACACTACTCAACCTATACCACACTACACAACAACTATCACTACTGATCGTTTCCCATTAATTATTACTACTGACCTCTACTCATCAACTATCACTGCTCATCATCAGACCACTTCTCATCAATTGACCACTGCACCACACCAGTAACAATAACATGTACCAACAACCTAACAATCTGTCTAATCAATATATTGCTCACATCATCCGACTTAGTCAATATGAGGGTAAACAACCGCTCACCAAACTCAGTCCACCTGAGTCAAACCAACTGCTCATACAACTCATCTAGTGTGAGTTGGACCAACTGCACATAAGGAAACCTATTCCAATTCTGTTGAACTAAACCAACCTGTACCAAATAAATCATATAATTTTGTTAAGCTAATCAACAACTTTGTCAGTCAACCAACCCTTCTTACTTGGCCTAGTTCATCAAGTAAGAGACACATTTTAGTAACAAAGAGACTTCACATACGGTTAACCAAACTTTGTCCAATCACACTCAAACTTAATGACACCATAACCACCATTAATCACAGCCAAGGAAGAATTGATAGTTAAACATTATAAACCTCAACCAACTAACCTCAACTAAGGAGATAAAATACTTAACCAACTATGTCAAACTCAATCAATCTCATAAACTCTTAGACACAAAAGCATTTTTCACTCCACTCAAATCAAGTCAACAAATCAAACAAATATCAAGCAAATAGACACTTACAATCCTGTCAAAGGTTGTCATTAACATTAAATAACAGTTCAACTCCACTTAGGTCAAAGACATACTGATCAACACTTGTCAAACTAGTTTTCAAATAAAACACTTAGGCTGATCAAATAAATTACTCACAAGATCTATTACTTACTTGTCAACTTCTCATTCAATACTACACTATGCAACAACCAATATAAACACCAAGATCTATGCCAACAATACCTAAGATAGTCATCAAGATCTATATCAATATCACATCAAGATATATGCCAAGATAACCGTCATCATAGCCTCTATAACATATTCAATGAATTCAAATAGATAATAACAATATAAAGCCTCACATACTAAGATCAAAGATGAACTCTATCCATGAGAGACATGTGCTATCACAAGAGAAACTCAGAAGCATGAACCATACCTTTTTCAAAGATCACAATATGAAGAAACAATAGACAAACCAAAATAAACTATAGATCATTTCATCACATATCCCTTGCAACAATATTTCCAACGAGCCAAGATTTTTGTAATTCTGATTATGTATGAGAAAGTTATGCCAATTTTAGTGAATCTTTTCAATCCTCAAAGATGCCCAAAAATTTATCATCCACAAAGTCTCACACTTTTCTCCAACAGTTGTGAAATACCAAAGAGAGACTCGATTGATGAACAAATGAAATGTTCGATCTTCTATTTATATAGGTCATAGAATATTTATTCACATGTCTGGACGACTTGTAGTAGTTTTAATTAAAAATTAATTGAATTCTTTTAGTAGGTTGACCTACTTTTAAAGGGTCAAATTAATACAATAACTTAAAAAAATCAAATCTCATCAACGATAAGGATTTAGGAGACACTCCACATATAAATGAAAAGGGATTGACGAGGACTATCTCCCTATGAGGGGCTTTCTTGCAATAACATGGTCCTTCACCCTTATTTTCTTCAATTTGTACATGCCGTCAAAAATTAATTTGAAATCTTCTTTTAAGGGATTTAAAGGCATGCACAAGGGTTTCATAGGAAATATTATGGTGTACAATTCCCTCATGTAATATGAGCAAGGGTTTCATCGACATTCTTGTGGGATTATGGTCATCAAGGAAGGGCTTCTTTAACAACTTTGTGGGCTTATGCCCAATATGAGGGTCAATGGTTTAAGGGCATCATTATTTTGACCAAGGGCTCCTTCATTTATATGTCAAGTTCAAGGTCAATATGACCACTAATATATGGGATTAAAGGTATGACTAGATTGCTTCAATCATGTGCAAGGGTTATGAACATACAGACATCTTCAACACTCTTGTGGGCTAAGGACCAAGAAGCAAGGGATTCTTTGACTATAATCATCAAGCAAGAAGCACTTCATATCAAGTGCAAGTGCTTCAACAAATTTATGGGCTTATGACCAACTTGCATATCCATCAAACAAGGGCATTCAAAGAATTTGTTGACCAACTCTATTGTGGATACGTGTGTGCACCTCAACGGTCGTCAATCGAGGGCTTATCAGGCATAATATTTAAAAAAAATGACCACATAATGGGTCATTTGTAACTATCAAGAACGTGGACTTCAACATCATGCTATGGCATCAAATTCCAAGAACCATCAAGTGCGGGTTAAAAAACAAAAGATATCATCATTAACCAAGCTTCAACATGTGCAAGAGTGTAAGGGAAAGTGTGTGGGCTCTAGGACTAAACTACCACATCATCCAAACATCAATCAACAAGAAGACCACATTAAGTACAAGTAGCACATAAATCATCAACCAATAGAAAAACTAGGAGTAATGGACTTACATGGGACCAAGATACAACTTAGGGGAACTTGACCAATTCAATGGGTAACCATGGATTTTTCCATTGTCCCAAGGCATCCAAGGGATTCAATCTTGGGCTTGGACAAAGTCAAAATGGCTCCTTTGACATAGACAACCCTAAAATAAACACTAACCCCTAGGGGATCCACTAGGGGATCCAAGGACTCAATAGTTGGCATCAATGAATAGACATCATCGACATCAGTGACAACTTAATCAACATATCCACTATAGCTAACGGGCATAGAGTGCTATATGAACAAATGCTATGTTTTGTACCCTCTGCAATTGCACTATATTTTTGTTAATACAAAATTTTTCTAGTTTCTTTAAATAAAAAATGTAGTCTATCAAGGTGTAAATACATGCCTTAATATTCTTACTTTTCACCTTATCTTATAATAATAATAATAAAGTCTAATTTGAAGGGATTTCAAAATTTGTAGGTATTCACTGACTCCAAAATAGTTATTGATTGGATCAGACAAATGAGACCCCCAAGGAACATACGAATTAATCCCATCTATGAAGAGAAATACATATTGGTTTGTATATTTCACGAAATAAAATTTGAGCACATTTTTAGAGAAATGAATCATATGGGAGATCAATTGTCAAAGACTGGACTATAGGTTGTAGTGGAAACTTGTCATCGATGGGAGATGGAGAGTGGCACATTGACAGAATTTGACGCAGGACCACATCTGGGGTAAAGTCAAAAGGGGCACATGAGGATCTATAGAGTTTATTTTGAGGTTACAACTTTTTAATGAATGATGGATTTTAGAGCTTATATGAAACAATGTATAGGAAGGTGAAATATATCTGGATGGTCTCTTGAATGTTTTATTGAATGTATAAGATAGTTTTACATTTTTTGTGCTAACGGCAATCACTATGTCATTATATGTAAGATTTACGTGGAACTAAGGCCTTCTGGCCTATGTACAAGGTGGTTCATTTTTAATACAAATGAACTGCGCATTTCTTTTCGAGGAAAAAAAACTATAGAGGTGTACATACCCTACCCCATTTGGATTTGAACCTAGACCTCCTAGGAGGAAACACATGTTCGTAACCAATAGGCCCACTCAGGCTTATTGTCTGTTTGCTTATCCACTCTAGATCAATTTTATAAGATTTTGAATTTCTAGCATGATGTCCAAACCTTGATTGGGTCCAGTCTTTCTCTATTATTCTTTTAATTTTGAGAATTCTACTTCCTCTCCTTTGCGGGAGGAATGGGAGAGGATCTAGGACAAATTGTTCTTAGGTTGATAACTCTAATGTCCGCAATATGTTTTTGATATAGATCAACATTTGTTATGGATTCAGGTTTGGAAGGGATCAAATAAAATATTTTTATTTTGTTTGAGGATTTTGATGCTTTTTGAAAATAATCATGCTTCTCATGAGGTTTGAGAAGAACTTTATTTAGATATTTTGCTTAAGTAACTATACTTATGACAACCATTTCATTCAAAAAGTTGTCTATAATCCAACAACTACTACACATGGGTGTAACTATTGATTTGTAGTTTTAAATTCTTAAGAATAAGGAAAACCATGTATTAAAATACAACTCGAAGGATAAAAAAAACAAAAAAGTAATTGAAAAATTAAATCACAATCTTCCTTAAATTGGAAATGAAAAGCAAACTAATCCTTATTATTCCATTATGAGATCCATTGCATTTATATTTAGACTTCCAGATATTTAAGGTTTAACCATGCTCCATGAACTTCCTATTAAAACTTGATAAGCAAATAATAACACTTTTGTCTTTAGTATAAGAAAAAAATATAGGAATGGGTTGCATTTGAGGTCATCTTGGATACGTATTGAAAAGCCTTAGGTGTGTGCATTGGTATGGATAAATCTTGTTTTCTCTACAATAATGTGGAGGTGGACATTTTAAATAGAATCTCACACTCTCCGCCTTTCAAGTTTGAACACATCTCTCTGGGGTTCAAGTACTTGGGCTACTTCATCAAGCCCTAGGTTATCTGGTGAAGGACGGGTACTGGTTGATAAAGAATTTTGAAAGGTGAATAAAGCATTAGACCCATAAAATTTCTTTCTATTGGGGGAAGACTTGTACTGATCAGGGCTGTGCTTATTAGTATGCCAGTCTATTGGCTGGCTCTCGCCCCTGTCCCTAAGTCTATACTGGATAAACTCAGGAAGCTGATCTTTTCTTTTTTATGGGGTTCATCAGCAAACAAGAAGAGGTACCATCTGGTGGAATGGTTGTCTCTCTCCCGGCCTATAGGCTTAGGTGGATGGGTTATAAAAAATTTGGGCTGGTTTAGCCTTTCACCGCGCTTGAAAAATCTATGGATGGTACTTAATGGGACTGGGATCTGGCACAAACTTATGACCACTAAATATTTAAAAAACAGTTCTGTGGTGTCCTGGTTTAGACATAAGTCATTCTCTGCTAATGGGGTATCGGTTATATGGAATGGCTTCCTCAATACTCTCACCTGGCTCAGCAGATGCCTGTCTTGGCAAGTTGGTAATGGTATGCACACTCTTATTGGTTCTAATCCGATTGTTGGTCCGGACACTCAGCTCTTTTTTCCTCTTGAGCTCGGAGACTACTTAGAATATTATGGCATAACCTCTCTAGACCACACTCGCAATATTTCTCATGAGTCTCTGGGTTACTGGCTCGCTGCCGAGGATCTGGAACTTGGTGGAGAATGGAAAATCTTATGGGAAAAGTACATATCAGGTCTTGAGCATGGAAGAATTTGGCTCAATCAATCTCCAGATTCTCTGATTTGGATACATAACAAAAGGGATGGGAGGATTTCGGCTGCCCTGGTGTACGATTTAATCTCCAATACACTACTTGGGCCCAAGACGAAACAGGCTGTTGATATCCTCTGGAACTGCAATATCCCTTTAAAAATCTGCTGCTTCACTTGGCTAATAGCTGCGAACCGCATCTTGACATGGGAAAACCTCTTGAAACATGGATGGGTCGGTCCTAGCGTGTGCATCCTTTGCAACACCGGTGAGGACTCTATGCAACACATTTTCATTGATTTCTCCTTTATTAGAAGGGTACTCTTTAGTCTTGGGCGAGCGCTTTTGTGTACCACCTGAAATGAATTGCACTGTCAGTATTTTTTTAGAACTTTGGTTCAACAAACACACATTCCATTATGTGCACAATTACATTCCTATATTTGTTTTTTGGAGTGTTTCAAAAATGCACAACAAGTGCATATTCGATGGTAAGAAGGCCTCCATAATGGGCATCATTCACCAGGTTGATTACCTTATGCATATGTATCCTGTTCCGGAGTAGAAGAAAAAATTAAGGTGTATTGGAACTAGCCCGTAGATCACATTTCCTTTTGGTTTTTTTGATGGGGCTGCATCGGGAAAAAAGGAAGGAGCTGGTTTTGTCATACTTTTGGGTTTTACGCACTCTCTCAGCTTCTCTATGGGCTGTGGCACAAGCACCAACGCCAGGGCGGAACTCCTTTCTCTATGGCCGCTTCTTGCTGCAGCAAAAGAAACGGGGATCCCATCCTTAAATATTTTTGGTGACTCCTCAGTCATCATCAACTGGCCAAACAGTGTTGCATCTTTGGATTCACCTTGCTTGGATCACTGGTGTAAGGATATCAGGTCACAGATGAACAACTTCTCTCATTTGGTAATCAAGCATATCTATCGTGAGCACAATCAACGTGCTAATTGCCTATTAAAGAAGGCTTTGGATTTAGCTCTTGGATCTGGTATTTTCACTGAGATTATTGATGGTCTGAATGATTTTAAAGGGATTTTTCAGCTCTTTTAGAGCTTGGTGTCGGGACTCAGTCCCCTCTTTCTTGGGCACATGTTATCTTTTCTAGTTGTTTGGAGCTGGCTTCTTTGATAAGGCACTCAGCTCCCTCTCTTTGCACATGTTGGAAATGCTTGTTTGTCATTTGGCACTTAAACTGCTCTTCTTTTTTTCTGCCCTTCTATGTTCAGAAAGATAGGGTCTCTTCTCTTCTCTTATGGACATGATGAACTGTTGGCCTGTTGGCATACTTTAGTGCCTTTTTTTGTCATGAAGCCTGGTTGATGACTGATCCTAGTATCACTTTTGTGACTCATGGGTTTCCCAGAACGTTGATAGCTATTGCTATTTAGAAACCTGGTTGATGGCTACTTTGTATATGATGTCCTTTGATTCATAATATGAATATCAGGTCTGATATTTTTTCTTCTGAAAAAAAAAATTTCATTACAAAGATTTTATTAAGTTTTTTTTAACAAATTTTAATGGTTTATTAGAAACCCATTACAAAAATTTTATTAAGTTTTTTTAAACAAATTCTAATGGTTTATTAGAAGCCCCAAGATTTTATAAGATGGATGCATCCAGTTTCTCAAATATTATAAATTCATGCACCTAGGACAGAACCCTTTCCTTCCTTTTCCCATAACCACTACCACGCCAATTAAAAAAAATCTCCTCTCTCAAATATTATAAATTCATGCACCTAGGACAAAACCCTTTCCTTCCTTTGCCCATAACCACTACCACGTCAATTAAAAAAAATCTCCTCTCTCAAATATTATAAACACCTAGGACAAAACCCTTTCCTTCCTTTACCCATAACCACTACCACGTCAATTAAAAAAAACCTCCTCCCAAGAACCTCAAGTGGCAAGCCTGTAAAATTTTTTCACAAATCAATAGTATTATAATAAACCCTTACAACTCTTAAACAATCTGTGGAATTCACACCCATAACAATTCTTCCTCCACACACTAAATTAACATAGGATTTTATAACCATTCGAGTTTATCCTAACCATGATTGTAAGTTTACTCCAACTTTATATATTTATATATATATTTTTACATAACTATGAAAGCTATTAAAAAAAAAAATTGATCCTTAAAACTAACACACTTTTTGAAAATATTAAGAAATTAAATTATTAAATTATAATAAACCTTAATATTAACAATTTAAAATTGTATGTGGTTTGACAATTGATTTCGTACGTATGAAATCAGAATCAACTATAGATTTGATTTAATAAGGAAGTATCTTGAGAAGTGAACCGACATGTAAACCACTTTGTCAATCCATTGAGTGCTCATGTTCAACTCACATGATCTTTTTTCATTGGATTATTCTTATGACCTAAGACAATAAAGTCTTCATAGAAAATTGAGCCAACATCAGGTTACTTTGTTCGAAGAGATATTTGAACGATTGGGATTATTAAAAAAAAAAAGCATTCAGATTACTTTGTTAATATATATATATATATATATTATTTTAACAGAAATAAGAAGAGATAATTATATTAATATATAAAAAGATAAAAATAACTTTGAGTATAGACTTCTCCCATCTTTTATTTGCTGGGATATTTGAAAGTCCCAGAACTATGTTATCTTCGAAGGTAAGCCTATTAATTTAATTTCTAAATCTATGTGAACTATAAACTATTATAAAGAATATGAGTAGAGAGTAAGATGCAAATACAGCTTGGGGAATTTTCAGATTTTGTGGTGGTTTTTGGGTTCTTTGATGAAGTGACACAAAATGGTATATTTTGGTGCTAGAGCTTTACTCAGGATAAATGATGAACACATTCTCAGTCCTAAACTTGATCGTGGGTGTTGTACATACATAAAAGATGGATTTTTCAGCTTTGTGGTGTTTAGTAAAATTTGTTATTATTCTGGGCATTGATACTTTACATATCTTTGGGGATTCACTTGTTATAGTTAATTGGGAAAAAAATATATGGCCACTGCAGCTTATCTCTCTTGAACAATGGTGTAATCCATCATATCTATAGAGAGCATAAAAAAGACGGTGACTCTCTCTCAAAAGAGTCACTTTCTACTATAGTCGGTCTTATGCTATGGAAAGAAAGCAACTCTCTCTCAAAAGAGTCAATTTCTACTATAGCCAGTCTTATGCTATGGAAAGAAAGCATTGAAGGAACTCAGGTGGAAAACGGATCAACCTATTTTTTTTACTCTAAATATGTTCACTCTTGATGGATTCATCCTTGTTTTTTAGTTTTGGGAAAGTTCTCTCCTTTTATTCTGTTATATGGTATTTATGTCCTCGATGATTTGCATCTTTACTTGTGCTGAAAACATATTTTGAAATCTCATTTGGGAGGTTTTTTTGTTGTTGTAGTCATCCTTCAGATATTACTCGGATGAGAGTTGATGGATGGGAGATGTACTTTTTGATTCTAATGAATAGAAAAAGTATATATATATATATATATATATATTTTCTTGAAAAAAAACTATAATTTTATTTTTTTAAATTTTTAAATAAAATATTATATATGTTAATAATTTTAATACATTAGAGGCATACATACAAAACTATACAAGTTTCAACCAGACTTATATCTATATGCCTTGGCATACATTTTCTCATACATTGCATCTTATTAACCTTCATTTATTATATATGCATAGGAATATAGTGTTATAATGACATTTTTTCATAAAAAAGGAAAAAAACATAATATATTAATATTACAATAAACTGTTTTGCAAAGATAACAAATATCTTCCTTCAATTTATACAAGGCTCAAGAAACCAATATAAAATTGTACCTAAAAGTACTTATATGATATGTTCATGATAGGTCTAATAATCCATCCTATTACAGATGCAAACAATATGCAATATAATGACCCATCATTGGTATCATACCAACAAAAAAGTAAACTATAGATCACCAAAAAATATAAAAAATGAGCAAAAATAAAACTATGCCATATAACCCATAAAAGTTCTAGGGTCAACGGAAATTTCCTGATCATTTATGCGCTCCCATTTGTGCCAAATGCCTTCTTCAAAGAGCAATCCCCTTTTGGAGAATGAGTCCTTTAGAGTATTCCTCTCTCAAAAAATATGATGGAAAGATATATCAGAAAGTTGATTCACCAACCCAATAATTTCCTCAATAAAGGGATCAAAAGGATATTCGTTGGCTTCCTACAGAAACACATCCAATCAATGATCAACTTCGAATCCCCAAAAAATTGTGCCTGTTGTACACCTTTGACATATGCAGTTCAGTAAGCAAGAGCTTAAGATCCATAAGCCCAACCATATTATTGGTACAAGGGCCCAGTCCTGCAATGAAAGTGATTTGATGGCAATTAGATAAAAATATGGATCCTCCAGCTTTACCTTTAGCAAGATTGAGAAGAGCAACACCATCAAAGTAAATTCAGTGGATATTGTGATAAATATGTTCAAGCTTAATACATCTCACCCGAAAGAGGGTTGAGTTTGATGGAATAAGTTGAGGATGACAAGGCCTTTAGAAGCACATGTGATAGGGGGAGTGTTCTTATCCTCGAAAATGGCCATATTTCTAGAAATCCATACATGCCACGTAATGATCACAGGAAGGGTCGAGTAACTCTTAGAGATAGGACTATTCATCCATTGTTCAAAATATGAAATCAAAGATCCACCGTCCCAAAGAAAAGGTGAAGACTTTACATGAGAGATATAATATGAAAAAGTTCTGGTGTAGCTGCAATGAATAAAGATGTGTTCAATGCTTTCATTGGAATCCATGTAGAGCGAATATTGGCCATGACCTATCCAGAACTTCTTCATTAATGGATCCCAAGATAATGCCTCTTTTAGAAAAGATAATGATGTCTTCCACGAAGAATATGTTAGTGATATAGACATTTGTGCCATTAAGGATTCCTTTGAAAGTCTCATTCTATCTAGAATGAGAGATGAGCCGGCCTAGTCCTTCCACCACAATAATAAAAAATAAAGGAGCCAAAGTACAACCTTGTCTAAGGCCTCTCCATGGTAAAAAAAAAGGGTAGGGAAAACCATTTATCATCACAACAAAGGAAATAGATCTAACACATGACATAATCCAATTGACAATATGGAGATGGAAACCAATTTGTAATAAAACAAGCCTAAGGTATAACCAGTTAACACGATCATATGCCTTAATGATAACAACTGGAAGATGCCTAATCTTAGCAAAATGAAGAACTTCTTGGGCCATGCCCACAACATCGTGAAATTGTTTACCAGTAACAAAGGAAAATTGTCCTTAATAAATAGAATTGGAAATGATACCTTTAATCCAGATGGATATAATATTGGCAATGATATTATAAATGCAGTTGCATAGAGATATAGGTCTATAATCTCCAATCTATCATCATTCTCATATTTGAGGATCAACAAGATGAAAGCAGTGTTGAAAGCAACATGAATATTACATGTGCATCTAGAGTCCTCCGCCACTATGAGAAGATCGTTACCAAAGAGATCAAAGAAGGAAATAAAAATTTCAGCAGGCCACCCATCAAGGCCAACAATCTTATCTTTTTGCATAGCATGGATTGCTTCTTTAACTTCATCAAGAGTATCTTCCTTCAATAAATCCTAGTTATTCTAGTCGTTGGCATGGGTAGGGAAGATGGAAACAACTTTCATCATTTGAGCAATCGAGGAATTATCATCTTCCTTAAAAAGAGCAAATAAATGTCTAACTCTACTCAAGGATAAATATTCAAACCCAAAACCATACACCCCATCCTCATTCTGCATATTCTAGATCGTGTTAACATTGTTCATGTGCTTAATGAAATTGTGAAGGTACTTTGTGTTGTGATCACCACACTGATCCTATATTGCTTTGCTTTTGCATCCCCAGATCTCCTCATTTTCTGCAAGAATTTTCTTTCTTTTAGATTCTAGATCCATGATATCTAAATTCAATTGATGAGAATAGTATATTGTTAGATTGGATAGATAAAAGTCACGTAATGTTGATTCAACAACTAGTAACTCTGCTTGTCTTGCCTCTGTTTTTTCAATAGTCCATTTCATCAAGGCGTCTTTAATTTGTTTCAAATTCTACAGAAATTGTATGGAAGCAGACTCTCTGGAAGAAACATCAAAAGGGATCCAAATACTCTCAATGAAATTAAGATAATTATTATCCTGAATCCAAAGAGAGCATAATTTAAAAGAGTTGGAAATTTTACAACTCCCTGAAGCAATATCGAGCATGATAGGGTAATGATCCGAATCACCGACATGGACAACCCATTGTCTAATACTAGAAGATTTCTGAAGAATATCTTCATTAATGAGGAATCTCTCGAGTCGTTTAGCAATGGCATCCTAAAAAACCCTCATGTTCCACCAAGTAGGAAGAATTTTGACAAGAACAATACCAAAGAAGGATAAATCCTCTAGCTTGCTCAAGAAATAATATGTAAAGAGGTCCTTATGAGCATGGGTTCCCAAATTTCAGTATCTCCAATGGTAAAATTTAAATCCCCACCCAAAATAACTCTGTCATGAGTAAGGGCATTAAGGTTGAAAATATTCTCCCAGTACTTGAATATGTGAATATAAGAACCATGTAAATTCAGGAAAGTGAAAGTGATTCCAAACTCTCTAGAGAAAATTCCTATAGCAACATAATGTATAAAACATACATTTAAATTAAATTTTTTTTAAAAGAAAATTAGGTTATTCTTTTGCTCCAAGGTTGGAAAATGCACTAGAGCGAAAGTTTTATCTCTCCACTTCTCGTTCTTTGAGATGTGATTGAACTTCATTCATCTCATGAGAGGAGTTAAGAAAAGGAGAGTACTATGCATAATATTTGAATAAGCTACTGATGAGAGGAGTTAAACACTTAGAACTGAATTTCTCATGTTGGACACACCGAGAGGGGGGGTGAGCAATGTGTATAGCTTTTGTTACTTTTTCAACATTAACAATCATCAACATCTTATTCAATATTATGCAGAGTACATTATTACTAGTATATCAACAATTATATCTCATCATCACATAGGAAGCATAGTAAAACACAGTACATAATATTTTTACGTGGAAACCCATGTCCCTGGAGAAAAACCATGGAAGCCTCTATAATAAGTTTTCTAGCAACAACTGGAAGGAGGAAACAACCCCCTTGTTACAATGAATTTAATTCTCCAACAACAACTGGAAGGAGGCTACAACCCCCTGGTTTCCAGGATACAACCTGAAGGAATCCCGAGCTCCCTAGATTTCCTTGCCCCATCCTGCCACCCTGATATGAAGATAAAAATTGTTAAACCACGACCACATTGATCCCATGGACCTGTTAATCAACACCTGTACTACATTGGACGACACTACACAACAATTGTCACTACTGACAACTGCTCATCAATTGTTACTACTGACCACTACTCATCAACTGTCACTGCTCATCATCTAACCACTTCTCATTAACTGACCACTGCATCACACCTATACCAATAACATGTACCAACAACCTATTGAAAAAAATATGTCTAATCAATTTGTTGCTCACATCATCCGACTTAGTCAATCTAAGGCTAACCATCTGCTCACCAAACTCAGTCCACTTAAGTCAAAACAACTGCTCATACAACACATCCAGTGTGAGTTGTACCAACTACACATAAGGAAACTTGTGCCAATCCTTCTCAACTGAACCAACATGTACCAAGTTGTTTGTGTACCTGTGCCAAATCAATCATATACTTGTGTTAATCTAATCAAGTTCTCTTAGAGACAACCAACCCTTATTACTTGGCCTAGTTCATCAAGTAAGATACACATTTGAGCAACCAAGAGACTTCACATACGGTCAACCAAACTTTCTCCAAACACACTCAACTCAATGAAACCACAACCAACCTCAATCACAGTCAAGGAAGACTTGACAGTTAAACATGATAAACCTCAACCAAGAAGATAAAAGACTTAACCAACTATGTCAAACTTAGTCAATATCATAAACTCTTAGACACAAATGGATTTTTCACTCCACTCAAATCAAGTCAACAAATTAAACAAATATCAAGCAAATAGTCACTTATAATACTGTCAAATGTTGTCATTAACAATAAATAACAACCCAATTCCACTTAGGTCAAAGACACAATAATCAACACTTGTCAAACTAGTTTTCAAAGAAAACACTTAGGTTGATAAAAGAAACCACTCACAAGTTCTATTACTTACATGTCAACTTCTCATACAATACTACACTATACAACAATCAAGATAAACACCAAGATCTATGCCAACAATATCCAAGATAGTCATCAAGATCTATATCAAGATCACATCAAGATATATGCCAAGATAACGGCCACTCTAACCTCGATAACATATTCAATGACTTTAAAGAGATATCACAATATAAAGGCTCACGTGCTAAGATCAAAGATGAACTCTATCCATGAGAGACATGTGTCATCGCAAGAGAAACCCAAAAGCATGAATTGTACCTTTTCGAATATCACAAGATGAATAAATAATAGACAAACCAAAAGAAACTCTAAATCATTTCATCAATATCCCTTGCAACAAGATTTCCAATGAGGAAAGAATTTTGTAAGTTTGATTCCATATGAGAAATTTATGCCAATTTTAGTGAATCTCTTCAATCCTCAAAGATGCCTAAACGTTTCTCTTCCACAAAGTTTTGCACTTTTCTCCAAGAGTTGTGAAATACCAAAAAAAGACTTGATTGATGAACAAGTGAAATGTTCGATCTTCTATTTATATAGGTCATGTAGGATTTATTCACATGTCTGGCCGACTTATAGTAGTTTTAATTAAAAATTAATTGAATTCTTTTAGCAAGCCGACCTACTTGTAAAGGGTCAAATTAATACATACTTTAAAAAACCAAAACTCATCAACTGTAAGGAGTTAGGAGACACTCCACATATCAATGGAAAGGGCTTGACAAGGAATATCTCTCTATCTTGCAATAACATGCTCCTTCACCCTTATTTTCTTCAATTTGTACAGGACATCAAAAATCAATTTGACATCTTCTTTTAAGGGATTTAAAGGCATGCACAAGGGTTTCATAAGAAAGATTATGGTGTACAATGCCTTCAAGTAATATGAGAAACGAATTAATCAACCTTCTTGTGGGCTTATGTCCATCAAGAAAGGGATTCTTCAACAACCTTGTGGTCATATGCACAATATGAGGGTCAAGGGTTTAAGGGCATCATTATTTTGACAAAGGGCTTCTTCATTTATATGTCAAGTGCAAGGTCAATGTGATCACTAGTGTATGTGATTCAAGGAATGACTAGAGTGATTCAATCATGTGCAAGGGTTATGAACATAAGGTCATGTTAAACGCTCTTGTAGGCTAAGGACCAACAAGCAAGGGATTCTTTGACTATGATCATCAAGCAAGAAGGAATTCATATCAAGTGCAAGTGATTCAACATAGTTACAGGCTTATGACCAACAAGCATCTTCATCAAACAAGGGCGTTCAAAGAATTTGTTGACCAACTCTATTGTGGCTACATGTTTGCACCTCAATGGTCTTCAATCAAGGGCATATCGAGCATACCGTTTTCAAAAAATCACCACATAATGGGTCATTTGTAACCGTCAAGAACATGGACTTCAACATCAAGCTATGTCATCAAATTCCAAGAACCATCAAGTGTGGGTTAAAAACCCAAGTCTATCATCATTAACCAAGCTTCAACATGTGCAAGAGTGTAAGGTCAAGTGTGTGTGCTTTATGACTAAACTAGCACATCATCCAACCATCAATCAACAAGAAGACCACATTAAGTACAAGTAGCACACAAATCATCAACCAAAAGAAAAGCCAGGAGCAATGGAATTACATGGGACCAAGATACAAATTAGGGGAACTTGACCAAGTTAATGGGTAACCAGGGATTTTTCCATTGTCCCAAGGCCTCCAAGGGATTCAATATTGGGCTTGGATAAATTCAAAAGGGCTCCTATGACACAAACAACCACAAAATAAACACTAACCCTCAGGGGTACCAAGGACTCAATAGTTGGCATCAATGACCAGACACTGTTGGCATTAATGAAAACTCAATCAACACTCTCCCCCTTTTTCATTAATGACAACACCATAACGCCTCTTCAGAACAATACCCCCCTGTCAACAAAACTTCTATCCCCCTTTGGCATCAATCGAAAATGGAACATCCTTTGACAATACTGCTCCCCTTAGGGAGTGCTCCCTTGTCATCAAATTCTCTTCATTTGGAAACTTTTCTTCTTGTTCGCATTAATGGAAATAAGAAATTCCTTTGGAAATACTGCTCCCCCTATAATTATCCATTGTTGATGAACTTTTATTTTGTCACAATGATACTACTGTTGATTTGAATTCATCTGCTGGTAATCAAGCACATTTGATAGTCTTCAACATAGTATTGGGTTTTTCCCAAAATTTTCATTATTTTTGTTTTGTTCAAAGGGGAAATCTATTGACTTTCTTTTCCATCCTTTAGTAGGTTGATAGTTTTTCATGCCATTCGATTGAACTTGCTTTCTTCTCCAAACTTTAACTTATTTTTGCATCCTGCAATGTTTTGCGAAATGACCATAATGATAGCAATGAAAAACCCACCTTGATTTCTTATTGGCGTGATTTTGTCATGAGCTCTGCAATGGATGGATTTGTGACCATAGTATTTGCACTTGTAACAATAGCCATTGAACATCATAGGGTATATCTAAGAAAATAATCTTCTTTGTGATTTAACTTCTCTTGATTCTTGTTGATTATGGGGTCTTCTAAAAATACATGTATAATTGTTAGTCTTTTCTTCTTTTTCCATAGAGATTTTACTTTCTTCAATGTTCTTCTCGATTTTTGAATTTGTCTTTAACTGAGCAATTGTTTTTTCCATATATTCCTTCAGAGAGAGGATCTTCAATTCTTGCATTTGACAAATTTATATCTTTTCTTGGAGTTGTCTCATTAGATATTCTTCTATTTTATTGACCGTGTCTACCTATCTGTTCAGATCAACGATACTGTATTCCATCTGTACTTTTGAATTCTGATCATCCTCATGGGATTTTTGCAGTTGACCTTTTAGTACATGATTCTCCTTTTTGAGTTCTAAGAGCTGCTTTTCAAATTCAAAGTTTGTCGGACACACCTTCAGTAAATATACCTTTAAGGATTTGATTTCAAGTTCTTTTTTTCTTCTTAATCTCTCTGCCAATATTTCTTTAGTCTTGTAGGTACTTATCTCATTGTCTTTGTCTTGTAGCTTGCAGGTCAATTCTTTCTCATCTTCTAGCTGTATTTTGAGCTTCACAATTTCTTGTGATTGCTTTTCATTTTTTGTAGCTGACTTCTCAAGTTTATATTTCAAAGTTTTGGATATGGATTATTTTATTTCGGTAGATTCTTCGACGTGGAGTTTTATATAAATTATTGTATGTGTGCCCTTCTCAGGCTTTTTTTGATTCCTCTTCTCAGATTTGTCCAATTGCTCTTGCAATACCTGGTTCTGTTCACAAATATTTTTCACTTCTCGCGAAACATTAGTAATTTCATTGTCTATTTGAATTTCTTCTAGAACCATAGTATCTGCTAATTTTATATCACTTATCAAAGAACGAGAATTTTCATCACATTCTGAAGTATTACATTTTATGAATTCAAAATGGCTCTTATATTTTATACCTGATAAACATATCTCTTTAAAAGCATTAAAAACAGAGTGTTCACGGGACATACCTTCATACTCACCTGGATCTTGTATTGACCTTTTGATGGGGATGTCTTCTGCAAGTTGTTCTTCATCTAAGTTTAACTAATGTATTTTGAGTGACAATTCTTCAACTGAGTTGCACTTTCCTATTTTCTCCTTTTGGAGATATGTTATATCTTCAAGCATTAATTCCAAAACGTTTGCTTCTTGTTCTTTATTGGAGTAAAGTTGTTCTAATATGAGCCACAGTTCCTTAGCTGAGTTGCACTTCCCTATCTTTTTCTTTTGGATATTTTTTAGGCCTTCAAGGATGGCTTCCATAGCCATATAATTATTTTTCTTTGCTTCCTTCTGAGCTTTTGTTTTCACTTTCTTTGGAGGTGTATATCTAGTAACAACTGATTGTCATATACCAATTCCTTCTGCCCCATGATAAGCATGCATTCTCATTTTCTAGATCAAGTAATCTGACTCATAAGACAACTGTACTCCATTCATTGAGAACTCCATGGTGTGCCAAGGATCTCCTTCAAGCTGGCAAGTCTTTCCTGTAAAAAAATGGCTCTGATTCCAATTGTTGGACACACCGAGCACAATGAGAGGGGGGGGGGGAGTGAACATTGTGTATAGCTTTTGTTACTTTGTCAGCGTTAATAATCGTCAGTAGATTATTCAATATTATGTGAGTACTTTATTATCATTATATCAACAGTTATGGCTCATCATCACATATCATTGCATCATCATAACATAGGAAGCATAACAAAACACAATACACAAGATTTTTACGTGAAAACCCAAGTCTTGGGAGAAAAAACACATAATTCTTTATAACTATAGTTTTCCAGCAACAACTGGAAAGAGGAAAAAACTCTCTTGTTGCAATGAATTCAATTCTTGAGCTACAACTGGAAGGAGGCTACAACCCTCTAGTTGACAGGATATAACCTGAAGGAAGTCCTAACTCCCTTGATTTCCCTACCCTGTCCTGCCACTCTGATATGAAGATAGAAACTGTTGAACCACGGCCGCACTAATCCTGTGGACCTGCTAATCAACACCTGTACTACATTGCACCACACTACTCAACCTACACCACACTACATAACAACTGTCACTGCTGATCGTTGCTCATTAATTGTTACTACTGACCACTACTTATCAACTATCACTGCTCATCATATGGCCACTTCTCATCAACTAACCACTGCACCACACCTGTACCAATAACCTGTACCAACAACCTATCCAAAAAAATATGTCTAATCAATATGTTTCTCACACCATCCGACTCGGTCAATATGAGGATAACCAACTACTCACCAAACTCAGTCCACCTGAGTCAAACCAACTACTCATACAACTGATCCAGTGTGAGTTGGACCAACTACACATAGGAAACCTGTGCCAATCCCTCTCAATTGAGCCAACCTGTACCAAGATGCTTGTGTACCTGTGCCAAATCAATCATATACTTTTTTTAATCTAATAAAGTGCCATGGAAGTCAACCAACCCTTCTTACTTGTCCTAGTTCATAAAGTAATAGACACATTTTAGCAACAAAGAGACCACATACGGTTAACCAAACTTTTTCCAATCACACTCAAAATCAATGACACCACAACCAACCTCAATCATAGTCAAAGAAGACTTGGCAATTAAACATGATAAACCTCAACCAAGAAGACAAAAGACTTAACCAACTATTTCAAAGTCACTCAATATCATAAAATATTAGACACAAAAATATTTTTCACTCCAGTCAAATCAAGTCAAAAAATCAAACAAATATCAAGCAAATAGTCACTTACAATCGTATCAAAGGTTGTCATTAACAGTCAATAGTAGTCGTGAAATACTAAAGAGAGACTTGATTGATGATCAAATGAAATGTTTGATCTTCTATTTATATAGTTCATGGAGTATTTATTCACATGTCTAGACAACTTGTAGTAGTTTTAATTAAAAATTAATTGATTTCTTTTAGCATGCCAACCTACTTGTAAAAGGTCAAATTAATACAATAACTTTAAAAAATAAAAACTCATCAACTCTAAGGAGTTAGGAGACACTCCACATATAAATGGAAAGGGCTTGACATCGAAAATTAATTTGAAATCTTCTTTTAAGGGCTTTAAAGGCATGGACAAGGGTTTCATAGGAAATATTATGGGGTACAATGCCTTCATGTCATATGATCAAGGGTTTCATCAACATTCTTGTGGGATTATGGCCATCAAGCAAGGGATTTTAACGAATTTGTGGGCTTATGCCCAATATGAGGGTCAAGGGTTTAAGGGCATCATTATTTTGACCAAGGGATTCTTCATTTATATGTCAAGTGCAAGGTCAATGTGACCAATAGTATATGGGCTTCAAGGTATGACTAGAGTGATTCAATCATGTGCAAGGGTTATGAACATAAGGACATCTTCAACACTTTTTTTGGCTACGGACAAACAAGCAAGGGCTTCTTTGACTATAATCATCAAGCAAGAAGGAATTCATATCAAGAGCAAGTGCTTCAACAAAGTTATGGGATTATGACCAACAAGCATCTTCGTCAAACAAGGGCATTCAAAGAATTTGTTGACCAACTCTATTGTGGCTATGTGTGTGCACCTCAATGGTCTTCAATCAAGGGAATATCAAGCATACTGTTTTCAAAAAATGACCACATAATGGGTCATTTGTAACTGCTAAGAACATGGACTTCAACATCAAGCTATGTCATCGAATTTCAAGAACCATAAAGTGTGGGCTAAAAACCCAAGGATATCATCATTATCCAAGCTTCAACATGTGCAAGAGTGTAAGGGAAAGTGTGTGGGCTCCAGGACTAAACTACCACATCATCCGACAATCAATCAATAAGAAGACCACATTAAGTACAAGTAGCACATAAATCATCAACCAAAAGAAAAACTAGGAGTAATGGACTTACATGGGAGTAAGATACAACTTTGGGGCACTTGACCAGATCAACGAGTAACTAGGGCTTTTTCCATTGTCCCAAGGCCTCCAACGGATTCAATCTTGGGCTTGGACAAAGTCAAAAGGGCTCTTATGACACAGATAGCCATAAATTAAACACTATCTCTCAGGTGCTCTACAAGGGACACCAAGGACTCAACATTTGGCATCAATGAATAGACACCATTGGCATCAGTGACAACTTAATCAACATCTCCAGTATAGCTACTGGGCATAGAGCGCTATATGAACAACTGCTACTTTTTGTACCCTCTGCAATTGCATTGTATTTTTGTTCATACAAAATTTTTCTAGTTTCTTTAAATAAAAATTATAGTCTATCGAGGTGTAAATACCTTCCTTAATATTCTTACTTTTCACTTTATCTTATAATAATAATAGTAAGTCTAATTTGAAGGGTGTTCAGAATTTGCAGGTATTCAATGACTCCAAAATAGTTATTGATTGGATGAGACAAAGGAGAGCCCCAAGGAACATACGACTTAAGCCCATCTATGAAGAGATATACATATTGGTTTGTATATTTCATGAAAAAAAATTTGAGCACATTTTTAGAGAAAGGAATCATACGACAGATCAATTGTCAAAGACTTGACTATAGGTTGGAGTGGAAACTTGTCACCGATGGGATATGGAGAATGGCACATTGACATAATTTGACCCAAGACCACATCTGGGGTAAAGTCAAAAGGGGCACATGAGGATCCACATAGTTTCTTTTTAGATTACAACTTTTTTATGAATGATGGATTTTAGAGCTTATATGAAACAATGTATAGGAAGGTGAAATAGATTTGAATGGTCTCTTGAATTTTTTATTGAATGTATAAGATAGTCTTATAGTTTTTGTGCTCATGACAATCCCTATGTCATTATATGTAAGGTTTACATGAAAGTAAGGCCTTTTGGCCTATGTACAAGGTGGTTCATTTTTAATACAAATGGACCGCGCATTTCTTTCCAAGGAAAAAATAACTATAGAGGTGTACATACCCTACCCCTTTTGGATTTGAACCTATGACCTCCTAGGAGGAAACGCATGTTCTTAACCATTAGGCCCACTCGGCCTTATTTTCAGTCTGCTTATCCACTCTAGATCAATTCTATAAGATTTTGAATTTCTAGCATGATGTCCAAACCTTGATTGGGTCTAGTCTTTCTCTATTATTCTCTTAATTGTGAGAATTTTATTTCCTCTCCTTTGCGGGAGGAATGGGAGAGGATTTAGGACAAACGGTTCTTAGGTTGATAACTCTAATGTCCTGAATATGTTTTTGATATAGATCAACGTTTGTTATGGATTTAGGTTTAGAAGGGATCAAATAAAATCTGTTTATTTTGTTTGAGGTTTTTGATGCTTTTTGAAAATAATCATGCTTCTCATGAGGTTTGAGAAGAATTTTATTTAGATATTTTGCTTAATTAACTATACTTATGACAATCATTTCATTTGAAAAGTTGTTTATAATCCAACAACTACTACACATGGGTGTAACTATCGATTTGTAGTTTTAAATTCTCAAGGATAAGGAGAACCATGTATTAAAATACAACTCAAAGGATCCAAAAAAAAGTAATTGAGAAAATTAAATCATAATCTTCTTTAAATTGGAAATGAAAAGCAAACTAATCCTTAATATTCGGTTGCATTTATATCTAAACTTCCAAATATTCAAGATTTGGCCATGCTCCATGAACTTCATATTAAAATTTGATAAACAAATTGGAAATAAAAAACAAATTAAGCTTTACTATTCGGTTGCATTTATATCTAAACTTCCAAATATTCAAGATTTGACCATGATCCATAAACTTTCTATTAAAATTTGATAAACAAATAATAACACTTTTTTTAATGTAAAAAAAATTCATTACAAAAAAATTATTAAGTTTTTTTTAACAAATTTCAGTTGTTGATTAGAAGCCCAAGCTTTTATTAGAAGAACAAACCATGTTGTTTAAAGCTTACAACTCTTAAACAATCTGTCGAATTCAAACCCAAAACAATTCTACCTCCCACACACCAAATTAACATATGATTTTATAACCATTCGAGTTTACCTTAACCATAATTGTAAGTATACTCCAACTTTATATATATATATATATATATATATATATATATATATATATATACATGACCGTGAAAGCTATTAAAAAAAAATGATCCGTAAAACTAACACCATTTAAAAAAAATTAAGAAATTAAATTATTTAATTATAATAAACCTTAATAATAGCAATTTAAAATTGTAACTAGTTTGACAATTGATTGCTTGCCTATGCAATCACAATCAACTATACAACTAGACTTGATTTAATAATGAAATATCTTGGGAAGTGTGAACCGACATGTAAACCACTTTGTCAATCCATTGCTAATGTTCAACTCATATGATCTTTTTTCATTGGAATATTCTTATGACCTAAGACATTAAAGTCCTCATAGAAAATAAAAAATTGAGCCAACATCACACAAGCCATTGAGATTACTTCGAACGTTTGATTATATATATATATATAAATAAAAAGAGGCATTGAGATTACTTTGTTCACATGGGTTATTTGAACATCTATATATATACATACATTAATTATTATTTTTAACAGAAATGAGGAGAGAAAATTATATTAATATAAAAGATTAAAATATACAGAGTAGTAATCAAGTTTTCATGTTTTTAAGATCAGAGATTTCATAGTTTTCTTTGCTTCTTTTACAAAAAAAAACTTGAGGGATTCCCTACTTAACAAGACTGATAGTGCCTCTAACTGTGTAAATCTTGACATATTGTTTGCATAATAGTAGACAAAAAAACATTTAGAAGACAAAAAAAGGCGACAGAGTCGTCATTCTTGGGGATATCAACTGGAGTTTTTTCATTCTGCTGGCTCTCTGCACCTTGGGTAGTTGTGGAGATTCCTTCCATCGGGGAGGCAAGCGCTGACTGTTCTGTAGGCTCAAGGGCTCTTACCAGCCCATGCAATTCTTACATGAATCCATTCATATATTCCTACACCCCTTCAAAAATTGACCTGAGTTGGTTAACCTGCGACGCTGACCTGTCTTCAGTTTCCTGAACCAAACCGGCCAAGAAGCTCTGCATATTGCCCAGGAAATTCCTCATTCCACTAAAATGATCGACAAGGGAACGCACCATCCTTCGCATATCTTCCTTGATATATTCCACCTCTCTGGTCAATACCCTCATATTGGTTTCAACATCATCCAGGAAACTGTCGAGACAAGAAAGCGTAAGCTCAGAATGACGTTGGCTCTCCAACATCGTCGTAGCCACTTCGTGCTCGTAGAAGAGGAGCTTCTTATAATGAGACACAAATCCTTTCACCTCCTGATATTCATCAGACACCATTCCTTTCTTCTCAAAGTCGCCACCCTTCATATTCCGAGAAACACAGTTTCTTGTACAGATAAAGTCGAAAACGAAAAGGAGAGCAAGGTTTTGGCAATGAGAAAAACACTTATTGTGGAAACAACGAGGCTTCTCGATCCTTCCGGGGGAAGGCTCACAATCGTGTGAGCCTTCAAGGATAAGGCCCGCCGTATCAACGATCACATGGATCTCCAGATTCATTAATGCGAATGTGGTAGGTGCATTAAACCTAATATTCATGAATGTTAGCCAATGGGTAAACCTTTGCCACCTTATCCCTTGTTGCATGGTCCAACGTGTTCAAGTTTGCAAATTCAAGATAGGCTATGTTTATACACATGACAATGGTCTTGGATGTCCCTTAGGAAGGGGGGTATGAGATTTAATAAGGGAAATTTTGGCCCCATTTTATAACTTTTCTATGATTATTTATCAACATCTCACCTTCTCGAAGATTGTAGCCAATATTGGCTAATCAATTTGCTTCCACGTTGTTATGCATATTCACAAGGAAGAAACTAAAGTCTAGGAGATTTTTTAATATGAGATCCAAGCTTCTTTTGGACTCTTCATGCGTCTTCTTTTGGATTTCCTTGGAGTTTTCTCACCTTTTGGATGGCTATCTAGAAGTCTCCAAAGACTTGGCAGGTTGTTATCTTTAGCTCTTTCATCACTTCAAGCCCCTGAAGCAATGCAACCCATTTTGTCTGATTGTTTGTTCTCTTTACCAAAATCCAAGCAAAAGAGTGTACCTCATTTCCTCTTAGGTTGAAAAGAACCCCTCCTGCACCTACCACCCCCAGGTATGTATATATATATTGATTTTAAACTATTTATAAATCAATATATATATTGATTTTAAACTATTCATAAATCAATATTTAACCACAAAATTCATAACTCAATCAAGGATCAACACATTCCAAAAATAATTTACAATGCACATTTCTATATACAAATAAAGTTACTTTATATTTTTTTAAGCATCACTTCTTGAAACATTGATAATAATAATTGACATAAAGATTTTCAGAAAATGTAGTTTTGGGAGATTCCAAATTAGTAATTGATTGGATGAGATGAAGAATATCCCCAAGGAATATATGGCTTAAGCCCATCCGTGAAGAGATATATAGAATGGTAAGACTATTCCAAGAAATAAAATTTGATCACATCTATAAAGAAAAGAATCAAATGGTAGACAATTTGTCAAAGAGTGGTGTATAAATTGGAAATAGTACATGGCATTGATGGGAGATGGTGAATAATACTCTAACAAAATATAACTCACGACCACATCCAAGGTAATGACAAAAAGTGTATAAAAGGTACTATAAAGACTTCTTCATATACAATTTTTTTTTATGAAGATAGATTTTTTTTTAATATCATAAGAACAATGATCAAGTAGTTTATTTTTTCTTGAAGTTTATAACAACAATATAAGATAGGATCCTAATCTTGCTCATTTACATGTTTCAATGTCATTATATGTAAAATATTGGATGTAAAGCCATTTAACTTGTAAACAATATAATTTTATATAACATTGCATGTGCATATGATTATAAATCAAGCTGCCCATTTATTTCTAGTGGACCAACTTGGACATAGAAATCATATGCACACCTTATGGAAGCTACGAGTGGTTGGTTAGAAGTGACAATTGAAAGAAGTTAGTAGTTAAACATTGAAGATAATGATAAAGTACCTGTATCAAAATGCATTCTATCTCTTATGAAGATGAGACATCTAAAACCACTAGGTTGTGCAAGGGAACACATTGGGATGATATAATTTAATATTTTCTCCTTTCTCGATAAAGGTACTAACTTAACTTTATCGATGTAACCACAAAAGATGGAGTGAGGATAAAGGTAATGAGTACTATGATGCCATCACATAAAAGTTGAACGCTAGCAAGAAAGAAAGCTACAATTAAGAATACTTTGTACCTCGTCACAAAATTAAATTTGGATTAAAAAGATGTTTACAAGAACAATCTTCAAAATATTATTAGTCCTTCTTGACAAGTTTTTGATAGGAAGTCAATTTTGTATTTCTAAATATTGCTTTTTGTTTACCAATCTAGTGTTTTAAAAAAACTGTTTTTTTGTTATTATTAATTTTACAAATTTGTGTTCACATGGTGTAGATTGAGTGGTGATAGAGTGTATTGTAAATGTATTTTTTGTGACGTTATATGTTTAAACATCTCTTTATCCATGCCCCATGCTAGCGGGCTATGTGGGTGCACTTAAGGATATAGTGAAAACGAACGAGAATTGACCTGTGTCATGCAAGTGATGAAGAAGTGTCCTCAGACACACAATTTTATTATAATAAGGAAAATAACAATACATCAACACTCACAAGACTCTCTTAACCTCTCATAGAGAAGAGAGCTTGTTTATATAGCTCAAACCTATACTAAGAAGTAGGATGACAACCAATCATATAATCACATGGAAATGATAGGCGTCATTTACAAAGAAACAATCCTATTCAAAATCTACTTGCACATTAAACTAGTTTATTCTTTTAATATAATACTAGAAAATACCTAGACTATAAAACTTAGGATCAAGAGGTCTAACATCCCCCCCTTTAATTCGAAAGTTTATATTTACAAATACCAAGTTCATCTCTAAACTTAGTGAATCTTGTTCTCCCAAGTGGCTTGGTAAATATATATGAAGTTTGATCTTCAGATGGACAATACTGAGGCTTGATGATGTCTTTGATGACGAGAGATCTGATGAAGTGATATTTGGTGTCAACATGCTTTGTCTTTGAATGAAATTTTTTTTATTGGCCATCTTTATTTTTTGACTGACTGTCGATTAATAAAGTAGTTGCTAACTTTTGTGTTACACCAAGATCCTGTAATATCCTACGTAGCCAAACAATCTCACATGCTGCTTCCCAAGCTGATATGTACTCGACTTCTGTTGAAGAATTGGCAACTGTAGGCTACTTTTTACAACTCCATGAAATTGTTGTTGAACCCAAATTCATTAAGTACCCAGAAGTGGATGTACGATTATCAATGTCTCTTGTAAAATTTGCATCTGAATATCCAACAAGCGTAAAGTCTTTACATTTCTTGTAAGAAGACCAAACTCTTTTGTTCCTTGAATATATCTTAACACCCTTTTTGCTGAATTCCAATGACTTTCCCTTGGTTCCTGCATAAACCTTGAAAGTATACTAACTGAATAAGATAAATATAGACGAGTATTTGTCAAATAAATGAGGCTTCCAATCAATTGCCTATACTTTGTACCGGCAATGGTGGGTGGATGCCGATATTTTCGTCGCTAAGGAAGAAAAACAAATGTCTAAGTGTTGGCGGTGGCAGGCAAAAGAGGATCGGGGCTGCTACGACAGATGGAAGTTGGGGAAAGAGTCGCTACAGTGGGTGGAATCCAAGGAAGAAGCCGACGAAGCGGCGACGGGTAGAAAAGGAAGAATGGAGCCGCTACGCAGCGGATGAGAAATAAAGAATGAAGCTGCTACGACAGATGAAAAACCAGGATCGAGCCGCTGTAGCGGGTGAAAGTCTAAATTTTTTTCGATGCAGCGGGTGAGAATTTTGAAAGTTTTTCTGAAAGAGAGAAATTCAGCAGGGTTTTTCAATGAGATCTGCAGGGCTAGAAGGATGAAAAATAGCAAGCCCCCTTGACCCCCGTTGTCCCCCTGAGACAGTTGTTCTTTGTGAAAGAAAATTATGTGTTTTGGGCAAAGTTGTCAATGTATGATTTTTCCAAGTGAAGGTAAGTAATGTATGATTCATGTGAATGTTATGCAGCTAACAATTGTGTTATTAACACACTTTGCAGAATCATAGCCACCTTCAAAAGCAACATTCTAGATAGTGCAGTTGGGTAAAGTGAGTTGTGGTTCAACCATGAGGGCAGGCAACAAGGATGATTATGCACAGGACCCCAATGAGTATGAGGAAGATGCTATGGGGGAAAATGTCCTTATTGGAAATGCCATGACAGAGTCTAATGGGAGAAGATTGCAAGAGACTCCCCCAGATTTTCCAGCCACCATGAGAAGCCTAATGTCGGAGATGCAGGGTTACAAGGCATATAATGAAAGATTGGTTAAGGCTTAGGAGGAGCAGAATCAACTGAATGTAGCCATGCTGCAAAGTTTGACAGATATTAGGAGAAAGATGAACTCCGAGGACTGGACAAAAAATCCAAAAGGGAGTAAGAACACTGCTAGAAGAAGACAGAGATCACCTAGTGAGTCATCTGAATCTGAAGGGTCCACTTGAGATTCAATTTCTTCTTCCCATGAGAATAAGAGAAAGAGGCGCTACCAGAACCACTCACGAGATGAATTTAAGAAGGCAAGGCCTCCTACCTTTAATGGTGAGATAAATAATGGTCAAGAAGCTGAAGCTTGGATTCTTGGGATGAGAAAATATTTCCAAGTCCAAGACTATTCAAGAAATATGAAGGCTAGGATAGCCATATTCAATTTGACCGGAAGAGAATCCATATGGACGTGGGAGCATTTCAGGAAAATAAAGAAGATCAATGAAAGGAAGGTTGTGTGGAAGCAGTTCCGAAAGTATATCAAGGAGAAGTACCTCTCTGACAGGTACTATGATGACAAGATCAAAGAGTTCCATGAGCTAATATTGGGACAGCAAACTATGGAAGAGTATGCCATTAAGTTTTTGGAGCTGTTGAGGTATGTTAGGTACATAAAAGATGAGAAGGTGAAGATCCAGAATTTTCTAAGTGGATTGCCTCAATATTACAAAGACAGGATTGAGTTTTATGAACCTAGGACTCTTGAGGAGGCAATAAGTAAGGCTAAGTACTGCTATGAGCAAAGCAAGAACAAACGAGATTACCAGAAAACATGGAAGGACAAAAGGAGTGAGAAGTCTGATCAAAGGAAGAAAGGTTTCAAACCTTCTAACTTCAGGAATCAACAGAAGCAACCAACACAAGTTGAGAAGCATCCAGTTGGAGCGACGGGAGAGAAGCCAAAAGATCCACAACAGAATAGAGGATCACTCCAATGTTGGAAATGTGGAGGACCCCACATGCGTAGGTACTGTCCAATTGAGAATGAGAATGCAAGGCCAACATGCAATATTCAAGAGGCAGAAACAGTGGGACAAGTGGCAAGGGCCATATCTAGGATTTACGCAGCACTGGAAGATCACCAGTCAACGATGGTTTGAAGTTACAGGTAATATTTTTGAGCAATCTATTTCTATTTTGATTGACCTTGGTTCTACTCGCAGTTATATTTCTCCTAGATCAGTGGAGGTTTGTACTCTTAAGAAAGCAAAGCATAGAAAGTCATGGTTAGTTCAGCTAGCCACTGGAACTAAGAGAAAAGTTAATGAAGTGGTGGAGAAATGTCCATTGGTTTTTTAATGGATTGGTCTCTTGTGTAGATCTGAATGTTTTACCACTTTGTTCCTATGATGTTCTCATTGGAATAGACTGGTTAGAAGCTCATAGAGTGAAGCTTGACTGTTATAACAAGAATTTTGAATGCATGGATGAAGAAGGGAACCCAGTAGTTGTAAGAGGCATTCCAAAGGTAATCTCGGTAAGGCAGATTTCAACAATGCAGTTAAAGAAGTTTTGTAGAAAAGGTTGTCAATTGTATGCAACCCATATTGAGGAGGCAGCAAAGAATGAAACTCCTAGGCTGGAGGATTTTCATGTGTTGCAAGACTTTAGGGATGTTTTTCCTGATGAGGTTCCAGGACTTCCTCCCAAGAGGGACATTGATTTCACAATTGAACTTGTGCCAGGAGTAGCACCAGTGACAAGGGCACCCTACAGAATGAGTACACCTAAAATGTTAGAGATGAAGATGCAGCTGCAAGAATTGTTGGAGAAAAAGTATATCAAACCGAGTGTGTCTCCTTAGGGAGCACCAGTTTCGTTTGTGAAGAAGAAAGACGGTACACTTAGATTGTGTATTGATTATACACAGCTAAACAAAGTCATGGTGAAGAACAAATATCCCTTGCCAAGAATTGATGACCTCTTTGATCAAATGAAAGGACCGAAGGTATTTTCCAAGATTGACTTGAGGTCTGGGTACCATCAGGTGAGAATCAAGGATGAAGACATTCATAAAATAGCCTTGAGGACAAGGTATGGACATTATGAGTTTGTAGTGGTACCATTTGCTCTCACAAATGCACCAACTAAATTTATGTGCCTTATGAATAGTGTCTTCAGCAGGTATTTTGACAAATTCATTCTTGTTTTCCTTGATGACATTCTTGTTTATTCTAAGAATGAAGAAGAGCACGAAGAACATTTGAGACTAACATTGCAATTGCTCAGAGAACATCAATTGTATGCAAAGTTGAGCAAGTGTGAATTCTATAGGGATAGAATTTAGTACTTGGGTCACATTATTTCAGAGGAGGGTATATCTGTAGACCCTGAGAAGATTGAAGCTATTAAGAATTGGCCTACTCCAAAGAATGTGACAGACGTAAGATCTTTTATGGGGCTTGCAGGATATTACAGGAGATTCATTGAAGGATTCTCCAAGGTTGCAGATGCTATCACTTCTTTGCAAAGGAAGGGGATAAAGTTCGAATGGACCTCGAAGTGTGAAGAGAGTTTCCAGCGGTTGAAGTATCTTCTCACAAGTGCACCAGTCTTAAAAGTTGCAGACCCAGAGAAAGATTTTGTGGTGTGTACGGATGCATGCGGTCAAGGACTTGGAGGAGTTTTTATGCAAGACAATCACGTGATATGTTATGAGTCAAGAAAATTGAAGGAGCATGAGAAGAACTATGCCACTCATGATCTAGAACTTGCAGCCATAGTACATGCTCTCAAGATGGATGTGCAGAAGATTTGAGCTAAGGACAGACCATTGTGGTCTGAAGTATTTGTTTGATCAGCCTACTCTGAATGCTAGGCAAGCGAGATGGTTGGAGTTTTTATGTGAGTTTGATTTTGAAATCAAGCACATAAAATGAAAAGAGAATAAGGTAGTTGATGCGCTCAACAGGAAGGTGCAGGAAATGCATGTGGAATCCATTAGTATTTGCCAATCAGATTTGAGGCAGTAGATTGCTAATCATGTTGTTGAAGATGAATTGTATGCACAGGTCAAGGACAAGTTGCAGCAGCAAAGCCTTGAAAAGAAGTATGAGGGATATAAATTGGAAGAAGATGGAATTCTTACCTATAAGAACATAATTTATATTCCAAATGTAGCATATTTGAGGAGGGTTGTTATGGATGAGATCCATCAAGCTCCACATTCTGGTCACCCGGGATATCAAAAGACGACTGCTACAACTAGAAAGCGGTACTTTTGGCTAGGAATGAAAAAAGACATGGATGAATATATTTCAAGGTGCATGAAGTGTCAATAAGTGAAGGTTGAGCATCAACACCCAGCAGGTTGCAGCCTTTGCCAGTTCTAGAATGGAAATGGGAAGTTATTTCCATGGATTTTATTACAGGATTGCCAATGACTTGGAGACAACATGATTCCATCATGGTTGTGGTAGACAAGTTGACAAAGGCAACACATTTTAGACCAGTTAAGTCTACGCATAAGACTGATGACATTACAAATATATTCATGAAGGAGATTTTCAAACTGCATGGATTGCCTAAGGCAATAGTCTCTGACAGAGATGCCAAGTTCACTTCCAATTTTTGGAAGGGGTTGTTTGCGGATTTGGGTACAAAGTTGAATTTCAGCACTGCCTACCATCCTCAGGCCGAGAGAGTTAACTAGGTGCTGGAAGACATGCTTCACATGTATGTGATGGACAAACCAACCAAGTAGGAAGATTATTTACATCTGGTAGAGTTTGCTTATAACAATGGACAACACATGTACTTAGGGATGAGTCCATAGGAAGCTTTATATGGTAGAAGGTGTAGGACACTAGTGACTTGGGATAATCCAGTGAACAGGGTTGTGCTTGGTCCAGAATTGCTCAAGGAGATGGAGCAGGAAGTTGTAAAGATCGGGAAGAATTTGAAGGCAGCCCAGGACAGACATAAAAGTTATGCAGATAAGCATAGGGTGAACAGAGAGTTCAGTGTTGGGGATCATGTTTACCTCAAAGTGAAGGAAAATAAGTGTTCCTTGAAGCTTGGAAGTTGTGCCAAGTTGTCACCTAGATATTGTGGGCCATTTGAAGTGCTTGAAAGAATAGGGCCAGTTTCATATAGACTTGCATTGCTTGCTAGCACTAGAGCTCATAATTTTTTTCATGTTTCTTTGCTTAAGAAATATATATATGTACATGATCCTAACCATGTAATAAATTGGGATGTGATACAGGTGGAACCAGAAGGAGAGTTCCAAATCGAGCTCATGCGTATCCTCGCCAGGAACGTCACAATGCTCTGGAATCGAGCAATAGGATAGGTGAAGGTGCAATGGGAACACTATGATCCTGAAGAAGCTACGTGGGAGCTGGAGGATACCATGCGACTGGCACATCCATTTTTGTTCGAATCTGCGGATTGCTGAGGGCAGTACCAGCAAGCATTTTTGTTCAATGTTGTAAAGCACTAAGGAGAATGCTGTTGAAGGGGGAGGGGAATGTAACACCCTTGTTTTGACCTTGTTTTCATTTAAATAAAATTATGTAAATAATCATGGTGTGGAGCTCAAGGCAAAAGCCCCACCATCGATTTAGTATTTATGTTTCAGTGATTAAAGTTGGGTCGATGGTATTTCGGGCCATTATTATTTTGGACTTATGCTAAATTTGCAATTTAATAATTAAAAACCTACATCCAGCTATGTCAACGCAACTAAATGAGATGGGGGCATGATTTTTCCTCAGGATAAGGGGGGGGGGGATTGGAAGAGTGGGGAGAAATTCGAAATGGGCAGAGCACCATTTCTGGAAAAACGTTTTTTAAATTTTCTTGGGCAAGAAAACACAAAAACGTCTACTTTTACCCCCATGCTGAAACGTTTCACTTTCCCTCACGTTTTTTACCGTGGGTAACTTTTTTGGATGGCAATCTTCATTCACGCAGCAAGAAAAACCACTATGAGTCTGAACCATCACGATTTTTCTCCTGTTCGACGATCTGGACCCTTCACATTTTTTGTTTTTCCTGTGTGGAGCAGTTTCCTTTCACGATTTTATTTAACCTGTGCTGAGTCTTTCCCTTTTCGACGTTTTCTCTAGTTTGCTAGTCGTTTTCCTGAACAGGAATGCCCCAAATCCGATTTTTTGTCTTTGATTTGAATGACCAACAAAGTTTTCATTTTGGTATTTTGCCGCAGTCGATCTGGCACTGGCAATGTTCATAAATTCGTAAATTACTGTGTGCATGTGTAATTCCTTGGCTTCTTCTTACGTTTTAATAAATCCCAGGACTGAGATCACTGTGTGTGCATCAACGTTTGGAATTTGAATGATTTTGGGAATGGAAGCAGAGTCTGGACTTGCTTGATAAACCTAGTGTGTGAAGGCACCTCACAGACCGATTTAGAAGGCTGGTTTTCTTCCTTGCATACCCTGAATAGCACTAGAAGGGAAGGCATGGCCCGAGGGACTGTGTAGCAGAGAAGGGAATGCTTCCTTGTTCTGGGTGTGTAATTGTTTAGAAGTCAGGCTAGATCTGGTGTTAGTGTTCATAGCTCTGGATTGAGCTCACTAGCTTAGCAATCAGCCTTTCTACCCCCTTGGAAGCCTGATAAACCCAACTGTCATGATGGCTTGGCTGGTAGCCTGATAAACCCATCTGTTGGCTTGGCTGTGTCTCAGGTGAGTTTGGCTAAGTGTAAACCACTATCTGTGTAAGTCTGATAAACCCAACTGTGTTGGCTTGACTGAATTTTATTGTAATCCTTGGCTATGGGTGAAGTCTGCTAGTGTTCCTTATTCCTTGGGGAAAATCATGCCAAACTCAAGGGTGGCAGTGCTACTGAGAGATTAAAGAGTGCACTGGCCTATGGTTGGGTGGAACGTTGCAGCCACATAGCTGATCGCGGGACAAGCTTCTTTCAAAGATAAGTATTCTCTTATATTTTATTTCCGCAACTATATATTGTTATGAATTTATATGAACATGTTAAATGCTTGAATAGAATGCACTGGATTAATGTAATTGCTTCCGCTATATATTGCATTATGCATCTGTTTATACTTATGAATGTTTTATTTCAAAGCAATTTTTATATATTATGTTCATGGGGCTTAGACAGCCTGTGTTGATAGATGTTGTTGCATCCTCTCTGCTGAGTAGAGGGTTGGGGACGTGACATTCGTTCCCATCTATGTGGGCTTACGGACATAATTTTCACACCAAGGATGCTAGTGATGGGCGTGTTACACAAGACCGTGGAGTGGAAGTCAAGTTCGACCAATCTAGTCGTGCTAGCCATCGTGATCAAAACCTGATCGGAGGGATGTTGGGTTATGTCAAAAAGATACAAGAGATCATTCAAGTGGACTTCTCATCTTTCCAATGTGTTATTTTTAGGTGCAGGTGGTGGGACACATTCGACATGAATCATGTAATGGAAGATTGTGATAGTGGGTTGATATGTATTGACTATAGAAAGATGTGGGATGAAAGTAAGGAGCCTTATGTTTTCTCAAAACACAACAACCAAGTGTTCTTTTACCTAGATGTGTTAGATAGAGATAGGTGGTTCATATTAATACACGACCCTAGATCTAAACATGTTTTTGAGAACAACAATGTTAGCATTCAAATCGAGGAAGATTATGAGGCTGATGGAAACATAGAGTGATATGTACATGTTTTATTTCATCATTTACATATTGAGATATCAATTTGTTAGCATTATCTTTGATTGCCTAATTATATTGTTTGTTTTTCATGCTATGATGGTGGAAATGGAAAGTTGGTTGTTGGATGCAATGTTTAAAACAATTTCAATTCGTTAACAATCAATGTGATGCGAAATATGGTTTATGTCTTTGAAGTAATTTATGGTTGTATAGAATGATTAGATGAAATTGTCCAAATTACTCGTATTATTTCTTGTGTATACATATAAATACACCATGAAAACAACTTAGTACATGATTCAATTTTATTTTTGTGGAAGTAAAGGCTAACCTATTCTTTCGAACTTGAAAGTGTTCTCTAATTTCAATGTTAATATTGTAATAATGCTTGTATTTTATGATTTTTTTGTTATGAATAATGTGAAGAATTATAATTGCATCAATATATGATAATTAATTTATGGCCTTGATAACAATGTAATTTACAAAAAAAGTTAAGGTTCTCTAGAATGACTTAAATATTTATGGCCTTGGTAATAATAAAATTTACAAGAAAATTTAAGGTGGTGTCTAATTTCTCCATCAACATTTGAATGCTTGTATTTCATGATGTTTTTGCTATAAATTATAATGCTAAGAATTATAATTGCATTAATTAAGTTGGATTGAATTTCTGCATCTCTATATTTCTAGGATTTTAAACTCCATCTTAGAATTGTTTGAGACAATAAAGATTTATATGAAACAACTAACAAAGATGTATGCTTAATATTTATTCACCTTATTTTATGGTTTGTAAATAGGTGCGTAGTTTTGGTTTGTAATTTAAAGACATGGTTGTATATTTCACTAAAAATATTTCATATATGTATCAATATATAATAATTGATTTATATTTTATTAATTAATATAAATTTATAATAACAAAACCCTATATTAATCTAATAATTTTTATAACTAATATGAATTTATACTATTTTAGAAATTAGATATATTCATTGACAAACTCAAATTACATGAATATTTGGTATATTAATTTTTGCATAGTTTTGAAATTATTATTCAATACAAAAATATTCCAATGTTATTAAATAATATTAGAAAATTAATAAAACAATCCCTTATAAATAATAACATTAACAAAGTAATGTTACATCAATAGCTAATTGCAATTCTTTGAACACTAGCTAGTTTTAAACCTCATTTTTAGAGGGTATAAAATGTGTTCCTTGAATGTGAACTATTGTTATATTATAATGAAGATCATCATGATTAATAATAATAAGTTTGGAAAATGCCGCTTTTGGGTTTACAACTGAGAGAAAATGTTGTTCTTTTAATTAAGTATTTGTCTTTCTTCCGAATAGAGCTTTGATATTTGTCATTGTAAAGTGAGTTATTGCCCAAAAAAAATGTTGAATGATAGGTCATAGATAGGTAATATTCATCATGTTCATATTTACATTTTTTGTTGTGATGTTCATATTCATATATTATAATAATTTAACAATATGGTAATAATTGACATTTTGTTATGATGTTTGACAATTAGACTTATAAATTAAACAAGATTCATTTATGTTTATCATTTGAATATATAATTAATTCATACACAACATTATACGATGAAGAGTCAATTTCCTTATTATACAACAATCATAAATCATAGAGTTGCCACAAATTCATCCATAATTTACAATGCAAATTGTGATGTTTTTGTCGACTAAATTAATACTTAGTGA
Organism: Pseudotsuga menziesii; assembly: GCA_001517045.1. Lineage (NCBI taxonomy): Eukaryota > Viridiplantae > Streptophyta > Pinopsida > Pinales > Pinaceae > Pseudotsuga > Pseudotsuga menziesii. The sequence goes on from LPNX010473561.1 coordinate 270,581, forward strand.
TTTAAAGACCCACATTGTTTTCAATAGTACAAAGTTCTTTTAGTACATAAGCATATGATCATCATCATTTTCAACACCTAACAAATATAAACAACACGACCATGCAATCATAACCATAATCATCATCATACTAACATAAACATAACCATGAGTTTTAACGAAAACGTACATGCATCATCATCATTTTCATGACATAAACCTAAACATACCATTATTATAATCATTGTCAACATCTAACAAACATAAAATAAACACCATCATATATACTATCATACCATCATTAACATAAAACCGAAAATAAGCATGAATGTACCATCATAAACATTACGTTACATATTCATGTAACATATACAACTAACAAATTTAAACATCAACTAACACACATAACTAATAATACACGTAAACATAATTAATTAACGTTCCATGATCATTATTTCACCACATAAATAAATAAACATCAACATAAAATCTACATCAACATAAACATGAAAAATGCAAAATATATATAGATATGAACATATATAACATCAAAGCCATGATGTAATATGTCAAATATAATATATCTCTAGTGCAATAACAACTATGACATATATTCTCCACCTCCTCCAGCAGAGGCATCATCAGTATCTCTCCGACCAAAGCTAGATTCATCATCACCTCCAACAATAGAGCTAGAGGTAGTATCAACACCTCTGCTAGCAGAGACATGCATCAATACCTATACCAGAAAGAACCAGAGATTTGAGAGAAGGGGGGATAGATCCATTAAGACGAAGTGTACAACCCTCTCTGAGCATCTCTAAAATAGAAACACGTGAAGTAGGAATTGGTGGATGGTTGGGATGATGAGTAGGATTGAAGGGTCGATCGAGCATGAGTAGAGGAGATGATGATGTCGGATTGGGAGGAAGGTCGAGTAGGAGTAGAGGAATAAATGATGATGGAGGTGGAGGAGAAAGACATGGTGGAGGAGGTGGATGCGATGTCGAAGGTGGAGGATGAGGAGGAGGTGCAGTGGAGGCTGCCAACTGAAAGTGTGCACCGATCACATGCTGCATAAACAACCTCATATGACTAGGAAGAATCATCCATATCTTCGCAAGATTAGGGCCCCCATGAGTGTCATGCGACCACACATGATGAACACCTACATCTGCCAACAATTTGGAAAACTTGTATATCGTATCCTGAATATACCTATCCTGGGGCCTATGTGGATGGTGGCCAATATGTCTACCAACTAATTGTGGGTCGACATGATCCCACTCCTCCATATCCTTATCATCGTGAATAGGAGGATGTGGCCTGAAATCTGCATCAAATCTGCCAATATATGCAAAATATATAGTACATAATAATAATTAGACAATTCCACTAAAAAAATTAATATTTATAACGTATTTCATTTGGATTAAGTATGAAGAGAATAAAGTGAAACTATAGTAATTTAAACATAACATTGATATTACCTCTCTCATCAGGTGTCTCATTCGGTGTGAAGAAGATATTCAGGAACCCTCTCTAGTCCAAACCGACATATGGATATGGCACCATGTCAAGTGCATGGTCGTCCTCACTAGCCAACATCTCCAGCACATCTGAAGTGAGCCTAGCTGGGAACTCAAGTTGCACCCTCTTGGGAATCATCTTCCCTCACATGTGCATACACACCTCGGTCTTAAGCCTAGTAGGTAGGCACTCAATTAATGACCCGATGGTAGGAAACCTTTCAAAAAATAAACAAAAAAGCTTTGAACCGAAAGGGAAGTTGGACCTCCCATCGATGATTGCATGAAATCTATCCAAAGCATAACAAAACTGCTGCAAAAAAATGGTAGACCACCTAATGCATCTAGGTCTCTGCACTATAGAGTCAACATAATATATTAAGGGGCAACTAATGTGTTTCCCATCAATAATAGAATGCGCCAACGTCATAAGCATAAGAGAGAGGCACCTAACCTCTTCTAGACCAAAAGTAGAGATCCAAAGATACCCACCGCTCACCTGAAAATCAAACAAATGGATGACCACATCACTAATATACTCAAAGAGTAAGCTAGTCGACTCTCTACTGCAACACCAACTAGTAAATCGGGGTATTGGGGTAAATCCTCCCCTCTCCTAGATAGTCCAATGTTGAAATAAATATCCTCCTCAGTGGGTTAAAACCATTGACCGCCACTAACATGAAATGCCTACCTCTGATGATCCCAACATCAGAGGTAGTTCTAGTGTATGCTACTCTTAGTGAATGCACCATGTATGATCTTAGTGTGTTTACTGAGCCTCCAATTCGCCCCCTTCTGCATGCTAGGTTGTTTTGGCTTGTTATTAATATGCGAGGCATATGACAATTTCAATACAGTTTGCATTCAGTTATTTTTGCAAGGTTGCTTTGGATCTCTTCTCTATTGCTATGGTGACATCTCTTATCAGGAAATTTTTTGATGTGTTGTAAATGATTTTCTGCAAATCTATCTATCATACTCAAATAATTGTTGGGTTTTTCATCTTCCGTATTTCGAGGGTTTTCACAGGGTATATCCTCTCCCTTATGGTGATTGCTTTATGTGGTTGATTTATTCTTGAAGATTCATATATTGTTGATATAAAGAATGATGTGGTTGATATAAAGAGTCATAGATGCCTGATATAAATTTGATTATGTGGTTGATATAAAGTTTCTTATGTGGTTGATTTAAAGTTTCATAAAGTGCTGAAATTGTTTCATAAAAGTTTTAAAGTTCAAGCAACCCTGATTTTGCTCAAACATTGAACATACCTTAGTATCATCATAAGATAGTTCATGTATGCAAAAGGAACCAAGAATGCTCCACACATACATATTTTATGGGATATGTTTATAGTAAATATGAAGTGGATAAAACATGCACTCATTTTTAAATTAATGGGTTAGAAAAACAATAAGTTGTCATGAAAAATATCAAAATGTGAAGAGTAGTAGAAAGAAAGGAAAAAAAAATACAAAATATCAAAATGTGAAGAGTAGTAGAAAGAAACGAAAATAAAATCACAATAAATCAAAGAGGCATGAGAAAATTGGGAGGTTCACATTTGAAAACATATAATGAATAGCTGCCTAAACATAATGAATAAATTCCCATTGTAAGGCTCAATGATATTTATGTTGACCCAACATGCCCTTATACCAATGCAGAGAAGAACTACACATGAGCTACCCAAGGGCATATGCTAACAATTTTCTCATATATAAAGAGATTAAAATAGTACATGGCAAGCAAGATATACTAAGAAAAGGGGGTGACCCAACATGCCCTTATACCAATGCAGAGAAGAACTACACATGAGCTACTGAGGGGCATATGCTAACAATTTTCTCATATAAAGAGATTAAAATAATACATGGCAAGTAAGATATACTAAGAAAAGAAGAGTGGGAGGGAAATCTAACTACTACATAATTATGAAAGAAACTATTAACTTATGAAAATAAAGTGAATAATATGCTAGAAAGTGGCTCAAATGTAGAAATTGAGTAAGTAAATAAACTCTAACTTGAATATACAAGTTGATAAAGTAAATGTGAAAACATAACAACATAAAAATAATTTATAAAACTTGTTATATTAAGAACATTAAAATAAAAATATATAGATATAATCACATCAAAATCAAAACATCACATGAGAAGAGACAACCACATTTTTGTTGATTTTAAGGAAACAAAAGTCAATAAAAACATGTAAAGGTTCTCACATGACATTTTCAATAATATATGTTTTTAATTTAATTTTATATGTTTAAAAAATAAAATCAAGTATTTATGCCCAATGATAACCTCTTTGACCAATTAGAAAATAAAACTAGTAAAATTTTAAAAATATAAATAATTTTAAATTTTCAAAAAATTCAATTTAAAATTTTGTTTTTTTGAAAACATTGGAAAACTTTATAAACAAATTTAACATGAAAATGAACTTTTAAACTTTGCAAATCAATTTGACTTGTAAATGACGACTATACTCCCTCCTTTAAAAGGGGCCAATAAATAGAATAAAGAAAGAGGAGAGATGAATATATCATACATGTGTCTACATGAGTAATCGTTGATGCCATGCAAAGAGATTGTGTGAGCATGCTGGTAAATGTGTTATTTTGTTGAGATGGAACATAAGTCTTACCTATGTGTACGTTTGATACAATTAATAACTTGAACACGATTTTAATAACTTGCCTTGAGGAGGAGCATGGACACTGAGTGAGGCTTTCTCCAAGTTGAGTAGGGGGAGAAAAGGAAGGAGGATGATATTTTCCTAAGTGGAACAAACACAAATAAGAGGAAATGGAGGGGAATTTAGATGGGATCGTTAGGTCAAGACAACCCTTCGTTGAAGTGGAATAAAGAAGGAGAAGAAGCTTACCCCAAAAGGAACAGAGTTAAGTAGGATAACATGGAGGAAACCTTGAAAGGGTTAGAAAAGGTGAAGTAAACTTACCTTTAGAATGGAGCAAGGTGGAGAAATAAAGTTCTCCAAGAGGAGCATGATTGAGGAGGAGAACACAAAAATAATACTATACAATCCAATAAGGGTGATGAAACCTTTCTATGAGAATGGATCAAAGGGGAGAGGAATTTCCTGCCTCAGATGATCTTGGTTGATAAAGAGAACACAACAATACCACTATAGAGACTAGTGAAGGTGAGGCAACTTGCGTTAAAGATGGAGAAATTATGACCACCCACACCTAGAGTGTGGGGTGCAACCATCCTAACTCTTGAAAATAAGTTTGTTTGAACCCAAAGACTACAAAAAGAAAGAAAAATAATTTTTAAAAGCTCGTGAAGGCCATGAAAAGGAATAAAAGAAGCCAAACCGCAATAGAGAGGAGTAAGAAAGAATAATATGGAGCCAATTCACAAGGCCCATGGAATGGAAAGAGAATGAATACAAGGGTATGTGATTTTGAAAAAATGAAAAGAGGGATAGGAAGAACAACATTATAGAAGATAAGAAAGAAAGGAAAACAATTAACAGATAAGGACACGGGGGTTGACAACAACAACAAGAAAATACCTACAATAGAGTCATAGGTAGATAATGTTGCAAAATAGGTTCATCTTCAACAACCTTGGTTGAAATCTCAAGTTTGGATTTGATTTGAGGTTGGGCAAGGTACTAAATAGTTAGTTGATTTCAAAAAATTCTAAGTTTAGTCTCTAAGGTTTTTGAAATTGAGTAAACTATTCATTTAGTTATCTTACATAAGGCATGGGTTCGCTACATGTCCTACATGTTATGTTTTGAGTTGTTTTCAAAAACCCAAATACCCTCATGCTTTATTGATGATCATTTATATGATGATATTAGAGAGTTTAATGAATGCTTAAAAGATGCCCACAATAATCTCCTTACAACTTTTTATCCCACTCCTATTTCTCCTTTATATTAATGCATGAATATAATTCTTTGTATTTGAAGATTTTTGTAAAAATAAATGAAACAAATTATATAAATATGTTTTAACATAAATCTAAATTTCTAATCCTTATCAAAATATGTATGTTTTTCATTTGTAAGTCATTGTGTTAAGAAGCGCATTTTTACATCTCGGGTGGGAGAAGTGTTCGGATGTCCCATTATATATATATATATCAAAAGTATCTCTTGGTTTTAACTAGTTCAAAGAAAAAAATTAATATAGCCAAGATAAGAACGAACTCTCATGAGCTTCATCGTGAAACTGGTCGTTGGGCAATTCCTAAAACAACATGGGTAGAAAGGATATGTCATCTCTGTGAGAATATGAACATTGAGGATGAAAACCACTTCCTCTTAGAATGTCGTACGTACACCCACATTAGATTTCAGTTTCATAATTTTTGTTGCAATCCCGACCTTCCTAGCCTTTTAACTTGTCAAAATTATAGTGAGCCCGAGACGCTTCTCTCCAAGCTCTTTGAGCATAGAAATACAATTTTAAAACAAACTAAGTAATTTGTTTCTTTGGGTCTGATAGACTAAAGTTTGGTCTAAGTGGACGTTAACCACCACCACCATCATCATATAATAATAATAATAATAATAATAATAATAATAATGCATCAATATGCTATAGCATAGTAAAGCAAAAAAAAGAAAAGAATGAAGAGTACATGCATTACTGTAACGTATCATAGTATTGAGAAAGATGTGTGTTATAGTTTAGTGGTGAAATGTTTACAGATTTGATCTCTCTTAATACTTTGTAAAACCAAATTTAAATAAATCTATATTCATTTAAACATATACATACCTCACGAAAATATTCTTACATTAACACTACATAAAATTCTATTTATTCCATTCCATCTTTAATTGCAAAATTTCATATTATAAAATTTGTTATGTCATAAAATATTGTTTCATTCCACTCCGTGCTAAGTGCAAAGTTTCAATTATAAAATTTGTTATAACATAAAAAAAAACTATTAGGTATATTAATCTCAAGTGCACAATTTCATATCATAAAATATTTTTATGTATATTTTATCACAAAGCAATGTTAAGTGGTCAAGGTATATTATAAATATAAAATTTTAGGGATATAAACAACAAATTATTAAATATTAAGTTAATCTTATTATAGATTTGGTTGGTGTAAATATAACATTTGTTATAACTTTTCCTCATATAGAAACGTAAAGTATTAAGTTAATAATTTTTTTAAAAACTTGTATAACATATAGACAACAAAATATTAAGTTAATATTATCACATATATTATATTATAAAGTTATTATGTGTATGCGTAGTAAGGAAATATAGCAATCGTGAGATTGCAATAATCTTGATCGTTAAAGTTCAATTTTTTTACATTGTCATAGTTGAACTTCAAAAATATTAATTTTATATTTTATATTTAAACTATTTATTTAAAAATCTATTGGATAGGTGTATGACGTCTGTAGTCTCCGAGTGAGACGTAAAATAATTGAGAGCGTTGTTAGAATAAGTATCTAATAGGCTCTCCACTCAAGGGTCTTAGAATTGTAGAATTTATGCAGGTGCCACTTGTTTTGTTTTTTATTTTTATTTTTTAGGTTAGGGAAATTGGTAACACGTCGGGATTACCTGGGCGAGGCCTAGGTTCAAAGCCGCTGGTTGCCACTATAAACCCCAGGTATATCCAACAGCCCGCAAGCCAGATATACCAGAAACTTGTGACTCAGCAAGGGCCAAGGCGTCCCGGACTCCAATCTCGTCCAGGGGCGATAGTCTATCCAAGGGGCATCTACCCTTCGAGCCTTATCACAGCGGGCCATGTCTCGGTGGGATTTGATCCCTGGTGGGCTGGGTAAAAACCACCTTCCCCCACCGTACAGGATCCCACTTCATTGACGGTGCCACTTGTTTTGTTGCAACATGTAAAGGGAAACTCCCTTAGGTTATTATTTGATCTTTTTCTATTTTACTTAGTAGTTGTATGTTAGACCTTATGTGTTTTATACATTGCAATGTTTATAGAAAAAATATGAAGGAGGCAACTGGACGTTGGAAAGTTGTTTTTCATAATTAGATCTAAAGATTTCACCTCTGCATTGCAAAGATTGAAGAATGGCATAGTTATTTTACATTCTTGACTTGTGAATATGGGATGCAAAGTTTGGAAGGCAGTTTCATGGTGGTGACTATGTCACCTAGCATGAAATGTTATCTGAACATGATGGCCTTTTAGGAAGCGGGGTTGGTCCAAGATCAGAAAGGTCAATAATAGGATCTATCATCTCAAATACTCGAGGAGATGATCAACATCATTTTGGTCGAACAAATCATGCAAATGATACATATCATTCTCTTCGTTCATCTAAGGTTTGTACCCTTGGTCAATTTCAGTTGCACCATGTATAATTGTTCTGAAGAAGGCAAGCTTATTAATAACATTTTTATTTTTTCTAGGTTGGTTCTCATAATGATCAGAGATAACATACTTCTATAATGATGAAGCTTTTGGTATTGATGAGATATCCAATCAAGAAAGAATTGAATAGGAGAGAAGAAGAAGATGTATGTTACAAATTTATTTATTTTTTTCCCTGTTTTGTGGCAAACCTAGAATATGTTTGGTGTAGATTCCATTCTCAGTGCGAATGTTCCGGTTGCTTGAAGCTTTGCAAGGGAATTGCATATTTGTTTTTAGATTATTTCCATGCTCATAATATTGTGTTTGTCTCTGTAAACTTGTAAACTTGCCTGAGATGTTGATGAAAGTTTGACAATTATGTAGTTTGCTAATTAGTTTTTAATATTTTTTCTAGGATTCTTTCAAACAAATGAGGCGAGAGAAAATGAGGCAAGAATCCATGCTGACAAAGAAACACCGGAGTGTATAATGGATAGGTTGTTTGAAAAGGCCTCTGTTGATTTTGATAAACAAGATGTTTCCATCCCAAATGAGGTTAGTATTGTGTAAAATTCTAACTTCTGTCAAAGTTAAACCAGAGAAAGGGATTTTAAGCAAGAGACATGTTTATCTTATATTGGTAGAAAGATAAATTGAGTAAAGCAAATTTTTTTACAATTGTTGAGCAAACATCAACACCTGTTATCCTATTGACCTTTCAAATAAAATTTCTTTTGCTCTTTCAAATAAATTTTTTTTTTGTATAATTGTACTATTGGTTATTTATTTTGATCTTTCTAAGTAGATTTAAGACTCATAACCTAGAATCTAATAACTATATTAGGTTGGAAAAAACAAGATGCAGGGACATTGCCACCTCGTGGATCTTGTTATGATTACATATTCTATACTATGAAACATAAGTGGTTAGTGTAAATATAAATTTTTTAATCATTTTTCTTCGATATACAAACAACAAAGTTAATAATATATTTTAAATGGTAACTAAATTATATATAATTCTAATTTTATTTTGATTTGAGCAAGAAGGAGCTAAGGACAAGATTAGTGTGCTACAGAAAAGAGGTAGGAAGTGAAACCCTGAATTGCAATACATGTGACATATCCTTCTCAATCTATTCTTGTCCTTTGCTCACATTCAACAACATCACAAGATTCGAATGCAGGACCACAGAGCAACCACCATGAGTTAAAACATTGGCAAGAACAATATCTGCACATTCTTTATCATATTTCCTTCTCTCGAACAACTGCTTAGCAAAAGCAGTACAACCACCTTTCCAAGCGTCTCTCACGAGAATAAAACACGAGACCAAATTTTATGCATAAACATTATTTGAATTTGTTTGATGCACCCACAAGTCCAACTAGATGGAATAAGTCGTTGGCATTGAATCTTCTTCTTCGAAGAAATGAGTTTGGACTTGTTCTCTGAAGAAACCCTAGATAGGGTTTTCTCAAACCTACAACAACTTGGATTCAAGCCAATGATATCATTGGCATAGTACCAACCAAGTCAAAAAGTGGGAATTACTTTATTTTTATTTGCTACAGTTTTCTGAAAACCCCAACTAGAATACTTTATTTTTATTGTTCTATTCTGATTCACTTTTATACTTCTCCCTCTTTGGGATTAGTTTGGTAGTTTCCTTTTTGGGCCTTTGTCAGGATTCTACACTTAGTTGTTAGTGGGGATTTTCTGCATGTGACGACACTCTTTGATGTGATGGGGATTCGTGATAACTCTAGTAACCTACTATACCAATCGACTCCCTATGACATTAGTTTGAATACTTCCCAACCTCCAAGTCTTTGGTGGCATTTGTCATCGGTTTTCGGCGGTTGTAAGGGCACGCCTAGTTTAGGGAAAGAACGTCCCTTATTACAAAGTCCAAAGGAAGGATGCATACTCTCAAATAATAAAAGTTTGAGGTTAACTAATGGTTGGGATCAACTTCTAAATTTTGGTTTTGACCTTAAGAAGACTAAACTCTTGGGTGCTTGGGATCAACATAGAACAAAACTGAAATGTTATAGGGCTAAGGTGGAAGTGGACCAGTTTGTGGTGGGTAAAGACGTTAGCATGGACAAGGTCGTTGTTTTTTATAGTCGGGATGTTGTCAGACGCATTAAGTTTGCAAAGGCTAGTCATTCGGAGCTCGTGGAGTGGGTTATTTTGAATTGGCTCCGAGAATTTGGGTTGTCTCCCAGGGTTAACATACTCATAAACATATGGTTTTGTTTCCTTTTTCCTTCGGCATAGACAATGCAAAAAATCCTGGTTAAGGTTTGGTTAATTAAGGAGGGATCTCTTGTTTTGAAATGATGGCACACCTCTTTCGACCCGGAGAAGGAAAAAATGACCCTGATGCATTTATGGGTCCTAATGCCAAGGTTTCCGATTTAACTTTGGATGACTAACATTTTTTAAGGGCTTGCAAATTCCTTGGGATAGTTCATTAGATTGGATAAAAATATGCTATATGGCATTGATAAATGGATGGCGTCCATGATGGTGGAGCTAGATATCACAAAGGGATTACCTTCTTTGGTAGAGATAGGGTTATTAAACAAAGATAGGATTATCGCAATATCCCATTTTGTTTCCATTATTACCATGAGATTGGACATTTGAAGGAAAAATGTCCATTGTTATTCTCAATAGAGGTTGAGATTCTGGAAGAAAGCCCTGTTTTGGCTTAGGAACCTATTCCACGACCAAACCCTTGGACAACTTCGGCTCCAGATGTGGAGGTAAAAAATTAGGAAGGTATGTATCATTCAGACTCTCCTTTTGTTATCAGGGTATTTCACATACATAATTAAATTACATTTTATCTGTGGAAAAAGAGGTACAAAATAGAACCTTTTTCTGGTATTATTTCTACTGATGCCTAGACTAGTTTGGCTATGGATTCCATCAACTTTGGTTTTAATAATTATATGATTCGTTCCAAGTATTATTTGTAGGGGGGTTAAATTTGATAGTTGAGGATAGGTGGGGGGGGACCTTGGGGAGTAGTATGGCTCATAATGTTCCTTCCTTAAACACTTCAGAGTTAGAAACTAAGTGTGGAGATACTGTTATCCCTTTATTGTATAAGGGGAAACAAGATGGTAAACATACTTTACAACCACTTGAATTGGTTTTGCCTTCTAGTATGGAAACAAATTACCTAATTAAAATCCATTCAAGTGAACCCTCATCTGCTCCCCTAGGATTTTATTGAAAAAACTCCCTTACAAGCGTACTATGCAAACCCTAATAATGAAAATATTCTTCATGTGTCATCAATCCGACATTTGGATGTTACTATTAGAAAGAAGAAGAAAAAAGTGAATTCTGTCTCTAGCAATACTACTGTATATAATGGATCAAATCTTCATCAATACATCCCACTTTCTACTATAATTTTGAATTCTAGTGGAGAGTCAATGCCTACCATAGACTAAATTTTTTTTTAGGCCCTTAGAGCAAGTAAATCCACTAGCGAGGGGCCTTAATGTTAGTCCTATCATTCAATGTTTGTGGAGTTGGGAAGGGGGGGGGGGGATGAGAAGGGTAGGGCTCTTTCCCAACTTTTTAAAATTACTACCCCATATATTGTCTTGATCAAAGTATCAATGTGTGGAGAATTACAAGCAATTGAGATTTTCTCTAAGCTATAACCTGGTTGGAATATATGTGCTATAAGTTCAAATGGGTTATCAAGAGGTCTCATTACATGTTGGAACCCTAGTGTATCGGAATTCAAATCCTATAAATAGCGTAGATGTATATTGTTGGAAGGGAAACCTTTTGCAGATAATATAAATCTTAATGTCTTTAATTGTTATGGCCCATATTGTGAAAGAGAACCATTTTGGAATTGTTTGGAGAGCACTATCTTGTTAAATTGACCAAATCTAGTGGTTTTTCAGGGGAATTAAATTTATTGTATCTGGTGTAGAGGTTTGGGGACAGTTAGCTTGACTAGATCCAATGTCATATTTTTTTAGTCAATTGTTAAAGAATTCAAACCTAATTGATGTTCTCCTAGTGAAAATTGAGCCTACTTGGAGCAATGGAAGAAGTGGTGTCTTTAGTATTAGTAAAAGGCTAGAGAGGTTCTTGATATTTGAGGATCTACCTATTAATCTTCAAAGGTTCAGAACATGAGTGTACATATCAATGATTTTAGACCATTTCCAATTATACTTCGGATGGAATGGGAAAAAGTCATACAAAATTATCATTTTAAGTTTGATAGTATGTGGTTTAAAGAAGATGAATTATGTTTAAATGTTAAAGAGTGGTGGGATTCTATTGAGGTTCCTAAAGAATTCAATGCTATGGAAAGCTTGGTTTACAAGATAAAGTGGTTAAAGAAGGAAGTGGTACAATGGGAGAAAGGGAAATAGATGAAAGATTCATAAAACGTTTCTCATGTTAAGAATTTGATGTCCATAATTATAAATTATAATCCTTCAGGCATTTTTACAGAAGAGGAAAAGTTACTGTTACTAGAACTGGAAGAACATAATCCAGCTTTACTCAAAACGGAGGAAATTTCCTGGATATTAATATTATTTGGGATCTTCAGGATGAAGATGTAAATGTTATTTAGTCTCAATTCGATTTAAAAAGGGTTGCACATGCACATTTCAATAATCAATTCAAAGATCCTAGTTTTACTAATATTGAAGCAACGTTGAAGGTGATTAGACATATTCCTTCCTTCTTTGCCAATGAGGAAGGTTCTATCATTGGGGATCCTGTCACTCTTTCAAGAATTGAAGGTGTTCTAAAAAAAATTGCCAAGGAAAAAAGTCCAGGGCTTGATGGATGGATGGTGGAGCTTTTTATATTATTTTTTAGATCATGGGTAATGATATATTATAGATGGTGGGACATTCCATGGAGGAAGGATATATGTCAGGAGCATTGAATTCTATATTCATTTCCGTTTTTCCAAAATCAAACAAGACAGAGAAATTTAATGAATTCAAGCCTATCTCATAATGTAACTTGGCTTACAAAATTGTCACAAAGATAATTTCGAATATATTAAGACCAAAACTTGCTGAAATGATGTCAACGGAACAATTTGGTTTTTTAGCGAATAGACAGATTTTGGATGTTGTTGGTATCACATAGGAAGTGATACACTCTATTAAGGTCAAGAATATGGATGCTATACTTCTGAAGATGGACCTTGTGGAGGAATATGATTAGGTCAATTAGGATTTCTTAATGCTTATACTTCTCCAGATTGGGATACCAATCTCAGTAACAAATTGGATTATGGCATGTATTTTATCGACACAATTTGTTGCCCTTGTTAACGGCTCTCCTACTATTTTTTTCAAAATTTTTGAAGGAATTCGTGATGGTTGTCCACTCCCCACTCTTTTATTTTTACTCATTATTGCAGGTTTAAGTAGACTGATAAATCTATATAAATCAGAAGGAAAATTAAAGGGTATCAAGATATCGTTAACTGTTTTCATTTCTCACCTTCTATTTGTTGATGATGTTATGTTATTTGGGAAAGGATCCAAAGAGGAGTGGCAAAATTTTGTTGATATTATTAAAATCTTATGTGTAACCTCTAGTATGGATCCTTTCCCATAATCGATTTTTATTTGTCACAGATTCGGTGAAGATATTTTGCAACATATTTCAGAATTCCTTCCCGTGCAGACTTCAAAATTTAATGAGGGCTTCAAGTATCTTGGATATTTTCTAAAACCAAACAATTACAGGTTTAGTGATTGGCTTTGGTTGGTGAAGAAATATGAGAATAGGATTGGACATTGGTCTTATAGGATGCTTACATTAGGAGGTAAATTAACTCTATTGAAAGTTGTTCTTAGTGAGATTCTAGTTTTTTCATTATCTATGGCTCAAATTCCAAAATCTATTCTTATTATTATAAGGAAAAATATGTTTACCTTTCTTTGGTCTAGAAATAATGATGGTGGGAAATATCGCCTTGCTAATTGGGAAATATTATCCAAGCCAAAAAAGAAAGGTGGGTGGGATATCAAAAACCTTCATTGGTTCAACACTGCATTAAGTTTGAAAAGCTTGTGGCATGGTCTGTTTGGGAAAGGCTTGTGGTGTGAAGTTTTAAAAGGAAAATATATCAAAGGAAACATTATTGAATGTATAACAAAATCAAACAAATTTGTGAGAAATGATTCAAATTTGTGACATGGTTTTCTGAAGGCCTTCCCTTAAATCAATCAAGGTTTGGCTTCAAAGAAGGGTTATAAGGTAAATGTTTTCATTAGAGTGGACCCCATCCTAGGATTGGAGGAAAATTATAGTCTTTATCCCTATATTTTGGAAGATTTATCTACATATCGTAATGCCAATCTTGTTGGTATTCAAAGACCTCTATGTTTCAACCACTCGGATTCATATTGGATGAATGCTCGAGATTCAGGCCTAATTAACAATTGGGCTAAGGGATGGTCTCAATTTATTAATTCACTGAATATGGTACGTATTGAACTCTGTGAAAGAAATGATAAGATGGTTTGGGTTGGTAACCAAGCTTCGGGAAAGGTCTCTGCAAAGATGGAGTATTTTGTCATTGTAGATAGATCCACATTTAACATGCCAAAATGGTGGTTTGAACAACTATGGAAGTGGCACTTACTTTCAAAACTTAAGTGTTTCTTATGGCTTTATTTTGAGAATTGTTTACTGACATGGGATGATTTAAATCGTAGGAATTGGTAAGGGCCCAACATTTATTTTTTGTGTAAGACTAGTGAGGAGTCTATAAATCATCTTTTTGTGACATGTACCTACAATTCACAACATTGGAGGCAAGTTTCTGAAATTTTAAACATTCATCAGACTTGGGGTCACGGTATTGTTGAAGACAACTTCTTGAGATGGTACAAAAACAACTTTGAGTATAGACTTCTCCCATCTTTTATTTGTTGGGAGATTTGAAAGTCCAAGAACTTTGTTACTTTGAAGGTAAGCCTATTAATTTTAATTTCCAGATCTATGCGAACTATAAACTATTATAAAGAATATGAAGTGGTCACTGTAAAGAGGATCCTATGGTGGCTTCTAGGTTTTTTGATGAAGCGCAACAAGATGGTATATGCGGTGTTGGAGCTTTACTTAAGATAAATGATGAACACATTTTCAGTCATAAACTTAATTGTGGGCATGGTACAAACACAAAAGCTGAACTTTTAACTTTATTGTGTTTAGTAAAATTTGTTATTGTCCTGGGTATTGATACTTTACATATCTTTGGGGTTTTACTTGTTATAGTTAATTGGGAAAAAAAGATATGGCCACTGCAAGTTATCTCTCTTGAACAATGGTGTTACAAGATTAATACTCTTTTGACTCATTTTCACGATCTTGTAATCAATCATATCTATAGAGAGCATAACAAAGCTGCTGACTCTCTCTCAAAAGAGGCACTTTCTACTGTAGTCAACATTCTGTTATGCAAAGAAAGCATAGAAGGAACTCGGGTGGAAAAGGGGTAAACCTATTTTTTTTACTCTATATATGTCCACTTATGATGGATTCATCCTTGTTTTTTAGTTTTGGCAAAGTTCTATTGTTTTAGTCCTTAACGATTTGCATCTTTAGTTGTGGTGAAAACATATTTTGAAATCTCATTTGGGAGGATTTGTTGTAGTTGTCCTTCATATTACTCTGATGAGAAATGATGGATAGGAGATGTACTTTTTTATTCTAATGAATAGAAAAGGTATAGTTTTTTTTGCTTGAGAAAAATTATAATTTTATTTTTTTAAATAAAATATTATATATGTTAATAATTTTAATACATTAGAGGCATACATATAAAACTATGCAAGTTTCAACCATACTTATATATTATTATGCACATTATGCCTCAACAAACGTTTTCTCACGCATTACATCTTATTAACCTTCATTTATTATATATGCATAGGAATATAGTCTTATAATGACATTTTTTTCGTTAAAAAAAAAACATAATATATTAATATTATATTAAACCATTTTTGCGAAGATAACAAATATCTACCTTCAGCCTATATAAGCCTCAAAAAACCAATATAACATTGTACCTAAAAGTGCTTAGATTATCCGTTCATGATAGGTCTAATAATCCAACCTATTACATATAAAAAAAATGAAATATAATGACTAATCATTGGTATCATAGCAACAAAAAAGTAAATTATAGATCACCAAAAAAATATAAATAAGGCCCAAAAACAAAACTATACCATATAACCCATAAAAGGTCTAGGGTCAATGGCAGTTTTCTGATTATTTATGCGCTCCCATTTGTGCCAAATGCCTTCTTCAAAGAGAAGTCCACTTTTGGAGAATGAGTCCTACAGAGTATTCCTCTCTTGAAACATATGATGGAAATATATATCCGAAAACTGATTCACCAACCCAATAGTTTCCTCAAATAAAGGGATCAAAAGGATATTCTTTGGCTACCTACAAAAACACATCCAATCATCAACTTTGAATCCCCAAAAACTTATGCCTGTTGTACACCTTTGACATATGCAATAGTAAGCAAGAGATTAAGAGCCATAAGCTCAACCATATTATTGGTACAAGGGCCCATTCCTGCAATGAAAGTGATTTGATGGGAATTAGATAAAAATATGGATCCTCCAACTTTACCTTTAGCAGGATTGAGAAGAGAAACACCATCAAAGTAAATCCAAGGTATATTGTGATCAATATGTTCAAGCTCAGTACATATCACCTGAAAAAGAGGGTTGAGTATGATGGAATACGTTGAGGATGACACAACCTTTAGAAGAACATGTGATAGGGGGAGTGTGCTTATCCTCGAAAATGGGTAGATTTCTAGAAATAAAAAAATGCAACATAACTATCATAGGAAGGGCCAGGTAACTCTTAGAGATAGGACTGTTCATCCATTGTTCAAACGATGAAATCAAATATCCACCACCCCAAATAAAAGGTGAAGAATTTACATGAGAGAGATAATCCCAAATAGTTTTGGTGTAGCTGCAGTGAATAAAGACGTGTTCAATGTTTTCATTGAAATCCATGTAGAGAGGGCATCACCCAAGACCTATCCAGAACTTATTCATCAATAGATTCCAAACAAGAATTTTTTTTGAGAGTCCAAGCCAAAAAAAATATTACACTTCAAAGGGATTTTAGTTGTCAGATAACTGAATGCCGCCATTTCTAGAGATGGGTACCTTTCTCTTCTCTTAATGTAAGGTAACCCAATTGTGGCTAGTATGTCCTGCTTGTTTCATTCGTATCCCAGAGCAAAGCATCTTCATTGTTTGAAAGCATGATATGGGATGCTTTTAGTGCTCTAATGTAGCTAGACCATGTTCGTTGATGACCAACGCTATTAATACCCAACATGTTAGCACAAATCCATTCCTATGAAAAAATATTGGAATTATCCAGATCACTCATCTTATCCAAGTAGACATAACCATGATCACAAAAATCTTCAACCAACTAATAAGGAATCATATTCCTCCTGCCTCCACCAATCCAGGGATCATGTCCAATTCTCACCTTCTTCCCATTCTCGATCTGCCACTCTAACCAACCACCAATAAGGTTGAAAGCGTGAAGCATGGACCTCAAAATGATAGAAATATTCATGCAATTCTTGTCCCTAGTTCTACACCATTCCTCCACCAAGAGAGGATGAATATATTTATTAATAACAATCTAGGCCCATAACCCTTCACCTTTGAGCAGTCTCCAAACCCCTTTTATTGCCAACGCTATTGAAAAAAATAGAGATTATTAAGTCCCCATCCACCCATGGATTTTGACCAAGCTATGGAAGACCAAGATGATCAGTGGAAGGTGGAACCATATTCATCCTTTTTCCAGATAAATATGCAACAAATCTTCCTTTTCTGATCAAGATGCCACTTGGGACAACTGCAAGGAAAACCAATTAAACATGAATCACTTTAAGGGCAGACTTAAATAGAATGAGCCTTCCTCCCCCACTAAGCCATTTGCACTATAGATGAAGTATTCTTCCAACTTTAGCCAACAAACAGGCCCAGTCCCTATTAAATAAGCATTTGACTTAAGGACAAAGCCCAAATAGGACATGCCCTCATAATTATCAACAATGTGGAAATGCAATTGAGAGAATATCCAAGCAGTCTCCTCATCACTGATATTAAGAAGAGAAATGGAGGATTTTTCAATATTTATAACCATGCCTGTGGCAACAACAAAAATGTCCGTAAAGCTTTGGATAAGGAGGATTTATCTTATGCTGCCATTAGAAAAGATAAGGATGTCATCCACTAAGAATAGGTGAGTGATATAAACATTTGAGCCAGTAAGGATTCCTTTGAAAGTGTCATTCTATCTAGAATGAGAGACTAGCCTACCTAGTCCTTCCATCACAATAATAACAAATAAAGGAGCGAAAGGACAACCTTGTCTAATTCCTTTCCATGGTCTGAAAAAAGGGGAGGGAAAACCATTTATCGGCACAATAAAGGAAATATATCTAACCCATGACATAATCCAATTGACAATTGAGATGGAAACCAACTTGTAACAAAACAAGCCTAAGGTATAACCAGTTAACACAATCATATGCCTTGGAGAGGTCTACCTTAATAATAACAACTGGAAGATGCCTAATCTTAGAAAAATAAAGAACTTCTTGGACCATGCCCACAACATCGTGAATTTGTTTACCAGTAAAAAAGGAAAATTGTTCT
The DNA here is from genome assembly GCA_001517045.1 of Pseudotsuga menziesii. Taxonomy (NCBI): domain Eukaryota; kingdom Viridiplantae; phylum Streptophyta; class Pinopsida; order Pinales; family Pinaceae; genus Pseudotsuga; species Pseudotsuga menziesii. The sequence continues at coordinate 289,196 of LPNX010473561.1, forward strand.
TGATAAATAGAATGAGAAATAACACCTTTAATCTAGATGGCTATAGTATTGGCAACGATCTTATAAATGCAGTTACATAAATAGATAGGTCTATTATTCTCCATTCTATCAACATTCTCAAATTTCAGAATAAAGAAGATGAAAGTGGTGTTGAAGGCAACAAGGATATTACTTGTAGATTTAGAGTCCCTCGCAACTCTAAGAATATCCTTACCAAAGATATCGAAGAAGGAAATAAAAAGTTTAGCATGCCACCCATCAGGGCCAAGAATCTTATATTTTTGCATAGCATGGATTGTTGCTTTAAGTTCATCATGAGTAACTTCCTACAATAAATCCTGATTATCTTAGTCATTGACATGGGTAGGGAAGAGGGAAACATATTTCATTGTTTGAGCAATTGAGGCATTATCATCTTCCTTAAAAAGAGTAGATAAATGTCTAACTCTAGTCAAGGATAAATATTCAAACCCAAAAACATATACCCCATCCTCATTATACATATTCTAGATCGAGTTAACATTCTTCCTATGGTTGATGAAGTTGTGAAAGTACTTTGTGTTGTCATCACCACACTGAACCCATATCACTCTGCTATTCCGTCCCCAGATCTCCTCATTTTCTGCAAGAATTTTCTTTCTTTTAGATTCGAGATCCATGATCTCTAACTTCAATTGATAAGAAGAGTATCTTGTCGGATTCGATAGATAAAAGTCATGTAATGTTGATTCAACAACTAGCATCTCTGGAAACAGTCCATTTCATTGAGGTGTCTTTATTTGTTTTAAATTCTACAGAAATTGTATGGCAACAAACTCTATGGAAGAAACACCGAACGAGATCCAAATACTCTCAACCAAATTAAGATAATTAGCATCCTGAAGCCAAAGAGAGCATAATTTAAAAGAGTTGGAAAGTTTACGACTTCCTGAAGCAATCTCGAGCATGATTGGGTAATGATCTGAATCACCGATAGGGACAACCCATTGTATAATACTAGAAGAGTTTAGGAGAATATCTTCATTATTGAGCACTCGAGTTGTTTAACAATGGCATCCCGACGAACCCTCATGTTCCACCAAGTAGGAAGAATTTTGACAGAAACAATATAAAAAAAGGATAAATCCTCTAGGTTCCTCAAGAAATAATCTGTAAATCATCCCTGTGAGCATGGGTTCCCCAAATTTTAACATCTCCAATGGTAAAATTTAAATCCCCACCCAATATAACTCTATCATGAGTAAGGGCATTAAGGTTGAAAATATTCTCCCAATAGTCGAATCAATGAATATAAGGACGATATAAATTGAGGAAAGTGAAATCGATTCCAAAGTCTCTAGAGAAAACTCTTATAACAACATAATGTACAAAACATACATTTAAATTAATGTTTTTTTAAATAAAATTAGGTTACTCTATCATGAGTAAGGGCATTAGGGTTGAAAATATTCTCCCAATAGTCGAATCTATGAATATAAGGACGATATAAATCGAGGAAAGTGAAAGTGATTCCAAAGTCTCTAGAGAAAACTCTTATAACAACACAATGTACAAAAAATACATTTAAATTAAAGTTAGAAAACTCTTATAACAACATAATGTACAAAACATACATTTAAATTAAATTCGAGGAGGAGGAGGAGGAGGAGGAGGATGATATAAATTGAGGAAAGTGAAAGCGATTCAAAAGTCTCTAGAGAAAACTCTTATAACAACATGATTTACAAAACATACATTTAAATTAAATTTTTAAAGAAGAAGAAGAAGAAGAAGCAGAAGCAACAACAGCAGAAGCATAAGCATCAGCATCAATTTTTCTCGAACATCGACAGAGCAACAAATAATCAAGCAAAGGCCCTTTCTCTCCTTCAATGCCTCCAAATCACAAGATCGATTCCATTTCAATTCTAAGAATTGTAATTAATCCTTTGAAATTGGGGTCCACTCCTAAGGATATGAAGCTTCGTTTCATCTTCGGGTGAATATTCCAGTGTAGGCTTTCAAAAGGACCTCTCCATTCCACATTCTAAAGTCTAATAATGTTGGGGTGGACATACAATCCAATTGGGCAATGAGAGACAAGATCAAGGCTCTTAAATTCAACGGGAAATATTTCCTTTGCCTCATTCCATGATAATTAACAAGGAATTAAGTCAGGAATTCATCAAATAGATAGGCTTCACACATGATCCTAAAAAGCGCGTTCTGAGCCAAAGAAAATGCAATCATGGAGACCTCGCTAAAAAATGTGGTTCAGCTTGGGCTCAGCCTCAACCTTCTGACAAAGTGTCTTGTTATGATGTACTAACCAATCATTTTCGTCGGTTTTGCAGAGCCGTTGTCACATAAAAATTAATACCAATCTTCCAGCTATTCTAGTAAATTAAATAAGTGAATTAAAACTTAACCTACCAAACACTATTCCCATAAATTCAATAACAAAATTAAAATTTAATCTACCAAATGTTAAATACACCGTGACAGGGGTTGTGAGGAAAAAAGGGAGGTCGTCGTGTTTCCCAACATTTAAACATTGTATTGCAAAAAAATGGAGGTTGTTGTGTTTCCGAGCATCTAAACACTGTATTGCATCCTGATTTTTTATTATATTAGGTATATCGACTGTATTACATTGTCCATTCCCCAAATTTGCTTGTTATTTGATTCCTCTAGATAAATATAATTTGACTGAAAAGATAATATTATCTGCATAAAAATTATATTTTATAAATTGTCTTTGATTTAGAGCGTTGGATGAATTGGCATCTGCATAAAAATTATATTTTATAAATTGTCTTTGATTTAGAGCGTTGGATTTTTTGGCATTTGCAGGTGGTTTTTTTTCCATCTAATACATTTGCAGGTGCTTATTTTACTTAATGTTTTTTGTTTTTTTATAGTCCGAGTTCCTAATTTATCAACCAACCAATAACTATTTGGTGTTGCGCTGGCTTATTTAAGAGGAAGAAAGATGTCTCTCGAGCATGGATTTCTCTTCTTGTTGTAATTTTATTTCCTTTTCTCTTTTTTCGAAAACCCTTTTCCCGGGAATTAGAGCCATTGCCACCTTAAAAACGTTGTGCCTTCCCCATATCTATAACTTTTATAATTTTTTATTTTTTTTTTCAAAACAATTTTTCCAAGAATTAGAGCAAAAGCAAGCACCATTTCCACTGCTGGGAGAAACGATACAGTCATGAGTGGCGAGCAAAGCAAATATACATGTTTAGTTTCCCATTAGTATTTTGAAAATGCAGAAGAACAAAATTACTAATATTTCTGATTAAGTATGTGTCCCAGTAGGGAAAAAGGCCTGTAGTTATGAGGAAAGACATCTTTAAAAATAGGCATTATACTTATGCTCTGTCTTTTGAAGAAACTGCTTTGATGGAGGCTCAATCGAACATAGTATGGGAGGAACCAAGGAGAGCAAGATTCATTATAGACTGCTGGAGATTGGGTAAATGGTTGGGATCAATAAATTATGGGATTTCTATGATTGCTACTGAAAAACAATTTGTGCCTTCCCCACTTTCCATAATTTTTATAAAAATTCTTGTCTTTTTTCAAAGACAAAATTTCCAAACACCATTGCCACTGAAAAACAATTTGTGCCTTCCCCAATGTCTATTTTAAATACTATTGATAGGAGCAAATATCGAGTGTTAAGCTTAATTGCTATTGTGGTTGGGGTTTACAACAACTACCAATCGCTTGTGGTATCAAGATCATTGCATTTGGAATCTGTATGGTAAATTGTTAATGTTGTTAGTATGTTGTGAAAGATGAAAGCTAAGCTCTCAGAAGTTAATTTACTTAGTTTTTTAAAAATTTACAGAGAATTAGAATTGGGTTTTGCAATAATATATATGTTGTTGTATTTAATTTTTGTTTCATTGTTTTGGATTAAATTTTTATGCCATATAGACTATTCAAAATGTACCCAGAATTGCATATATAACAGAGTGTTTTGCTGGTTATTGTTGCTTGCAAATTAAATTTGGTTATTGTAATAATCTTAATCTCAATAGTTTGATATTTTTTTTTTGTATTCTTTTGAAATATTTTTTTCCTGTTTTTATAAATGTTTGCAAGAATTATTGGAAGTTAGATGTAATAGGAAAAGTGCCATATGAGAGAAAATGTTCAAGTTCATTTTCAACATTTCAATCAACATTTTAAATCAATTACTAAAAGCTTCGATCATTGCATCAATTCCTCATCTGAAACTTCAGTCAATTATCAAGGATTTAGGAGTCCATAAATCAATCTGAATAATGCATATGATGTTGATTTGGAGGAACCTTATAGTGCATATAATGAAGAAGTTGCTCCTCATCTTGGAAATAATAGTTGTCCTCAACACGATTCTGATTTGGAGAAAATCATTCCATTAACTCAAACAGAGGAAACTGAAATGAAAAATGAAGACACAATCAAGGAATGTAGAGAAGAACTTTGGCCCAAAAACGTTGTGCAAACACTGGTTTTGAAGTTTGAAGATGTTTATGTGAATTTAAATCATGGAAATCTTGGTAAGAAGCATTGAGATAAAGTCCCAAAGGATGTTAATCTTGAATGTAGAACATCTTTCACAGGCATTCAATATAAGTACATGTGGAATAGATTGAAGAAGACTTTCAAGAAATATAAACATATGGAAAAGAACATAGGGGGGACACCATCAACATGGAATTTTTATAATGATATGGAACACATTATAGGAAAAAATCCCAAGGTGATTGGCCTCATGCAAGGTTATAATGGGAAAGAATGGGTTAATTTAAGCACTTTTACAACAGAGAAAGAAATAGAGGAAATGGGTAAACCACATGAAGAATACTCGTCTATGTACATGGAATATATTGGCGAAGGAAAGGCACATAAAGAAACTCTTCTAAACAAAAAGGGAATCGAATGCAAGCACATAAAAAGAAAAAGAACTCCCAATGAAGGCTTGGGAGAGATAATGGAGAAAAGTCTAATGCATTCCATTGAAACAATGAAAGAAATTGAGCAAGGAAGATTACAACTTGAGCATGCAAAAATTGAGATTATTGAGGAGAGCTTAATAGGTGTACCATCAATTGCACCACAGATTGTGGGAAGTAATGTTAAAGTATGAAAATAATTCAAAATATTTTGCATCCTACTACCACATGGATTGTTGATATACTCATTTTGCAAGTTTTGAAGGATAATATCCACAATGACCATAGTGTATTTTCTTATTGTAGATTCTCCCACACAATACAATTCTGCTATTATGTATGTAGAAGTTCCATGGGCGAGATGATGCAAAACTAGACTCAGTGCTTTTTTAGATTGTATTGGCTCTCGAACAAATTGTATTGTGTTTGTGCTGGGCATAGATGTTCCTAGTTTTGATAGGAGCACATGGAAAAGAGTAAATGACATGCTATTGTGTTGACGATACGATATATCACGAAAATGTGGTTGTGCTTCCCATACTTTTTGCTGAATTAAATTCCAAAATATATTTTTCCTTGGAAATTTCCACCACTCTTTGCAGGTTTGCATATTGGATAGTGATTCAATCTTTGCATTCATGAGCATCATATGTATAAAGAAGCTAACAAAAGCATTGGATAGATCATATGTATTTGACGAAGAAGATTTTATAAGAACTTCTCCTAATAAGTATGTCCAAAATAGAATGAAGTTTGAATCCATAATAGATGAAAATAAGATTTTATGCAAAACAAAAAAAATAGAGTTTAATATAAATGGAAGTATGATTTTTTGTTATTCATGACATCTTTATTTTGCAAATTTTCCACTCCTTTCATTGATCTAATAAGTTCCTCTATTACACATTCTTCTATACATGGTTTTGTTGATTCCAGCTATTACACGATTCTGTTGATTCTTGCTAATATTCTTTACCTTTACAATATTAAACTCCCTAATATAACAATCAACTTGCAACTATTAATATTAGGTAATCAACTTAATTTTAATGCATCTATTTCAATCTGAAATATTTATAATTCAACGTTTATATACCTTTTGTTTTTTTATTTGTGTTCACAATACAAAAATGCATTCGACTGAGTTTCATTAGAAAATACAAAAATGCATTTTCCTGAGTTGTGTTGGCAAAGGGAATCAAAAGCCAGAATTCCATTCATTAGGTTAACAAAACTGTTGTGCAAGCTTCCATTCAATTGATGGTGCATGAAAGATGCCCTTACATTGAATGTGAATATATAGGATTTGGATTAGCCTTCTATCTTAGTTTTTTCATGCACTTTTATTTAACTCTTGATTGTTCCTCAAATGTATGTGTTGTTTTCTTTCTATCCTACAACATTATTTAATTTGCATGGGGAACTAGCTATCACTAGTCATCTTTAAAGATTTACTAAGAAAGCCAAAATCTTGGTTGCTTACCTAAGATTTACCTGTCTATTAAAATTGATTAAGGATAAGGTTTATTATTTGGGCGAGGGAGAGCTATAAAAAAATGTGAAAGTGCCATCATGGAGGTGAAGTAGGAGATTGAACCAGTTTCTTCAACTCTATGTTATGGGGTCCTCGACAGGGTCTCTCGAGATCATTATAAACGGTTGCTTGAAAATCCATTCAAAAAATTATTGTTGTATGCATTCACACTTATTAGCGAATTGACAGTCACAGCCTCAACAAATTGACAAGCAAATCCTCTCCTCTTACTGTATTTTTCTCAACCATCAGTGAAGACTCTTAGCGAAGAGTGAGATCAACGTCCTTTATAAAAAAATGGAAAGTTGAATTTCGATGAGTCAACGACATTATGAAAATTGAACTTAGTTGGATGGAAAGCAAGACACCAATTTGGTGTATGAGACCCCTTTTTGTGGGACAAGGAAGCCCCCTCTGGGCAGTGATTTAACTGCTAAAGTTTACAGAGGTGTACATCCACTATCCTTCTGGATTTGAACCTATGACCTCCTAAGAAAAACACATGCTCTTAACCATTAAGCCCACTCATGATAATTAATTGCACATCAACATAGCTCTGTAAGTTCACCCACCCATGTGCATAAAATGTGGAACTAGGCATCAACGATGCAATTCTTAGCTCAATCCCAACCCCACCTCTTCACATCATGTGTGGAGGCTAAGAGACGAGATGTCTCAAGACAGAAGTTTATGAAAGATGGTAGTGATAAATCACATCAGAGTGCCTTCACATGGCTCGTTCATAAAGGCAATCATAAGAAATTCAAGTCCCTAGGTGGTTTCGCAACCTTGGTAGTATAGAGAATTTAAACTCCACCTCGTCTAGAAGTACATACACTGAGAGTGACTCATGGAATGGATGTTGTTTTCCTTATCAAGCACTTGTGCAAAGCTTCATGAATGAGGTAAGGCGACGTAGGAGAAAGAAGAGACAATCGATTTCAATAATGATTAGCATTCAGATGAAGTACCTCGTAACTTTTGATAAGGGCAATTACCATAAAAATTTCATTAATGAACATGATTGTGAAAACACAAGATAATACAATTCAAGTTCTGCAATTTCAGGTGCAAGCCTTTCGCAGCTCAATCCATCAACACATTGGAGATATTATAAGACTTTATCTTATAATAATAATAAAGTTTAATTTGAAGGGAGTTTAGAAAGTGCAGGTGACTATAGGTTGGGAGAATGACACACTGTGCATTTGAACCTATGATCTCCTAAGAGGAAACACATGTTCTTATCCATTAAGCCCATTCAGGCTTATTTTTAGTTTGTTTATCCACTCTAGATCAATTCTATAGGATTTTGATTTTTTAGCATGACGTCCAAACCTTGATTGGGTCTAGTCTTTCTCTATTATTCTCTTAATTTTGAGAATTCGATTTCCTCTCCTTTACGGGAGGAATGGGAAAAGATCTAGGACAAACTGTTCTTAGGTTGATAACTCTAGTGTCCAGAATATGTTTTTGATATAGATCAACATTTATTATGGATCCAAGTTTGAAAGGGATCAAATAAAATCTTTTTACTTTGTTTGAGAGTTTTGATACTTTTCAAACTGTTCTTAGGTTGATAACTCTAGTGTCCAGTGTATGTTTTTGATATAGATCAACATTTATTATGAATCCAAGTTTGGAAGGGATCAAATAAAATCTTTTTATTTTGTTTGAGAGTTTTGATACTTTTTAGAAAATATCATGCTTTCTCATGAGGTTTGAGAAGAGCTTTATTTAGATATATTTTTTAAATAATTATACTTATTACAACTATTTCATTTGAAAAGTTGTCCATAATCCAACAACAACAACAACAAAAAATTGAAAAATTAAAGGATTATGAGACCCATTACATTTATGTCTAAACTTCCAAATAGTTAAGGTTTGACCATGTTCCATAAACTTCCTATTATAAGTAAATAATAATATATTTTTATTTAGTGTAACAAAAGGAATATTCATTACAAAGAATTTATTAAAGTTTTTTTAACAAATTTTAATGGTTAATTAGAACCCAAAATTTTATAAGATGGATGCATCCAAATCCAATTTCTCAAATATTGTAAATTTCTACAATAGGGGCAAAACCTTTTCCTTTGCCCATACGCATTACCACGTGAACAAAAACAAATCTCCTCACAACAACCTCAAATCATAAGTTGGTAAGAAATTCACAAATCAATAATATTAACAATTTAATATTAACAATAATATTAATATTAATATTAACAATAATATTAATATTAACAATTTAAAATTGTAAGTAATTTGACAATAATAATAATAATAATAACAATAATAATAATAATAACAATAATAATAATATTAACAATAATATTAATATTAACAATTTAAAATTGTAAGTAATTTGACAATTGATTGTGTACCTATGCAATCAGAATCAACTATACAATTAGACTTGATTTTATAAGGAAGTATCTTGAAAAGTGAACCGACATGTGAACCACTTTGTCAAGCCATTGAGTGCTAATGTTCAACCCACGTGATCTTTTTTCATTGGATTATTCTTATGACCCAAGACATTAAAGTCCTCATAGAAAATAGAGCCACCATCACACAAGCCATTGAGATTACTTCGAACGTTCGACTATATATATAATAATAATAAATAAAGGCATTAAGATAATTATTACTACTTTGTTCATAGGGGTTATTTGAACATCTATATAGAGATTAATTATTATTTTTAATAGAAATGAGAAAAAGAGAGAATTATATTAATATAAAAAATGAAAATATACAAAGTTGTAACCAACTTTTCACTCTTCATAGTTTTCTTTGCTTCCTTCACAAAAAAAACTTAAGGGATTCCTTGCATAATAAAACTAATAACCTATTATAGTGCCTCCTCTAATAGAGTAAATCCTGACACATTGTTTGCATAATAGTAGACAAAAAAACATTTAGAAGACAAAAAAAGTGGAAGAGTCTTCATTCCCAAAGGATATCAACTGGAGTTTCTTCATTCTGTTGGCTCTCTGCACCCTGGGTAGTGGTGGAGATTCCTTCCATTAGGGAGGCAACCGCAGGTTGTTCCGTAGGATCAAGGGCTCTTATCATCCCATGCATTTCTGACATGAATCCATTCATCTCTTCCTGCATCCCTTCAAAAATTGACTTGAGCTGGTTAACCGATGATTCTTACGTGTCTTCAGTTTCTTGAACCAAACCAGCCAAGAAGCTTCGCATATTGCCTAGGAAATTCCTCATTCCACTAAAATTCTAGACAAGTGAACACACCATCCTTTGCATATCTTCCTTGATATATTCCACCTCTCTGGTCAATACCCTCTTATTGGTTTCAACATCATCTTGACAATTGTCCAGACAAGAAAGCGTAAGCTCATAATGACGTTGGCGCTCCAGCATCATCGTAGCCACTTCGTGCTCGCAGAAGAGGAGCTCTTATAGTCGGACATGTATCCTTTAACCTCCTAGTATTCATCAGATGTCGATCCTCTCTTCTCAAATTCGCCACCCTTCATATTCCTGGAAACACAATTTCTTGCAGAGAGAAAGTCAAAAACAGAAAGGAGAGAAAGGTTTTGGCAATGAGAAAGGCACTTATCATGGAAAAAAGCAGGCTTCTCAATCCTTCAGAGGGAAGGTTCACAATCGTGTGAGTCTTCAAGGTTAAGGCTCGTCGTATCAACGATCACATAGATTTGCAGATTCATTAATGCGAATGCGGTAGGTGCATTAAACCCAAGGATCATGAACGTTGGCCTATGGGTAAACCTCCGCCACCTTATCCCTTGTTGCATGGTCCCAACGTGTTTGAGTTTGCAAATGCAAGATAAACTATGTTTATACACACGCCAATGGTCTTGGATGTCCCTTAGGAAGGTGGGTATGAGATTTAACAAAAGAAATTTTGGCCCCATTTTATAATTTTTCTATGATTATTTATCAATATATTGCCTTCTCGAAGATTGCAACCAATAATGGCTAATCGTTCTACTTCTGCATTGTTATGCTTGTTCACATGGAAGAAATGAAAGTCTGGGATATTTTTAATCCGACATCCAAGCTTCTTTTGGAATCTTCCCATGTCTTCTTTTGGATTTCCTTGGAGTTTTCTCACCTTTTGGATGACTATCTAGGAGTCTCCAAAGACTTGGCAGGTTGCTATCTTTAGCGCTTTCATCACTTCAAGCCCCTAAACCAACACAACCCATTCCGCCTCATTGTTTGTTGTCTTTACCAAACTCCAAGCAAAATAGTGTATCTCATTTCCTCCTAGGTCGAAAAGAACCCCTCCCGCACCTACCACCCCAGGTGTGTGTGTGTGTGTGTGTGTGTATATATATATTATTAGTTATTCATAAATCAATATTTAATCACAAAATTTATAACTCAATTGTGGATCAACACATTCCAAAAATAATTTACAATACACATTTCTATATACAAATAAAGTTATTTTATATTTTTTTCAGCATCACTTCTTGAGACATTGATAATGATAACTGACATGAAGATTTTCAGAAAATGTAGTTTTGGGAGGATTCCAAATTAGTAATTGATTGGATGAGACTAAGAATATCCTCAAAGAATATATGGCTTAAGCCCATCTATGAAGAGATATATATAGAATGGTAAGACTATTCCAAGAAATAAAATTTGAGCACATCTATACAGAAAAGAATCAAATGGTAGACAATTTGTCAAAAAGTGGTGTACAAATTGGAAATAGTACATGGCATTGATGGGAGATGGTGAATAACACTCTAACAAAATATAACTCATGACCACATCCAAGGTAATGACAAAAAGTGTTTAAAAGGTACTATAAAGACTTCTTCATATACAAATTTTTTTTTATGAAGATAGATTTTTTTAATATATTATAAGAACCATGATCAAGAAGGTGAGTAGTTTATTTTTTCTTGAAGTTTATAACAACAGTATAAGATAGGATCCTAATCTTGCTCATTTACATGTTTCAATATCATTATATGTAAAATATTGGATGTAAAGCCATTAAACTTGTAAACAATATAATTTTATATAACATTGAATGTGCATATAATTATAAATCAAGCTGCCCATTTATTTCTAGTGGACCAACTTGGACATAGAAATCATATGCACACTTTATGGAAGCTGCGAGTGGTTGGTTCGAAGTGACAATTGAAAGAAGTTAGTAGTTAAACATTGAAGATAATGATAAAGTACTTGTATCAAAATGCATTCTCTCTTATGAAGATGAGACATCTAAAACCACTGGGTTGTGCAAGGGAACACATTGGGATGATATAATTTAATATTTTTACCTTTCTCGATAAAGGTGCTAACTTAACTTTATCGATGTAACCACAAAAGATGGAGTGAGGATAAAGGTAACGAGTACTATGATGCCATCACATAAAAGTTGAACGCTAGCAAGAAAGAAAGCTACAATTAAGAATACTTTGTACCTCGTCACAAAATTAAGTTTGGATTAAAAATATGTTTACAAGAACAATCTTCAAAATATTATTAGTCCTTGTTGACAAGTTTTTGATAGGAAGTCAACATGTGTTAATTTTATATTTCTAAATATTGTTTTTTGTTTACTAATATAGTGTTTTAAAAAAATTGATTTTTTGTTATTATTAATTTTACAAATTTGTGTTCACATGGTGTAGATTGAGTGGTGATAGAGTGTATTGTAAATGTATTTTTTGTGACGTTATAGGTTTAAACATCTCTTTATCCATGCATCATGCTAGCGGGCTATGTGGGTGCACTTAAGGATATAGTGAAAACGAACGAGAATTGACCTGTGTCATGCAAGTGATGAAGAAGTGTCCTCAAACACACAATTTTATTATAATAAGGAAAATAACAATACATCAACACTCACAAGACTCTCTTAACCTCTCATAGAGAAGAGAGCTTGTTTGGGCTATGTGGGTGCACTTAAGGATATAGTGAAAACGAACGAGAATTGACCTTTGTCATGCAAGTGATGAAGAAGTGTCCTCAGACACACAATTTTATTATGATAAGGAAAATAACAATACATCAACACTCACAAGACTCTCTTAACCTCTCATAGAGAAGAGAGCTTGTTTATATAGCTCAAACCTATACTAAGAAGTAGGATGACAACCAATCATATAATCACACGGAAATGATGGGTGCCATTTACAAAGAAACAATTCTATTCAAAATCTACTTGCACATTAAACTAATTTATTCTTTTAATATAATACTAGAAAATACCTAGACTATAAAACTTATGATTAAGAGGTCTAACATTCCCCCCTTTAATCCGAAAGTTTATATTTACAAATACCAAGTTCATCTCTAAACTTAGTGAATCTTGTTCTCCCAAGTGGCTTGGTAAATATATATGAAGTTTGATCTTTAGATGGACAATACTAAGGCTTGATTGATGTCTTTGACGACGAGAGATCTGATGAAGTGATATTTGGTGTCAACATGCTTTGTCTTTGAATGAAAAACAAAATTCTTGGCCATCTTTATTTTTTGACTGACTGTCGATTAATAAAGTAGTTGCTGACTTTTGTGTTACACCAAGATCCTGTAATATCCTATGTAGCCAAACAATCTCACATGTTGCTTCCCAAGCTGATATGTACTCCGCTTCTACTGAAGAATTGGCAACTGTAGGTTGCTTTTTACAACTCCATGAAATTGCTGCTGAACCCAAATTCATTAAGTACCCAGAAGTGGATGTACGATTATCAATGTCTCCTGCAAAATCTGCATCTGAATATCCAACAAGTGTAAAGTCTTTACATTTATTGTAAAGAAGACCAAACTCTTTTGTTCCTTGAATATATCTTAACACCCTTTTTGTTGAATTCCAATGAATTTCCCTTGGTTCCTGCATAAACCTTGAAAGTATACTAACTGAATAAGATAAATCTAGGCGAGTATTTGGCAAATAAATGAGGCTCTCAATCAATTGCCTATACTTTGTACCATCTACCAAATCCCCCCCTTCAAATTTTGACAGTTTCAAATTCTGCTCCATAGGGGCAAGGGAAGGTTTACACTCTTCCATGCCAAATTTCTTCAATAAATCAATGGCATACTTAGTTTGACTAAGGAAGATGTTGTTGGGATGTTGAGTGACTTCGACTTTGAGATAGTAATGAAGTGTTCCTAAACCTGTCATCTTGAATCCTGCATGAAGTTCTCCTTTAACCGGTTTGATGTGATCCTCATTATTTCCAGTTATGATTAAGTCATCAACATAGAGTACAATAATCACAAAGTGTTTGTCTTGCATCCGAAAATACAAAGTATCAATAGATTCATTTCGTTGAAAACCAACTTTTCGAAGGTATTCATCAATTTTTGCATACCAAGCTCAAGGAGCTTGTTTCATACATATAAAGCCTTTTTGAGTTTACAGACTTTATGTTCTTGTCCTTCAACCTCAAATCCTTGGGGTTGAGTCATGAAAAATTCTTCTTTCAAATATTCATTCAGGAAGGCACTTTTAACATCCATTTGATGTAATTTACAACCATTATGTGCATCCAAATTTATAACTGTTTTGATTGTATTCCACTTAGTTGTTGGAGCAAAAGTTTCATCATAATCAATGCCTTCTTGTTGAGCAAATCCCTTAGCTACAAGTCTTTCTTTATGTTAGGATTATTAATCCTCCCTTGTCCAATTTGGTCATATGTCTAAATCAGGAGTCCATTCAGTCTATTTTTAGTCACTAGCACCATTGGGTCCACTTGTCCTAATTGGGGCACATGTTCTAGTTACTAAAGTGTGGGGAACACTAATTGAGGCCTACTGCCACTGATTGCACTTGCATGCATCAATTTAGGAGCCTCCTAGATCGATTCCTACAATTTAGGAGCTACTGGGAGTGCCGATACCAACCTTCATAAGTTGAGTTCAGTTAGTGACTAGTCAAGTTGAGTTAGGAGTCAGTTACATTCAGTTCTAGTCCTCTAAATTCAGTTGGCGCTAGGTTTGCATGGTTGCATGCAAGAGAGGCACATTTCTCACCTACCACAGTTAGTTAGCCTCAGTTAACACTGAATTAGACACTTGAGTTTTGTTTTAGAACTCTGTTGAACTTCGATAATGGTTTAGACAAGGTCAGTTAACTGTTGAGTCCTTCGATAATGATTTAGAAAAGGTCTTAGTTACCTACAGTCAAGTAGAGTCTAATCAATTTGAATTTCCTTGTGTGGATTCGAATTGCTTGTGGCTATTTAAGCCATTGTACTTCATTGTAATTATAATCTAATTACTCTTTGATTAATGAAAAGCATTCAAAGCTGCAAGCCATTTTTGCACTGTTTCATTCTTCAATAACCGAGTAAATTGTGTGATCTATCTTGTGAGTTGTGTGTTTGTCCACAGATCTATGTGCTCAATTTAATATGGTATCAGAGCCTCGGCGGACAAGGCACTTCTCCTCCTCAAATCTCCTACTGGATCATTTTTTAGCAAAATTGCTCTTTCCAGCTCTGCACCAGAAGCATAAGGTTTACCACTTAATACCCAAAGTTAAGAAATTGTTGATCAAGCTTGATCAACTATGCTGGGTGTGATGAAAACCTGAAATGTGCAAGCTGTTCGACCTTATGGTGCCCCTTTTGTGTTTTTGCAGGTACAACTTCAAATGGATTCATTAGTTCTGGATTCATCAGTTCCTCTTCTCTCCCTATTCTCAAACTATTAAGAATGGAAGATGAATATGATTGCATCTCTAAAGAGATAAGATCTCTATGAGGTGTCTATTGGAATTGTTAAAGAGTCCTTTGAGAGTGAGAATGACTAGCTAAATGAATGTGATGCAACTTTTGGAACAATGTGTATGGCCCTTTCTCCTAACATGTGCTACCTCAAAAGATCTGTTGAAAACCCAAAGGATCTCTAGACATCATTGGATAGAACCTTTGGAATGATTGATAATAGCACTTTGGAGAGCATATACAGAACCATAAGCATTATAAAAAACTCGGCCTCCACTCTCTATGATGAAGTTGTTCAAGATGAAGAAGAAGCAAAAAAATCTACACAGTTAATTCGAATTGAAGACAGTCTCCTTCCAGTGACTCCTTCTCCTGATGCTCCAGAAGTTTATGAGATCTCTGATATCTCATCTCCTCATATGGCTGAAACAAAAGAAGACATTCGAATCTCTGATATTTAAGAAAAATACTGTTGCACTTTCATGCAAACATTCATCGATGATTTTCCTTTGAATTCTGTGCAAAATTTTCCAGTAATTGCTTTCGAAAGTGAAGAGAAATTTGATTTTTCTCCCTCCAATGTTGATGTTGGTGTGAAAATATGTAATACCTTGGATATTTTGGAAGAAATATCAGATTACTAGAGTGATCCATTCGCTCCCCTTGATCTAGATCTTCCAGCAAATTCTTGCAGGATTGCATGCACCAAAATTCAGAATTTTGAAGAAGAAGAAAGTTGTGCATCCACCGTCTCGGTTGACCATTTCTTTGGATATGATATGAAACTTATTGGATCTGATATTATCTTATTTGGATCTTATATGATATTACTTGGTTTAATATTTCAAATTCATAATCTTTCAGTACTGCTTGTAGTTGTTCTCATCAACGGTGTGAAGAAACAAGTACCGCAAGTCTCCTACAAAACTGTTGCTGGGGATTTGATTTCATTTCACATTTTTGGATTTGTTATGAACCTATTTAGATATGATTTAATTTCTGATATGATATTATTTGGTTCAAATTTTAAAATCGAAGAGATTTCAGTCATGCTTGTAGCTGCTCTCACCAAGTCCGGTGTGAAAAATCAAGTACCACAATTTCTCTTCAAAATTGCTACTGGGGATTTAGTGTTAGTTTTCTCTTATGAGATTGCTGATATTTTATTTTGTGAATCATTATATATTTTTGAAGCTATATCAGACTATGGAACTCAAGCATTCGCTCTCCACAGTCCCAGTGCTTCTCTACCATTGATCACATGCTCATCTCCTCACAGAACTAGTAAAGAGGAAGACATTATGCATTCACCTGAACACTTTATCCTAACACTTGGGGCTGATTTTACCATTCATGGCTACAACATATCATTTTCTTGAGTGTTCCTTACATGTTCTGAATCATCAAGAACCTTTTCTCACTTATCAGTTGATTTTAGTTGCTCTACATGGGTCCAGTCTTCATCCGACAACTATCTATATTTCTGATTTAATTGAGCATATCTATATTATTCCAAAGAGGAATATTCCTCCAGACATAATGATGGAGAGGTTCACATGCCAGGCCCTAGGATACATGTGCACAGAAGAACCAGATTGATCCTGATTCTACCTGCTTAATTAGAGGGGGGGATTTTTTCCCATGTGGTTTTTTCCCCATCTCCTTATATTGAGCAGTTACTTTACTTTACTTGATGTAATGGGTGACCTATGGTTTTAGTTACAAGGGCCCACAGATTGTCCAAGTTAGCATTCATGGGGGGTGTTAGGATTATTAATCCTCCCTTGTCCAATTTGGTCATATGTCTAAATCAGGAGTCATGTCTAAATCGGGAGTCCATCCAGTCTATTTTTAGTCAGTAGCACCATTTGGTCCACTTGGCCTAATTGGGGCACATGTTCCAGTTACTAAAGTGTGGGGAGCAGTAATTAAGGCCTACTAACACTGATTTCACTTGCATGCATCAGTTTAGGAGCCTCCTAGATCAATTCCTACAATTTAGGAGCCATTGGGAGTGTCGATACCAACCTTCATCGGTTGAGTTCAGTTAGTGACTAGTCAAGCTGAGTTAGGAGTCAGTTACATTCAGTTCTAGTCCTCTACATTCAGTTAGCTCTAGGTTTGCATGGCTGCATGCAGGAGAGGTGCATTTCTCACCTACCACAGTCAGTTAGCCTCAGTTAACACTAAATTAGACACTTGATTTGTGTTTTAGAACTCCGTTGAACTCCGATAATGGTTTAGACAAGGTCAATTAACTATTGTGTCCTCCGATAATGATTTAGACAAGGTCTTAGTTACCTACAGTCAAGTAGAGTCTAATCAATTCGAATTTCCTCATGTGGATTCGAATTGCTTGTGGCTATTTAAGCCATTGTACTTCATTGTAATTATTATTTAATTACTCTTTGATTAATGAAAAGCATTCACAGCTGCAAACCATTTTCGCACTGTTTCATTCTTCAATAACTGAGTAAAATGTGTGATCTATCTTGTGAGTTGTGTGTTTGTCCACAGATCTATGTGCTCAATTTAATACTTTATACTTATCAACTTCACCATTTGACTTGTACTTTATTCGATAAACCCATTTGCAACCTATGGGTTTAACATTAGATGGACAATCAACTAATTTCCAAGTTCCATTTTCTAGTACAAAGTTATATACACTAAGCATAGCTTTCTACCATTCCTTTTCTTTCATCACTCCAGAAAAAGAATTAGGTTCAATGGAAGCAAAAGATGCAACATTTGTTTCTTGTGTTGAAGAACTTCTTGTTCCTGTTTTGTTCACTTCATAAGGATGAACATCTTTTAGAAGTTGTATTTCCCATTTTGGTCTTTGATGTAGAGTCGATTATGCACTAGTCTCAGTCTCATCATCATTATCAAAAATTTGATTTTGATAAATATAAACTGAGTTTCTTTCTGAATTTTAAGATTTTGGACTAGAAGTATCACTATCAGAAGAATTCTTCTCATTACCATTTGAAGGTTGTGAAATTTCCTAATTTCTTCTCATTACCATTTGAAGGTTGTGAAATTTCCTAATTTGATGAAGGAAGAATCTTAGTTGAAACAATATCCTTTTCAAACCATAAAGACCGGATTAGTTTGTTTTTTAACTTACCCTTAGTATTAAATTTTTTCTTTTCTAATTGATTAAGGAGATGATTTATTTCATCTGAATTTGCACTTTCTGTTTCATCAAATATCACATCCCTACTCACAATAAATTTTCCATCAGAAATCAAATGATACCCTTTCTTTTGATCAGAATATCCAATGAAGATGCATTTGATACTGTGAGAATCCAGCTTAGTTATTTTTTCTGTTGGAACTAAGGCATAACAAACAGAACCAAAAAATTGAAGATGTTTAACTTTAGGCTTATATCCATACCAAGCTTCATATGGTGTAACTCCATCCAAAGAAATTGTTGGAGATCTGTTCCTTAAATATACTGCAGTATGTACGGTTCATTTTGAAGAAGAAAGTCCTTTAAACTGCATCATGGATCTTTCCATTCCCATTAAAGTACGGTTCATTCTTTCAGTAACTCCATTTTGCTGTGGAGTATATGGATTAGTGAAATTTCTCTTGATCCCTTTGTCTTTACAATAATTATGAAATTCATTAGAAGTAAACTCTCCACCATTATCTGTTCTTAGAGTTCCAATCTTCTCTTTAGTTTCTCTTTCAACCAAGTTTTGAAATTATTTAAACTTTGTAAAAGCTTCAGATTTTGCTTTCAGAAAGTATACCCAAGTCATGAAGGTACATCATCAATAAAAAGTAAGAAATATTTACACCCTCATAGAGAAGTTTCCAAAGACCCATAAATATCACTATGAATAAGATGAAAACATTTGTTTGCTTGCCAAGATGAAGTAGGAAATGATTCTCTACTTTGTTTTCCATAGATGCAAGCTTTACATCTTGCATTTATCTTTTTGAAAGTGGGCAACCCTTTCACCATTTCTTGCTTTTGAAGTTGAGAGAGACTGTCAAAATTTAAGTGTCCATATCTAGAATGCCATAATCTTATAGGAGAGTTCTCTGACTCTACTATAGTTGCAAAATCATGCTTTCGAGGTATGACAGTTCCTTTCATTATAAGAAGCTTTCCATCTTCATACCCTGTCATGACAGTTTTATAATTCTGTTTGATTGAGTGAGTTTTAATTAACCCATGATCTCTCATTGAAATTGCATGACCTGCTTGTCGTATTGTTACTAAGGATAGTTAGTTCTTCTTGAAAGTTGGAACACACCAGATATTTGATATTATCTTTTCACCAATATCAGGAAGATAACTTTCACACAACCTTTTCCCTGAGGTGTATGTACAATGTCATCAGCTAAAAAAATAGAATTGAGCTTACATTCATTAAAAGATCAAAATAAATCTTTTCTAAAGGTCATATGTTGAGTTTCCCCTGTATTTAACAACCAAGCATCTTCAAAATCACTAGTAGTAGATAATAAATCTTGTGACGGCTGGAGAGTGAAAAAACAAACTCAAAACCACTTTCATCTTCATGTTTCCCTTGATTACTGTCATTTGCATACTGTGCTGAATTTGAAGGTTGTTTATACTTTGGAAGCTTGTTATTTGATGTTCTATAGTCGGCAGCAAAACCACCAACTCTATTACATCTTCTACAAGTGATTTGACTCATATCCCTTCTTGTTTGATTATTTTGGTTTTGTGGTCTCTATGACTGACTGCTTCATAAAGAATTCAATCCTTATTGAAAATTTGACCCTTGGAAATTGTTGCTTCTTCCTTGACTTTGTCCTCTGCCACGACCTCTAAATGAAGACTGATTACGACCTCTTCCTCTTGAGTTTTCTCCTTTACTAGAGCTAGTAAAGATAACATCTTCACCAGGCTGCTTTTGTTTTCCATAAGTTTTACTATGTTGAGTTAACATCTCACTAAAAGAATCAAAAGTGACAGATGTTAACTTATTAGCAATTTGTAGAGTTTCAATGAATTGTCGATAGGATTTTGGTAATCAATTTATCAAAATTGAAATTAGAAAACTATCTTCAAGTTTACCATATCCTCCCTTAATGATATCTAGGTGAATATTTTTTAACTCTAGAAATGTATTCTAATACATCTTCTTTCTCTCCTAATTTTTGACTTAATAATTTCATTTGTAAGTCAATTCTCTGAGAAGCAAGTGGAGTATCAAAAAGTATTTTAAATTGTTCCCATGCAATCCATACTGAGGAAGTATTTTCAATGTGAATACATAAATGATCAGAAATAGATGAATGAATTAAGGCAAGTGCCTTTTCATTTTGCAGTTCCCATTTTGCTAAAGCAGTAGCATCAATAGGCTTAGTTGAAGTTGGATCCGCATCACAAATTCCTCGCGATAGCTCATTATAAACTAGAGTATTTTTCATATAACATTGCCATGAATTATAATTCTTTACTCCATCAAGTTTATCCGAGTTGGTCACGAGATTGACTATATTCGACGTGATTGTAAGCAACAAAAGAGAGAATGCAAAAAAATAAAAAAAATATTCTCAAGGAGTGCCTTTTTAAGGGCTTGGCCTTAAACCCTCTAAAAAGCCTTGTAAAAATAAATAAATATGAGAAAGTATTTTACTAGCTCTTCTCACATTCGTCTTTTAAAAATACATATCTCCCTTATAGCTCCAAAGATGTTATGTCTCCTGTTTGAAGACTAAAAATACAAAGTCCTCAATTTACAAGGCTCACTTTGCTTTTTGAAAATGAACTAAAAGTTCACTTTTTACAATAATAAAAACTTTTTTTTTTTATATTTTTTTAATAATTTTTTTTTTTATAAAATTGATAAATGAAAATTAGGAATCACCCAGACTTATAAATTGAAGAGCAGAACGTTGTTGAAGATGCCTAATTACTGATCGCTGGTGAATGGTTGAAACGCTTAAAACTGATCGCTATGATTGCTGATAAGTGGCAGGCAATTCGCTAATGCCAGATCACTGAACACTGAAACCAGTTTGCTGATAAATGACAGACAATTGCTGAAGATTGGTAGACAATTCGCTGATTTGATTTTGAAATCGCAGGTGTGTATTTGATCCAGATCGCTAGATCAAATGATGAAACTCAGATCGAATTTGCAGACAATTTGATTGGAAAATCACTGGTAGACAATTTGCTGATACGTTGATCACTTTGGTAGATCACAGATATAATTTGCAGATCAAAATATATGGTGTAGGTAGATCACAGATCTAATTTGCAGATCAAAATCTATGGTAGATCATAGATCTAATTTGCAGATCAAAACGCAGATCACAGTTTCATATTGGAAGTCGCTGATGGATTGCATATCACGACTTCAAATCACTGGTCGAGTTCTTGAAAAGAGCCTCGGCTTTGTGATAGACGATTTATATAAGGACGTGTCTTCAATTCATCATTGTACTGCCTCAGCCAAACGCAACACTTTCAAAATGCTCACATTTATAATTATAGCAAGTGGAAGAGTATTATCTATGTCTGCGTAGTCTTGGATTTGTTGTATCTTCTCTATTTATCGTTCATCTCGCTTTTGTATTTTTCCAATATTCTACTTAAGTACTGACAGTTATACAGGCATGTTAGGCATGTTATTCGTAATAATAATACTTATTGTTCTATGATTAGCCGATAGTTAATTAGTCTTAACGAGCATGCATGTTTCAACGACCATGGATTATGGTGATGGTTATGTTTATCCTTAGACGTTATAAAGCAACATCAACCGACCATGTTAACCCACCAACGCTACTTTTCACTGTATTGGGGCTTAGGAATTTGCTGGATGTTTATTTTCACGTGAAACACCTAGCAATACCAAGTGGTTAACAACATGGTCCCGTGGAAACATCCCGTTTCAACCACAAATATTTTTAAGATTATTTAAATTTTTAAAAATATAAAACAACAGAAAAAAACAATAAAAAGTAATAAAAATATATAAATTTAAGCAATAAAAGGACATAAATTTAAACAAATCTATTTGATGAATGAGTAATTTTGTACTAAAAGATTTTTTATTATTATAATGTTGTGGAAAAAATATCATATTTCTATATCTTCTATCTTGTAACAATAACAATAGTTGTTAGCAATTACAAAGACATTGCCACCTCTTGATTCTTGTTAATATAATGAACTGCAATTTCTTTTTTTTTTCCATAGAAAAAAAGTAATAATCCATATAAAACATTATCTTATATTAATTTAATCTAATCTAATCTAAATAAGAGAGATAAATTTAAATTCTAGAAGCTTCTTAAAGTTGTATTGATATTTAAAACAAAGAGGGAATTGCTTGTGATTCTAAGCTAAATTGAGAAATGCAATGGTAGATCACATGCATAGGTGCCATCTTCCCTTAGTAAGTGAGAACATCATTGTTATTTTTTTCCATGTACTTGTTGTAGAGGAAAATGTTCTTATGGCTAGGTTTTAAGAAGCCATCAACATACTAGGGTTGAAAAGTGGATGCATATAGTTCTGCAAGTAAATATAAACAAGGTTCATAGATTTGATTGGTTCATACCTTAGCCAAATGAAGGTTGATCCAAGCAGCCCTTCAATCCTCTTCTTGCTCCTCTTGCTCCAAGAGACCCGCAAAACAAGTTATACCTTCCTCAAACCAAATAGACTATATGAAAGGAGATTATGTTCAGTAAAACATGAAACCCTAAGCTGATATACATCATCATATAATCAAAATAGATATTCAAACACACATTGAACAATGATTTAGGAAGAAGAAGGACATCACATATTTATTAAACATGGAAGAAGTACAAGTATACCTTCTCCAAGTCAGGCACCTCATGAAACCTTGATCTGGTTCAGCTGCTTCTCTTCTCCAAGGGACTCAGCCTTCAAGCTCTGCAACACAAGGATGATCTATAGGGAAAAGGTGGGGGAAATGAGAGTCCCAATTCCTCCAGTATAACAATGCAAAGATTAAAGTCCCCTCTCATGGACCTCTCTACCTCTATTTATACCTTTCTAAAGAGATAGGGTCAAATACAAAGTAGTTACAACTGAAGGAGTTAGTTGTATAACCACCCTAATTACCCAAAACTCGAGAAACATTCAGTTTTTGACATCTATATGACAAATTCATGGGTTACAGTGATAACAGTCATGAATGCAAAGCGATCATCGACGGCTGCAGTAACAAGAGTCACGAATTCAAAGGGATTCGTGGGTTGAATTGCATAAAATTCGTGAATACAATAGTAATCCAGGGTATTCGCGGGTAACATGAAAGGAAAGTCACGAGTACATAGGTGAAACTCGTGAGTACCATGTAGGACAAGTCATGAATAGGTAAAAGATGTTCATTTTTAGGGTATTTTTGGGAATTTTCATACTTTAGAGTATTCTAGAAAGTTTTTGCTGACTCATATACCTTTCCAACTGTGTAGAGAAGAGGTTAAACGAATTTACGAAGCTCCGAATATGGCCCCTCTATTTTAGGTGTTTTTCTAGTGACTTTCAATGATTTTTTTGAAATGTCGTCATGGCAGTGTCGACATGTGACGGAATTATGGGAAAGTGCTCACAGGAAGATAGTGTATCATTTTGGGATATAATAGTTTCCCCCTAATGTATGAGGTTAGAGGGGAAGACGATAGCTAAAATACATTATAAAAGGAAACAACTGAATATGCATTAGAGGAATTTTGGGGTTTAAAATGGGCCTCCTAAGGAAAATAATAAAATAATAGTTAAAATAATAAAATAATAGTTAAAATAATAAAATAATATTGATTAATTCTGGAGGAAGAAAGAAAAAAACTACTTTTTGTGTTCGTATTTTTGACATATCTCCCTGTGTTTTTACTCAAATTTCAATCGGGAGAGCTTGTTGGATGCGGAATTTGATTCCGCATCCAACGAGTACCCACACTGCATACTTTTGATGGACCCCGCTACCTGAAAAATAAGAAATACCTGAAAAAACATGATGATGATGTCATCATCAGGTTTTTTCAGGTATTTCTTGTTTTTTGGGTAGCAGGGTCTATCAAAAGTATGCAGTGTGGGTACTCGTTGGATTCGGAATCAAATTCCGCATCCAAGGAGCTCTCCCAATCGAAATTTGAGTAAAAACACAATGAGATATGTCGAAAATACGAACAAAAAAAGTAGTTTTTTTTAATGACAAATATGTCAATTCAACCATTATGGTTGACTTATTTTATTGAAATTCTATTGGTTCTTGAATTCCAACTCACAAAAACTTATTTTGGCACATTTTCTTATAAGGCCCATTTTAGACCCCAAATTTCCTCTAATGGGAGAGAGAAGATAATCCAAGATCAAAAGGCACGAACAGAGGTACCTGAAAGAGAGATAAATTTCAGACAAAACTAATATCTGGGACATACAGGTCCATATACAAATCATCACCATAAAAATATAGGTAGATCCAACATGTGTATATATGGTGTAACTATCATGGTCGCATAATATGCAAAATGATGCCATATCAAATCTAAAGGAGTCATGGACACAAGTGAACAAGGTGGATCCATGCTCAATAATCGATCATAGCCATAAGAATACAAGGTGGATCTATGTCTCAACAAATGTCATATGAAGTGTGACAAGGTCTTGCGCAACTCGGGCAATAGAAAAAGATGACGATGCTACTGTTGGTTCAAGGTCTTCAATCCAAACTTCCCAAAGGTACAAATCCTAACCATCCGAAAAAAGGCGCTGAAGTGGACCATGGAGGAAACCATTTGATTACCGGCCATTGATGAGGTCCATTAACAAACGCGAGGGAAACCACCATTAATGAAAATGGTCCCCAAGGTACCTAGTACATTCTAACAAGTGTGAATACAAGGTCCTGAAGTAGAACACTTGAATAATCCATTGAGTAGGAGACAGTAAGGTATCCTGGCTACCTAACAGCGAGGGAAATTGCCACTGATGATTGCAATCTCCAAGGTACTAACATAAACTCTAAATTTCATTCCTAGAGCAAGAGGTGTTGACGTCAATAGGAAGATATGCGTTGGAAGGAATGCATTAAGGCATCCTTCATCATCCAACACGAGGTAAGTCAAAGACTGAGTGGATCTAGAATTGGTACAAAGTTTTATGACAAGGACCGCCGAAGACATAATATAATGAACTAATACAAAGGAACGACCGACACAAAAGGTCAAGGCAACTGCATAATGGCCGACAAAGGTTTAATCCTTGAACAGTGAGCACGCCACAAAAGTGACTTAATCAACTTTTAACACAAAGGGACCAATGACACAAATATGCATTGTAGGAGACATTGAGAGATTCCCCATATAATTGGAAAAGAGACCAACTGGAGGAGTAAAAAACGTTGAATCGGGATAAGGTCAAAAAACTGAGACCCAAATTTTGATACACTCAAAACTAGTGCTGTGTTCAAGGAGATAAGACTTGTTGCCACGATGTAAAAAACATGTGAATGAAATTCCCTTCCCTCTTTCTTGTAAAGGTTTAACGAGTCCAAGAAAGAAAATTTTCACGTCCCCAACCCTCTACTAGGTGGAGAGGACGCGGCAACATTTATCAACCTGGGTAATCTAAGCCCCATTAACATATATATATATGCATGAACTTAAATATACACAGATGCATACATTATCACCATACAACGGAAGCAAAATCATACATTCAATACATTCAAGCATTTAACATGTTCATATAAATTCATAACAATATACAGTTGCAAAAATTAAGTAAACAAGACTACTTATCTTTGAAAGAGCTTTCCCCGCAACTAGCTATATCGTTGCAACGTTCCACCCAACCATAGGCCAGTGCGCTCTTTAATCTCTCAGAAGCACTACCACCCCCAAGCTGGGCATGATTTCCCCAAGGAATAAGGAACATTATTTGACTTCACCCATAGTTGAGGATACAATAAACTTCATCCAATCAAACATAGTTGGGTTTATCAGGCTGCCAAGGAAGTGGAAAAGTTGATTGCTAAGCTAGTGAGCTCAATCCAGAGCTATGATCACCCACACTGGATCTAGCCTGACCTCTAAACACTTACACACCCAACACAAAGAAGCATCCCCTTCTCTGCTACACAGTCCCTCAGGCCATGCATTCCCTTCCAGTGCTATTCAGGGCATGCAAAGAAGGAACCCAACCTTCTAGATCGGTCTGTGAGGTGCCTTCACACACTAGTTTTATCAAGCAAGTCTAGGCCCATTTCCATTCCTCAATTAGTGTAGATGCCAAAGCAAGGATGTACACACAGTTATCTCAGTACTGGAAATAACAAACGTAACAGGAGCTAAGGGAAACACATACACATAATAATTTATGAATTTCTGAGCATTTCCAATGCCAAAAGACTGTTGCAAATTTACCAAATGAAAAATTTTGCTAGTTAATCAAATCCAAGACACAAAAATCGAATTCTAGGCAATCAGGTTCAGGAAAACGACTGGAAATATAGAGAAGATGTGAGAGGGGACAAATCCACACATGAAAACAAAAAGAACGCGAAAGGAAACAGATTGTCGAAGGGGAGAGAAAAAATTGTCCAGGGTTCAAACTTAGAGGTTTTGCTTGTTGTGTGAATGCAGAATGGTATTCCCTACAACGTTTTTCCCATTCCAAATCACGAGGGAAGATGAAACGCCCCTGCATGAGGGAAAAGGTGGACTTTTTTCCCAAGAAAAGTAAAAAACAAAAAAAAAACGTTTTTCCCCAAGTGGGATTTGTCCAATTCGAATTTCTGCCCATTCTTTCAATTCCCCCCCCCTTATCCTTAGGAAAATCATGTCCCCATCTCAATTTAGTTGCGTTGACATAGCTGGCTGTAGGTTTTTAATTAATAAATTGCAAATTTATCATGATGTCCAAAATAATAATGTGCTGGCTAGCACAAAAATACCATCAGCCCAACTTTAATCTTTGAATCATAAATACTAAATCGATGGTGGGGCTTTTTCCTAGATCCACACCATGATTATTTACATTATTTTATTTAATTGCAAATGGGGTAAAAAACGGGGTGTTACAAAAACTCGGGACCTTATTCACTTTTGACAAGCTCAAAGAAGAAACAAAAGAATGCTTGATAAAACACTAATTCATGGATTTTACGAGTCTAAATTAGTGAATGCTCGATGGTGCTTCCATAGTTTTGAGAGTCAGAAAAATCCAAAGAATACTCTAGGGGGGTCCTTTTTCATAAAGTTAGTCTCCTAAGTCTGAAAAAGTGTAAAACAATACAGAGGAGAAATCTCTTAGCTCAGGCGAACTAAGGTATGCATTTTTCGTAGTTAGTAGGAAAGGTCCAAAAAATGGGTAAACTATCACCGAACTGACACTCCTTCAGAAGAAAGCATAAGCGCTTTAGTTTTAACGAGTGTGAAGGAAATAAAGATCACTCAGAAAGTTCCATTTATTAACGAGAATGGTACAGACAACAATAAAATCAAAGCTTTTTTCTTTAGGGTTTAGAGAGTATGACAAAGACATAAAGTACACTTATAATCTTTTTCATGTTTAGGTCAAGAACACGAAAAAGAGAAAACTAAGGTCGAAAAGGGTTCCTTTTTCGTTAGTTTAGTCTTCCAGGTCTAGAAAAGAGATAAAACTATGCCTGGAGATACTCTTCTAGATTTCGAAGAAAATAGATTATTTATTTTTCCTAAGTAATCCACAAGGCTGGAAAAGGGGTAAAATTATACCTATGCAAATGATTGTTCAATTTACCTTAACGAGTCTGAACAAACAAGTTTACTTGACTATCTAGTCAATTTTAAGGAGTCAGACCAGGGCTTAAAGATAACTCAATATCTTTCCCGTAAAGTTTTAACGCGTCCAGAAAAGTCAACTCGCGGCCTCCTTGTTGTTTTTAACGAGCTCGAAGGAGAGCAGAAAGAATGCTCTAAATGCAAGGAGATGAATGTTAGAAGCAGGAGAAACTAGTTCCAAGTGGGAGGAATAGACCTAAGCATAATTCAAGGAACATGAGAAAGATAAAGACACTCGGGGAACGTCTCCTCAAGGAAAAATGTGTCAAGTTGCAAAGGCAAAATTGTACAAGGCTGAGCGATGATGAGAGCAGAGATGAGGGCTTATACAATGAGCTGAAATCGTGAAAGCCGACATCAGGCTCATAAGCGTGACCAAGGCACATGAAAATGTAATTACAACTTGACCAACAAGGCAAGGTCAGTAAACAATTGTGGATCCAACTACAAATCCTGTCTCCAAGAGACAACAACATCATAATCACATTCAAAAGAAAAAATCCGATGCAGGTCACTTTGGAAGAAACACATTCAACTTTGTTATCTTTTACATAAGGTGTAGTCCAGGAAGAATCAACCAAAGAAGATTCTATAGTTCCAAGGACCGAGGGTTTATACTCAATAAGATCAACCTTAGAAGGAAATAAAAAATCAACAAGGGAGATAGAGTCTACAGGAACAAACTTAGTGTCATAGGAGTTGAGAAATTCATAAGAAAAATAAAACTCATCGGGATCACTGACTTTCTGCTCAAAGGGAGAGTCCAAATACTCAACAAGATCAACACCAGAAAATCGATCAATGGAAAGATCAGGCTTATCAAGCAAATCAGGGTTAGACTTAGTCAGAACTGAACCAACATCCAAAAGAAGGTCAGACTCTATCAAAGACTCTAGTAAGACTTCATCAAAAGGAAGGAGACCATCCCAGATAGGACACATATCTAAAATTTCAGTTGGATCAACAGAGTGGAGAGCAGGCTCCAAAGTCTGTATAGGATGGATCACTTGGTTAATTGATGGCATTGAGTCCCGAGAAGGTAGACATGAACACAAAGGCTTCTCCTCAGTATCAATTGAACGTGAGGGATATGAGTCCACATAGCTCACCCGTGGCGAGGTAGTGTCTATTGAGACACTGGGAATCAATAAAGGAAAGAACTGGTCGCTAGCTGGATCATGAGATGGATCAATAAAATCCAACTGATTAATAGTGACAATGTCCCTGTTATGAATAAAGTACATCACACGAAACAACGTTGACACCACTGCTTGCATGGCATATACATAATCACATCCGAGGAGAATATTGAAGTCTAAGGGGTCTTCTATCACCATGAATTCAACTAAGACGATCTTCCCACCCAAAGTAACAGGTGTTTGAGAAATAATTCCCAAGACTGTACTAGTTCTTCTATCAAACGCTAGTAACTGACTAGCCGTCGATACAAGGCTAAGAGATCCGATGCCTCACCAAGAAGGAGTAGTCCTTCATCAACAATACAATGAGAAATAGTGTATTGTCCAACTTGGACCTTTATCTGGAAAGGTGCTTCAGAAGGAAGGCGCAGCTCAAATAGGCTATCCAAATCAAAGGAAGCAATTCGAGATCTTGGTGGGGGTTCATCCGAAGCGAGTTCATTTCCCCCTTGTTCAGTAAGTTCTGAACTAGTAGTGAATAAAATGTGACTAGCAGACACTTCACTCTCCAAAGGAAGAGTGGGATTAATCGACAATGGAATCGATTCAACTGCTTCATGAAAATCACTCTCTGAAGGAAGATTGGGATTGACCAAAGATGACATTGGTTTAACCACATAAGGATCACTCTCCGAAAGAAGAGTGGGGTGAACCAAAGAATGAGAAGGTTCAACCACTAGATCAACCAAAGGTTGAGTAAATGGTTGAGAAACTATAGGTTGTTCAGGAGAAGGAAATCCTTAAGTCTCGGACCACACTCTTTGCACCTCTGCCATAGCAGGGCATTGATGAGTATTATGATCTCCCTTGTAGAGCTTACAAGGGAACTTAAGTTTTCCTTTTTAATGACCAATTTTCTCAACGGTGTCAACATGAATAGCAGTGGTTGAATGTTTGCCCCCAATATGACCACCAGAGGCTGGGTGACTGTGTCCAACCTGACTAAGAGAGGCTAGTTGTTGAGAGACTTCAAGATGTTAAAAAATGAGATGAGCTTGGAACCAAACTCTTTGTACTTTTGTGATGGCAGGGCATTGATAAGTAAGGTGGTCTCGCTGACAAAGTCTACAAGGAAACTTGGGATTATGTTTTGAACGGTTAGTCTTTTCAACATTGTCAACATGAATCGTAGTGGATGATTTTTTTCCCTCATCGTGACCTATAGAGGTAGAGGTTGGATGGGTAGGATCAACATGCTTCGCAGAGGTTGAGTGTGTTCCCCCAGCATAACCTGTAGAGGTTGGGTGGTTGGGGCCAACATGACATGCATAGGTTGGATGGGGAGGTTCAACTTGACTTGTAGAGGTTGAACGAGTTCCATCAGCATGAAATGCAAAGGCCAAGTGATTGGATCCAACATGACTTGCAGAGGTTGGAAAGGTTCCACCAGCATGATCATCATAGGTTGGACAATGAATATCAACTTGACTTACAGAGGTTGAGTGCTTAGATCCAACATGACCTGCATAGATTGGATAGGTGCCCCCAGCATGAACTGCAGAGGCTAGGTGGTGAGGTTCAGCTTAACCTGCAGAGGTTGAACGGGTGCTCCCTTGCTTATGTTTCTTCTTCATATTCTTCCTTCTTTCACTCCTTTTAGACTATCGGTTACTAGTATCAGTACTTTCACCGCATGAGGTAGAAGGAGGAGGAGAAGCTGCTACAAGTGAAGGGGAAGCAATGTTTTGATTCCCTTGATATAAAGTGCTTGCTTGAGAAGCATCAGGAGCATTCTGGACAGTTGGAGTGGAGAACAACCACACCGGTAGCCCTAGGGTGGGTCTAGGCAGATTCAAGGTGGCCATCAAAGGAACACCAACATTCCCTGTGAGAGGAATAATACAAGGAGTTCCCAACATGGGGATCTCTTGGTTGGTGTTCAAAGGGGTGTTAACCATATTTTTAAACAAGCGGACAAAGTCTGAGGTCAACAGGAAAATAACAGTACAAAGAACACACCACTAGCAAATAAGACTTAAGTATCAAACCAGGAAAACAAATATGCCTTCCAAATGAAAGTATGGGATGATGAGGGCCCAGAACTAACCAGTGAAGGAAGGAGAGTAATTACTTGGCATCTCGTGAAGAGTTCTCTGGGTGTAAGCACTAGAATCACCCAATCGCCCTCCCAAATTGTCAACCGAGGTTACATTCCAAAGTCTACCATAGGTGCACTAGAAATAGCCTTCCAATGTCACCCGTGTAAGATCCTAGAAGACAAGATACAAAGGCTACCAAAATCGCGGAGAAAGTCCGGTGGAACAGTTGTCAGTATAGCTGATGCACATGGGTAGGGTATCTAAGCCTGAAACCTAAACAGTACCAGGCAGCACACGGGGCCGGAAAGAGGTACCGAATAATTTCCCAAAATTTCTACAGCTCTGATGTATGCTTTACTGAGAAGAGGAGGGGTATCTCTAACAACTCAGTATCGCACGACCTTGTGCTTAATTCCTGTGTGAGAGGAGATTTCTGGTGTCTTTCTCAATGAAGTTGGATTTCCTAATAGATAGGCTACTAAGTTTTAGTTTGAATTTTTGGTAAGTTAGGATATCCCTAACCCAAAACACTAGCCTAAACTAGTGTGTGTCATCTCTAGAAACAAATAATTACTAATATATTTTAAAGATTAAGCGTTTATTTTAAAGGGCCGTTGATTACTCAAAGGGGGTGGCAGAGGTGAAACCAATGGTGTTTTGTCTCAATGTTGAAACAAGATGACTAAGCAAATATAAATGAAATGCAAAAAGCAAAAAATATTTCTCTTTGTTTTTCAAATAGAAACTTGAAATCCATGAAAGAAAAACTTTTTTTATTTTCTTCAAGAACATTAATATATAATGCAATTTAGACTAAAACCCTAATCTACATGCATACAAAGCAAACATGTGTTATTTTTCTTTTTCTTTTATAAATTCAAAAGAAAAACAACCTATCAACTAATGCATGCAAAGCAAAACAAACAACAACAAATAAACTACTGCTCTACACCCCTCAAACAAACCCTAGGTTACCCTAAGGATGGATATAACGTCACTTGGAAGGAAGGCTTGCAAAGGTAAACAAGTCAACAAATTTGGCATGAAAAGGCCAAGCAATGAGAATGACATAAAAGAAGGCTAGGAAGTCCCAAAAATGAATCTACACCTACAAACAAAGGTTGCTCAACACCTTGTTCAACAAGGTCAAGCCAAAGGAGGAGGTGGGGGGGAAGGCAGCAAAGCCAAGTTAAAGAACTTGCAAAGGGATTACAAGATAGATGAAGAGAAACTAACATAGATGAAAAAACCTTTCTGGAGTCATGCACATGTAGAGGACCCTTGGAGACCCCACAAACAACCATCAAATCACCCAAAAACCCATAAAATTGATGAAAACACACACTTTTAGGTGCATTCACGAGTTTCCTTAAGGAAGGTCGTGAATTACATGAAGGTTTCAGGTAGTGCAGGTCATGAATACATCACAGATTCACTATTGTTCAGTCTGTAGCTCACAAATGGGTGGTAGAAAGCACAAAAGGGTAAAAAAATGACTTAGGAAGGTAGGAAAGGTGTTCTAATAGACTCAAAAGGTGTTCCTAACTTTTAAGAAGGACTTGAAAACTTCAACAACATTGGAAGAAATACAGAGAAACCCCAAACATACAAGGGTATCCCCAATGGATTCGTCGTTTCTGTTGTAGAGGAAAGTGTTCTTATGGCTAGGGTTTAAAAGGCCATCAACATACTGGGGTTGAAAAGTGGATGCATATAGTTCTACAAGTAAATATAAACAAGGTTAAGAGATTTGATTGGTTCATACCTTAGCCAAACAAAGGTTGATCCAAGTATCCCTTCAATCCTCCTCTTGTTTCTCTTTCTCCAAGAGACCTAGGCATTGTATGACTCTATCAGATATTCTAAAGGTTATGGCTCCCCAATCCCATAATATAGCAGCAAACCTAAAAGAATATAGGAGGTGTTCCCTTGTCTCTTCTTCATTCTCACACATGCAACATCGATAAGGGACTTTCATCCCTATTTTTTAAGGTTTTCTCCTGTCAATATGCAGTGTTTCAAAACAATCCAACATCAAATATAAATTTTGGTCCAGAGTTTGATCTTCCATAGCTTCTACCATTTATGATTCATAGGCTGGTTGTCATACCCAACCCACAATTCATAGGCTTTCTTGATAGTAAAGGAACCTTTTGGCCTAAATCCCCAATGGATTTTGTCCTCCCCCTTGTGTACACTAATTCGTATGTTGTTTAAGGCTTCCTCATCTGGGCCCCATAGCTCTCAGCATTCTCTGCTAGCCCAAGCCATGAAATATTGATCATCTTCTTGGTTCTCCCATAGGTTGTTGACCTTTGTGATTTGTTGGTACATTTTCTTATGAGACGTGGGATCTACACATTTTTTCCCACTGGTGGCAGTTTGTTCCAAGAATCCTCCCATGTGTAGGCCCTTTTCCCATTCCTAACTTCCTTGAAACTGTTGTCCTGCACCAATCTCCTTCCTTTCTTACTCATTTTCCATATGTGAGAACCATGGATTTCCTCAAAGAATCAGATAAGGTATTCATTCTACCATTCCTTGACATATTTTTTGTGCCACACCTTTTCCCAAGGTTCCTGGTTATAGGTAACGCATATCTATTGAGAATATAGTTGTCATTGATGTCAAAGGAGTTCACAAATGACAAAGGAATAACAAATAAACATGTAACTGGATGAAATAAGTAAAAGACAAAGGATCCATTACATGGATTATCTTTGATGTCAAAGGAGTTCAACAATGACAAAGGAAAATCAGTAACAGGGTCGATGACAAGAGAAATATCTACAAAGAAAGCAATGGATAGATCAGAATTGAAGATCCATAGATAAGATAGAAGATGGATTTCACAATCCACGATTGAAGATGGATTTATACCTAAGATAACCCAACATTGCCTAAATTAAATCATCCTCACGATTGGAGACTGTGTGGTAGAGATCAGAGAGTGCTAAAGATCTACGGCCATAATGAATTTCGCTGATTAAATAGCGAGGAGGATAAAAAGGTGAATCAACTGCAAAATTCAGAAGTAATTGCAACGAAAGAGATTAAGATCAACAGATGAGGTTGATCGTTAAATAAGATCAACGACTGCCAGTTATTTCGCAGGGAAAACTAGCACGAATTAATAAAATCTTGATGTGTGCAGAATTTGAATAAAATCTGCCTTATGATATTTGGGGTCCACCGTCGATGTAGATCTGATGGTCCTCATGGATTTTGCAGATTCAACTAGCAGGTGAGTTAACTCCTGAGATGGCTGTGAAATTTTGATTCAAACAAGTTTGTTCAATTTGGAGTCTGCCATTGATTGAAGATGATGAAGATCGACGAATAAGGTTGATCATTAAAACAAATCAACGACCATCAACAATTTTGTTGGGAGAAGTTGTGAGGTATAAGAAAATTTTGATGGGCATGAAATTTCCATCAAATACAGTTTAATACATTTGGATTCCACCATTGATTCGACGAGATATAGATCCGACGAATCTCAAGGGATTTCACAGATTTAACTAGTAAGCTAGTTAAATTCTGGATGGGAGCAAAATTTAATTGAGAAATAGTTTACTGAAAATGTGGATGATCCAGATCAGTCGAGAGAAATGCGAAAGCTGATTTTGAGAAGCTCGATGATGAAGAATGATTTCTGCACAAAGAAAAAGGAATATCCACAAATACACATTTGATCGTAGATTAACGATTAGTATTTAATCCACGAGGAAATCTACGGTGGTGAATGATTTCTGCACAAAGAAAAGCAAGGATCCGCAATCCACATTAGATCGTAGATCGACGGCTAGGAGTGAACCCACAAAGAAATCAACGGTTCAAAAGAAAAGCAGAAGGTTAAGAATCGCGAAAATACTTTGGGAAATGTCACAGTTTCGCTACCCAAAATCCTGAAGATCAACGGTCTGGAAAACAACTGCTTTAGATCGATGGTGTGGAAGAAAAAATGCCGGATAGAGGAAATCTCGAAATGACATGTTGAAAAAGTCACAAATTTGAAATCCACAATCCGAAAGATCAATGGTCAGGATAGAAATAGAACAAGATCGATGATGCAGAAAGATTGGTTCGAAAAGAGGAAATCGTGGAATGATATTTGAAAAAAGTCACATATCCGATATCCACTTTTCATCTTAGATCAACGGTCATAGTGAGCTTGAAGAAGATCAAATGTGCAGAATGATTGGTGTGGAAAGCAGAAATTGTGGAATGATATTTGGAAAAAGTCACATATCCTCTATCCGATTTTTATCTCAGATATACGGTCTAGAAAAATATTGAAATGAGATCAACGGCTCATGATGATTGCGAAAATATAAATTGTGGAAGAACACGACTAGAAGAATAAACTGTAGATCGGTTAATAGGGAATTGTTTTAGTTGTTTTGAAGAATCATGATGGAGGTAGATGACTGTACAAATCAGTAATAGAATGAGGAATTAAGCTCTCATGAAGAGGCATGATCGAAGAATGAAACGGCGCAATGGTGAAGAGACGCGTCTGCAGTAAATGTGAAGGTATTTATACACAGAGGGATGAGTGAGAGAAATTGTCTGTGGGGTCCAGATCATAGAAGAAGAAGTAGAAACCAGTGAGTGTAACAGAGATTGAAGGGTAAAGGAATCTGGAAGATTACTAAAAACATATTAGGGTGGTAGGGTGGCTCTAGGGCAGGAAATAGACTTGTAGGGGGTTGTATCCTCCTTCCAATAGAAGCTGGTAAATAGGGTGTAGTAGTGTCTTGTCAGTTGTAGCTAACAAAATAGGGGGTTGTAGCCTCCTTCCAATAGTTGCTGGTAAATAGGGTGTAATACCATCCTTGTCTGTAGCAGCAGGAAAAAACTATTTGTAAATAACAATTTTGCAGTAATAGGAAGTATTTGTGGTTTACCCAATTGGGATTCCACGATAAATTTGTGTTTTGTGTGTTCTTGTTTATTATGTGTTTTAATGAGTAAATTAAAAGTGGTATTAAATTGATAAAAGTTACAATACTAATTCACCCCCTTCTCAGTATTGAACAATATTTCAACAATTGGTATGAGGGCAGGTTCCTTCACTACAGTTTAACCACTGGAAGGAAGATCTTATTTAAAAACCACTATGGATCAACAAGAAGGATTAGCCACTAACATACCTCCATTATTCACAGGAGAAAATTATGCATACTAGAGTGTGAGAATGAAGTGTCATATGATGTCCCTTCGATGGAAGGTTTGGGAAGCAACTGAAAAAGAATATAAAAGAGGAGACCAAGCACCTACAGACCCAGAGGAACTAGGCCAATATGAAGGTAATTCCAATCCCTAAATGCAATCTTGAGTGGATTGAAAAACTATGTATTTACAAAAGTTGTGCGATGCAAGACTGCCAAACAATCCCGAGATCATAAGTTAAAAATTATCTATGAAGGGGCATCTAAAGTCAAAGAATCCAAGCTTCAAACATATAAAGGGTATTTTTAGTTTGTAAGTTTGTAAATAGGGTCACTATCCTCCTTCCAATATAAAGGGTAGTTTGAGAGCCTTAAAATTAAAGAATAAGAAAATATTGAGGAATACATTCTAAGAGTAGATGAGGTTGTCAATGTTATTAGAGGTCTTGGAGGAAAATTAAACTAAAGAGAAGTGGTGAAAAAGGTAATAAGAACATTGCCAATGAAGTATGGCTCAAAAGTGTCCACTCTAGAAGAATGGGATGACCTTGATGACATGACAGTAGATGAACTACATGGTATCTTCACTACATATGAGATGAGGACAAGACATAATGAACCTTCAAGAAAAGAGGCAACATTTAAATCCCTATCCAAGAACCAACTAGAGAAACTAGATAATGAAGAATCTCTTTTCATCAGTAAACTTGAGAAAGGTACTAGGAAATACAAAGGAAATATACCCTTGAAATGTTTTAACAGTGGAAGAATTAGACATTTTCCAATAAGTGTACCTACAAAAAACAAGAGGAGAGTGATCATGAAGAATCTTGTTTCCATAAGTGTAATAACATGAGTAAGAAGAGGTTTAAGAAAAAGAATAAGAACTTATATTCCAAAGAATATAGTAACAATGAAAGTGAAGATGCAGAAATCCTATTTATAGGGACAACAAATTCAGATGAGGAATCAGAAGTGGACATAGAATCTCAATACATGGCTGCTGTTGATGAAATTGAAAAATGTAGGAAAAGGAACAAAGTTTTGAAAGAGAAACTATCAAAGTACCAAGAAGAAACAAATCAAATTATTATGGACTTGAGGAACCAGCTTCAAGAATCCAAGAAGACTAAAGAGGATCTAGTAGTTATGCTCAAGGAGAGAATCCAAGATTCTGAAAAACTTAAAAAGGAGATTATTCAACTTAGAAAAGGGGTTGATGAAAAATATATCAAATCAAAGTTTGAGAACAGCTCAAGGATATTAGATGATATCTTAAGTAGCCAAAGACCATCAAATGATAAAAATGGTATAGGATATGACAAAGTAAAGAAGCCAAAATATTCCTCTGTCACAAACCGAGGTGAAAATGAAAGAAGCTATGATGCACTAAAGAGTCCTGTTAAAAGGGAAGAAACCAAGAAAGATGTTTCATCCTTTCATGACAAAGACATAACCAATGAGGTGTCTAATAGACCAATGACAAACAAATATCAACAAATCTTTTTGGGTCATTGTTACTCTTGTAATAATTTTTGTCATACATTATGGAAAGGTTTATGAATATAAGAAGGATATGTCTAGTAACAAACCAAAAAGAAGAAATCATAACCAAACGGGACCTCTTCAAAGATATGACATAGAGTGTTACAAATGTAATAACCTTGGACATATGGCTAGAGAATGTAAACTAAGGAGGAGTGTTTCAGTAGAAGCTCAGAAAAAATGGAAGACGATGCAATTTGTGAAGCAAGAAGATCAAATATTCCTCAAACATAAAGGGAAATTCTATGGATACTGTCATTGTTGTCATAAGTTTGGTCACAAGGCTGCTAAGTACAGAACCAAGGGAAAAGATTAAAGTTTGAGAAGGAAACAAGACATAAACAAAGAAGATGATAAAGTACAAGTAAGCATGATACCTCATGGGAAGATATGGAGGAAAAAGTGAATTTACGAGAACGAAGAAGAAACAAAAATTTCAAACATCAGTGAGGTATCCAAAGATGATGATGAGCATAATAGTGCCATAAATAAGAATGACATCCATTATGAGGAAAATCACGATGGAGATGTAAAAGAATACACCGATGAAGATGAAGATGAAGGTGATGAAGAAGTATATAGTGATGATTGTGGGATTATTTTCTAAATACCTCTCATGATTTAAAGAGAACCCTAAAAATAACATTTGGATGGATCATATACTCAGGGGGAGTTAAAGTCAGAAAATTCCAATTGGTATAAAAAAATTCAATTGGTATCTAATGTTGAAGTATGTTGAAAGCTATCTTCATCAAAGACAAAAGATGATCATGGTTAAATGATAAGATTGGTGTATGGTTGACATAGAGAAAGTGTAATACCTATGAAGTAACATGAGAACAACAAAATGCGTGATTCATGAAGACCATGATGTCTGCAATAAAATAGAAGATGAAAATTTTATGTTCACTTAGAATTTGAAGTCATGACACATAAAAATTGTTGACAATGTAAGAAAACTCAAGTATGGTCTGAAAAATAAAAATATAGTCTATTGAAAAGTGCGAGGGTGAGTAAAAATAACAGTGAATATTGTGAAGGAACAATGGGTATTTAATATTTATCAGTTTAAGGAAGTTCTTTCTAAATTTGTCTCTCAAACCTGTAGCAAAGCATGTTGTTATCTCAGACCAAGTATTATGTGAAGACTTCTTAAGAACAACAAGTTACATAATACATTTTTTTTAAAAGGAACAGTGTAATGTTGAGTGTAAACTCTGTCACAAAAATGTTGACAAAGGAGAGGAAGTGCAGTGACAGGGGGAGTCCATGGATCTATCATTCAAGAACTTGTTTCAAGAAAGGAAATATCAAGATAAATGATAATACATTGGTTTGTACCAAGTCCAGTTAACAAAGGGGAGATATGATGATAGGGGGAGTTGTCAGAAAGAAGAAAGACAGGAAATCCTCAATAGCATAACATGTTATCCTTTGTCATTGTTGTCAAAGGGGAAGAATATTTAGATGTTTCCAAAAATTCCAAAGGTGGAGATTGTTGAGAATATAGTTGTCATTGATGTCAAAGGAGTTCACGACTGACAAAGGAATAACAAATAAACATGTAGCAGGATGAAATTAGTAAAAGACAAAGGATCCATTACATGGATTATCTTTGATGTCAAAGGACTTCAACAATGACAAAGGAAAATCAGTAACATGGTCGATGACAGGAGAAAGATTTGCAAATAAAGTAGTGGAAGATCCATAGATAGGACAGAAGATGGATTTCGCAAGTTGGACTTATACCTGAGATAACCCAACATTTCCTAAATTAAATCATTTTCACGATTGGAGATCATGTGGTGGAGATCAAAGAATGCTAAAGATATATGGTCAGAAAGAATTTCCTTGATTAAATAACGAGGAGGATAAAAATGTGCATCGAATGCGAAATTCAGAAGTTATCGCCACAAAGATATTAATATCAACGGACAAGGTTGATCATTTGATAATATCAATGACTTCCAGTTATTTCGCAGGGAGAACTAGCGCAGATTAATAAAATCCCGATGTGCACGAAATTTGAATAAAATTTTCCTGATGATATTTGGGGTCCACCATCGATCTAGATCTTACGGTCCTCATGGATTTCATAGATTCAACTAGAAGGTGAGTTAACTACTGAGATGGGTGCGGAATTTTAATTCAAACAAGTTTGTTCAATTTGGAGTTCGTCGTTGATTGAAGCTAATGGAGATCGATGGATAAGGTTGATCATTGAAACAAATCAATGACTGCCAACGATTTCACTGGGAGAAGTTGTGAGGTCTAACAAAATTCAAATGGTCGTGAAATTTCCATCAAATACAGTTTAATACATTTGGATTCCACCGTTGATTCGACCATATCTAGAACCGACGACCCTCAAGGGATTTCACAGATTTAACTAGTAAGATAGTTAACATTCTAGATGGGAGAAAAATTTCATTGAGAAATAGCTTACTAACAACGTGGACGGTCCAGATCGGCCGAGAGAAGTGTGGAAGCCAATTTTGAGAAGATTGACGACGAAGAATGATTTCCACACAAAGAAAAGTGAGGATCCACAATCCACATTAGATAGTAGATCGACGTGTAGAAGTGAACCCGCAAAGAAATCAACGGTTCAGAAGAAAAGAGGAAGGCAGAGAATCGCGAAAAGAATTTGGGAAATGTCACAGTTTCGCTACCCGAAATCTGAAATATCGACAGTCCGGAAAACAACCGCATAAGATCGACGGTGTGGAAGAAAAAAATGGTGAAAAGCGGAAATATCAAAATGACATGTTAAAAAAGTGACAAATCCGAAATCCGCAATCCGGAAGATCGATGACTAGGATAGAACTCGAACGAGATCGATGACGCAGAAAGATTGGTTCATAAAGTGGAATCATGGAATGATATTTGGAAAAGTCACATATCCAATATCCGATTTTCATCTCAGATCAATGGTCATAGAGAGCTTGAAGAAGATCAACGGTGCAGAATGGTTGGTGCAGAAAGCGAAAATCATGGAATGATATTTGGAAAAAGTCATATATCCGCTATCTAATTTTTATCTCATATCTATGGTCAGGAAAAATCCCAAAATGAGATCAACGACTCAGGATGATTGCAGAAATAGATATTGCGGAAGAACACTACTGGAAGAATAAACTGTAAATCAGTTAACAGGGAATTGTTTTAGTTGTTTTGAAGAATCATGACGGAGGTAGATGACTCTATGAATCAGTAATAGAATGAGGAATTAAGCTCTCATGAAGAGGAATGATCAAAGAATGAAATGGTGCAATGGTGAAGAGATGCATCCGAAGGAAACGTGAAGGTATTTATACACAGAGGGATGAGTGAGAGAAATTGTCTTTGTGGTCCAGATCATAGAAGAAAAAGTAGAGACCAGTGAGTGTGACAAATATTGAAGGGTAAAGGATTCTGGAAGATTACTAAAAAAATATTAGTGTGGTAGGGTGGTGCTAGGGAAGGAAACATGCCTGCAGGGGTTTGTAAACTCCTTCCAACACAAGCTGATAAATAGGGTGTAGTAGCATCCCATTAGTTTTAGGTGACAAAATAGGGGGTTGTAGCCTCCTTCCAATAGTTTCTGGTAAATAGGGTGTAATACCATCCTTGTCTGTAGCAGCAGGAAAAAACTATTTGTAAATAACAATTTTGCAGTAATAGGAAGTATTGGCGGTTTACCCAATTGGGCTTCCACGATAAATTTGTGTTCGGTGTGTTCTTGTTGATTATGTGTTTTAATGAGTAAATTAAAAGTGGTATTAAATTGATAAAAATTACAATACTGATTCAACCCCCCCTCTTAGTATTGACCAATATTTCAACAATATCGACCATAACTTGGATCCACTTACCAAGTTTTCCTTTTCACTGTCACAGAGGTTCAAACCCACTGGTTCTTAGGGGCATATAACATCTCCCATTTTACCAAAGCTCATTTTTGTTGTTCGTTTGTTTCACTCCATAAGAATTTTCGTTGGATATTCCCAATTTATTTCAGGATCAACTTCAGGGAATCAAGGGTAGAGAATAAATAGACTGGCATGGCTCGAAGAACAGATTTCACAAAGACCAACTTGCTTGCAAAATTTAGCGGCTTCATGGTCCAATTTGTCAGACATTTACTCATTTTATCCAATAGTTCTGACTAGGAACCTTTCCTTACCATTGAATCCACTAGAGTGTCTCCTAGGTATTTGGATGGAAGGGATATCTCTTGAAAGCCCAAAATTCGACAAATATTGTGTCTTGTAATCCTGGGGGTGTTGAAGAAAAAAACCTGATACTTTTTCTCATAAACCTCCAACCTCGATGCTTTACCAAAGTTTGTCAAGCATGTTTTGATATTCATGGCTTCATGGATAGAGGGGTGGCCCATGAACATGGTTTCATCCACAAATTGCCGATGTGTTTTTCTATCCACCCTTGGGTGGATTAGAAGCCCTTAATTTCATGGTTCCTTTGCATCTCCTTGATCGATCTTTCTAAACCTTCTGGAATGATGATAAAAAGGAAGGGAGATAATGCATCTCCCTATTTTATGCCTCTTGTTGGTTTGATTAATCCTGAGGGTACACCATTGATATGAGACTCTTGAACCACTCAATCTAGTTGTCCAGGAATCCTAAGGCTTTGATAATTTCTCTCACAACTTTCCAATTGAGTTTATCCTATGCTTTAGCAATGTCGAGTTTCATCATCCCAGCGATTTTCTCAGTTTTGATTGAATGGAGCACTTCATGAACTAGAATAATACCATCCATTATTTGATGAACTTCGAAAAATCCCGAATATTATGGATATATTAGAGAGGGTAAGTTAAGTTTGAGTATGTTAGTGATGGACTTGGTTATGATCTTATAAATGACATTGCATAGGCTTAGAAGTAAAAATTTATCAGGACAGATCGCTCCTTCACTTTTAGGAACGAGGGCAAGAAAATTGG
The DNA here is from genome assembly GCA_001517045.1 of Pseudotsuga menziesii. NCBI lineage: Eukaryota > Viridiplantae > Streptophyta > Pinopsida > Pinales > Pinaceae > Pseudotsuga > Pseudotsuga menziesii. Next base: position 332,069 of record LPNX010473561.1, read on the forward strand.
CGTTAAGCATTGGAAGAATATTCCTTGATACCCGCGAGTTCTCCACTACCTTCCAAAATTCATGCTTGATGAGAATCCATAATCATTGGAAGAAATTAACAGTGAATCCATCTAGTCCTGGGGCTTTCCCTTCCACCATTTGGTTAAATTCCTCTTCCACTTCAGGGAGAGTGATCAACTTCATTAACATGTCATTGTACTCCTGGAAGACCATAGAAGGGATGTGTTGGGTGATTATCTCAATGTATCCTATCATGTCCCTCCTTGGATCAATCATTATATCATGAAAATGATGGTTCAAAACTACTTCAATCTCCTCCCTCGTTTCAACCCTCTCTTTATTAGCATTTTTTATCAAGATAATTTTGTTCCGTGATCTGTCTTGGATGACTGGATGATGGAAAAAAATTGTGTTTCCTTTCCCATCCTTGAGCCATCTGATTCTTGATTTCTAGCACCAAAGGATTTCCTCCTGTCGCTCTCTTTCCTCAATCCTGCTGCATAATATTGCCTCTTCTTCCTGAAGTTCATAAGTATATCCTACATTCATTCCTATGTTTTGAATCTCTTCGAGCTGAGCTTTGAGGATTTTTTTTATCTACAAAGATGTTTTGAACTCTTCCCTATTCCATTTCTTGATCCTTTCTTTTAACCTTTTTAGCTTTTGTTGAAACTTGTGCATACTTTTTCCCTCTCCCTCGATTAGTTCTTCCAACCTCTTCTCAACCCTCTCTTTGAAGTCTGGTTGTCCTAACCATTTGCTCGAATATGAAGGGATTTTTGAATTGTGATCTCATACCACTCCACCATAATTCTACAGGCCAATGGTTTGATCTAGCATCCTGGAGACCAGAAGAGTGTATTTCGCTTCCCAATTCCATTACTAACTCAGAAACTAAGTAGCATTTTAGGCGAGAATTTATATGTATATTACCCTTCCTTTTGTTGTTCCAGGTGAAACTTCCCTATCCCAAAGTTATATCCACCAGCTAAAGGTCTTCAATGGTATCTCTAAATAACTCACATTCTTCCTCCAACCTTCACCTTCCTCCTTTCTTTTCTTCCAATGAAATTATGAGGTTGAAGTCTCCGCATAGTATCCAATGTCTCCCCTCTATCCATTCATGAATGATTCTAAGGGAATTGATTAAATCCACTTTATATTAGGGATTATGGGGCCCATCGTCATTGGTTAGTAGTCATGAAACCAGAATACTGATAACCTTTAATTTTGCTGAAATGAAATGGTGGTTCCCTGTGAAACCCAAAATGAACACTTGGGATCCCATATTAATTCTTGGCCTCCAGTGAACCCCCTTGCATATATACCTATTCATTTTATCCCTTTCCATATTCTCTAACTTATTTCCTGAAGCCGGCTAGTCGGGCATTTGAATTTTTGAAGGAGCACAATGACCGGGTTTGTCCTCTGGATATTCTTTCTTATATATTTTTCTTTTTGAGGGATGCTTATCCCTCTTATATTCCAAGTTACTACATTCATTGATAAAATTTAAGCAGGAGATATTATAACCCTATCATCCCTAATGGTAGAGTATTGACCTAATTCAACCAACTTTAGGACGACTTCAACTTTGCGCTACCTGTTTGATTTCCTCCCTATTCTCTTTCCCGTTTCTTCATGATTTATATTGTTCTCCTTGTTGGATCCCAAGTTGACTCCCAACTGACTAATATCCCTCTTCTTAATGATCGATTCCTTGAGTACCAACCATCTTCTCTTGGGGAACATATCCTCTATCAACATCAGCACAGGTTTTTTCGATCCCCTCCAAATCTAGCTATGCAATGTCCATGTCCTCTGCTTCGTCCCTTGTTTTTGGCTCAACTTGTTTGTTACCTTTTCCTACCATCCCACCATATGTTGTCTTTAGACCATCTTCTTTCGTTTCCTACTAGTTGCAGTCCCTATTCTGTCCTTCATGATCATCATGTTTAGGTATTTCCTCCAGTTGATCTTCTAGAGCTTCAAATTTGTTGGAGACTGGGACCTTTTTGTTAATATCCAAGTTTTCCTTCTTTCTTCCTCCTCTTTTGTGAGAAGTAACCCTTGAAAACACTTGGTCCCTTTTTTCCTCCTCCTTTTGGGGCATCATTTTTGGGACATTCATAGGGAAATATCTAAACATATGTCTGTATTAATGGCATCTACATCATCGAAAAGGGATTTGCTTGTAGTCTAGGGTTTGCATCTAATCTTTATCTTCCCATGAAATCTTGATAACTTCTAGTAATTCTTTGGTCATATCCATGTAAACACATATTCTCACATTGGTTGTGTATAAATGAGCCTTGGTTTGTTCATAGGTTTTGATGAATGTCTCCAAGATGTTCCCCATATATTCCAGGATTTCAGGATCCCAGTATTTGTATATGAGAGAGTAAAGTCGGATCCATACCAACGCTACTCTCATATCCTCTTTGTCTGGGCATAATTTTTCCTTCTAGGGTCTTAGGAACATCCCTTCCGATTAAAAGAATTAGGGGCCTCCGTCCAAGACTTTGTTTTTGTCTTCGAGGTTCAAAAAATATATAGTTAAAAAAAAGTTGGATCCCAATTGGAGATCAAAATTCCCATTAGGTTTCTAGGTAGATTCAATCCACAAAAGAAGGTCCTTTTCTAAAGGTTGCATCCCCACAAACTTCCCTATGAGAACATGATCTTTCATATATTGGATTTCCCGATTTTGGATCTTGATTAGGTTGAACTTCTCTTCCCATTGCATCCAGTAGGATTGGTATTGCCCCGATCTGCAATTCCCCAGATGGCATAGTTGGGGAGGTCTGGGAGCTTCCCCATGTTCCTACCCCCATACCATCATCAGTCCTTCCACCTTCTAATTTCTCTGTCAATCCTTCCGCCTCTGAGCCTCCAAGTATGGACAAATGATCACCTCAAGTTGGTTTTCATTTAACTAAGTTACAACCATCTAATTTGTGTTAGTGTCCAATTAACATTCAATTAGAGTCATTTGGATAATTGGAGTTGGCTTCACTTAATTAATGTATTTTTCAAGGCTAAAGTCATCAATTTTTAGTTAATAATATAAATTTGAGTTGTCTTTCGTGGACGAGAGCGATTTTGGGCGAATTCCAATCATTCCTTGTGAATTTAAGTCATCTCCAATGCATGGTAGTAAATTATGGGTGAATTCAAGTCATCCTCATGCAGGAGGAGTAATTCAAGGGTGATTAATAGTTAGTTAAGGGATTTTGGAGATATTTTTGAGGAATTCAAATTAGCTTGTCATGGGAAGTGTCTATGTCAGTGTCGTAGAGTCAGTCTCAGTGAATTCAAGTGTATCACTAAATACTTTAATGATTCAGTGAGTGTTTTTTAGGAAGCCCTAGTGATTGGGAGTCCTTTCTCAATTTTCTAGAGCTGGACTCTTTGAGGAAATTCAAATTAGGCCAAAGGGATTGGAATTACTCAAGAGGTTGATAATTCATTGTGTGTGAATTTCGAAGAGAAGAGAAGAGCACGGATCTGTTTGGGTAGAAAATTCCAGAGAGATATTTGGCCATGATACTTGCACAATTTTGCATTAAATTTTGCTTGCAAATCTAGGAGGATACGGTGAACCAATCTATTGGTCTTGGAGACCAATTATTCATGTATTTGGATTCCCTAGTAGGGGTACGAAGGGTTTATGTGGTATTATTATCCATGTGATGTGAATTCCTTGGTAGGGATTCGATTTGTGGTTTCAGAAGAGTTGTTTCTCCTCTTTTTCAAATGCTTCAGTGGAGATTTGAGTCTTTTCTTGACCTGGGTGGGTTGAAGTGTTGTTATTTTGAGATTATCCAATAGGAGATGGGGAAAATTATATGTGGAAATATCATCCTGGTTGCACTAGATCTCGAGGGAGAGGGGTACAATCCCAGATGAGTGTCTAGGCCTGACTTCTCTCTATTTTTGAATGCTCTAGTAGAGCTTCAAGCTGGGAATTGACCTAGGAGGTCGGAAGTGTTACTTTGGTAGAGGGGAACAATCCCAAGACCAACCATTGCTTGTATTCATGGGAGAGGGGAGAAATACAAAGGAATGAAGTGCATCATCTATTAGTTTCCATCCTAGAAGGTATCTTATAGTGTGAGATTCTACGATGTCATCTCAGGGGTGATCTTTCAGCGATAAAACATATTCCAAGTAGAGATCTATGGATAGGAGGAAAATTGTCATTTTGTCACAAGTTGCATAGAGAAAGATAAGTAATTATAACCTTCTAATGTGTTCTATATACTTATTATGATGTATCATGACAGATTCTTTTGCACCCTTATTGTTAAATTAAAAGGTAGATTTATCATGTTACTAACTCTAATGTTGGATTGGCAGCCTCCGGGAAGGTATGTGTTTCCTTGAGATAGTATTTTGTTTTTTGTTGTGTAAATGCAAGCTGATTTAGGAAATATGATAATGGAAATCCATATGGTCGTATATGGTTGTCACATATCAAAATTTCCCATGTAATTTATATTTGGTTTATCATTAAAGAATCAGTTAAAATTTATCTTGGTTTTGAGCAAGATTTTAGTGCAAATATTATTGATCAAATTGAGATGTTAGTACCTTATTTTGTTTAAGTTTTATCATATATTTTAGGACTAATATGGAATTTCATGTGGTTGTACATGGAATATTTTAGGATTTATAATCCTCCCTTGTCCAAACTGGTCTATTAGATTATATTTTCCTAACGTAGGAGTCATTTATTTATTATTGGGTCCATTAGTACCATTGAGTCCACTTGGACTAGCGGGGCCAAATCTACCAGTCACTAGAGTGTGGGGAACATAGATAGAGGCTAACTGTAACTGACTGCACCTTCATGCATCAGTTTATGCTCCTCCTAGACCAATCCATACAATTTAGGAGCCATTGGGAGTGTTGACACCAGCCTCCTTCAATTGTTGGCAGTTGGTGACTAGTCAATCTAAGTTATGCTCCAGTTACATTTAGTTAGATGTCCTCCAGTTTAGTTAGCGCCAGTATTGCATGGATGCATGTGGGTAGGTGCTTATTCTCACCTACTTCTCACCTACCACATCAGTTATACTAGTTTAACTGATTATAACTGATTGCGAGACTGGATTAGACAAATGGAGTTGATCTAGTGAACTCCTATAGTGATTTAGACACTTCTAGTAAGCCATGCAGTCTGATTGAGTTGGTATATTCAAATCATATCCACATGATTAGAATTATCCTTTATGTAACATTTTTGTATACTGCTGGGATTAATGAATTTTATACTACAATTATACTGTGCAATTCTTATCTGTTTCTTGTGAAATTTGTCTTGTTTAGTGTGTATTATTCATTCCATTACACTGCATAATAATTTAATCTAATTGCACTCATTGCCTAAAGATCAAATGGAACAAGAATTAAAACATAATTCCCATATCAGGTCATGCATTTGAGTTTAAAGATTTTAGTTGGTTCTAAGACTATGTGAAAATTTGTAGTTGAGTTAAAGATGTGTTGGTTTAACTAGTTAACCTATAAATTTTAAATTAAATACCAAATGAACAAACCTTTTTGAAGAAACTTATTTATTGTGCTAAGATTAGGATTCATCCCTCTTTAACTTAAAGATATCCCATACACCCTTCTTTACTCGTGACCTAGGTTGGGTGTGTTACAACATCATCACATGTAGGGAGAGTACCCTTTGAATTTTGGATGAGATTAGAAATATTTTTCATAATTTTCCTCCATATTTCCCATCAAAATCTCCTCTATATTAAGTAAATACACATCTTTCACATCCTCATTCATATTTTCCTCCATATGTCCCAACATATATTCCAATTTGGACAATCAAACATATAGGTCTTCTATTTCATCGTACGTATGGGACGAATCCTCAGGTGGTTTGAGTGGAGTATGATTTTTTACACTAAATTTGGTTGTAATTTTGAAAAATATAAATAGATATCACACCCTGGTTTTCACTATAAATAGATCCTTCTACTAAAAATTATTCATATTTAGAATGTTTTTCCTTTATCAAACCCTGATTTGAAGATTGATTTTCTAGCTGACCTTCAAAATAAGATAACTCTGCAATTACTCCTATGAGTTTGGAAATTCTTCCTGTAGTATCCTGATATCTCCTTTCCACAATGCCATGGGTCTGACCTAATTTTTAGGTGCTAGTAAAAAGATATGGCAAATCTCCCTACACTTGTTATTTTTGTTTCTTTCAGAAAAGTGAACTTTTATAGACTTCCACGTGTCCAATATATCATATCTAAGTCTAAAACTTACACCAGATATATTGTAGTCTATATTATTTTTAATGCAATAGGTCTCACTCAATTTGGATCTTGTATGCTCCAGATATTCCCATTTTTCCTAGAACACGTTTTTGAGACTAATTTTTGGACTAGTTGAAAACCCTAACTTCCACTATGAATAACTCAAAATATGTAAGGATTCAAGATCTGAAAATTGTATCACAGATAGTTTGACATATTTAGTTTGGGTTCCAATACTCTCTATTTCAAACCATGTAAAAAAAATATTATAGAAAAAATTCCAATATGACTTGTTTTGCAGAAATTAGTCTTGAGGAAAGAGATTTGATACCAAATGTTGGGAAAAAAATATCCAAAAGAACATGAGAGAAGAAGTAGAACATAAAGAGTACTCCATGCATTAATAATGAATAACAAATATGAATATGAATCCTCTTCAAGGGGGAAACCTCCTTATACAATTTACTAAGTACACATGACATGACAAGATACCTGATTCAAATGAAAAGGTATCCTTCATATATATAGAATATAAAGAGGTACAATTACAACTAATGGACCCAAGCTAACATAGCTAATATAATAATACTAATGAAAATTACCACTAATATACCAAAGCCAACATCAAGACTAATAGACTAATATAATGTGCCCACCATGTATGGATTAACACAAAGAAAATGTTGAAAAGGTTGGGTGTTGAGTACATATCATATTATACATGTCTAAATGATTGTATTATATAAAGAAAAAAATATATGACAAAGAAATATTTCCATAATGTGTGCATGATAGGTACAATAAATAAAATACAAGGGTAAAAAGCATGGCCTGCTTATAAAATATTGAGGTACATGCTTATAATCTCAAGGATTCAAAGGATTTTTTTTTTGCAAGGAATTAGTTGTATTGCATGGATGGAATGCCTCACATAGAAGTGCACTAGGAGTTATGTGATTCCCAACATATACAATATCCATGAACATATAGAGGATGCATGGCTAGATAAATTAAAGGGTGAAGTATGGAGCCTTGAATTCAACATAGTCATGGATGTAGTTAACCCATATTCTATCCAAAATACCAACTATTTAGTTTGGCCAGTAGTAGTGACCAATAAAAATACCCCCCCGTGGTTGTTTGTGAAGAATGAACATATTATGTTGGATTTTACAGTCCCTAATAAAGGCAAGTGAAGAATATAATACCTACCTACAACCATTGGTCGATGAATTGAAGGAATCATGGGAAGGGATACATGTATACAATATATCAAGACCCATCCCTGTGGAGAGGTATTTTACATTGTATGTCATTTGTGTGTACACCATGCATGATTATCTAGGATTTGGAGTTTTCTCTAGTGAGCATTTTGTTTGATTTGCGTGTATTTGTATAATGTTATTTTTCATAATTAATTTGATGCAACTATCTTCTTTAATGATAACATAATTTGTATACAATAACATCACAAGTCTTGTAACAAGAGGGTATCATGTATGCAAATTTTGTGGACCTTCTATAAAGGATTTGTGGTCCAACCACATACAAAATATGATGTATGATTGGTCGAGGTTATTCCTCCCAGAGGACCACCCTTATAAAAGAACAACGTCTACTTTAATGGTAAACCAAAGAGAACATGTTGACCTGAAATAATGACACCGAGTGGCTGGATTAGAGAATATAACAAATATAAGGAGAAGGAAATTGTAGGATTATTCAATTCAAATTGGGAATGTATGTTCAATGATCCTTATTTTTTTTTACACATATGTTAAGAAAATTCCCATTGGGATGAAAATGAAATTCGCATCTTATGAGCAACCATATTGGGAGAATCTTAAGAATGCTCACTTACTTGATCCCAGGCATATACTTAACATTGTTTCATCTTCTTTATGGAGGCACATACCATATAAAAAAGTGACACATTAGGTGTTAGGAGTGATTTTATTTATTCAAATACTAATATGAATGATTGGCTAAGAAAAGAAAGTAGACAAGATGTTGGTCCCTCTTGGTTTTGTAAGGAAGGCAATGTCTCATGGATTTTGGAGAAACGTGATGTTTCTTTGGGGAGGAATATTGGGTGTGAAGGTTCCTTCTTTATACAACTCTAGTATATGTCACTACTTCACTATAGAATAACATTTGTCAAGGTTGAAATCACATGACCATTTGAACCTTATAAGGGTATGTATGTAGAAAGCATGTTTTTTCCCACTTCAAGTTAACATGAAATTAATTTTGTATGTGTTTATTTTGTAGTGTCATTATCCTTTGCATGTGCATGGGTGTGTGAACCATGACTTTCCATAGGACCTATGTCATGCCATATTCTAAATTATCTCCATTTGTACATTGGATCACATCAAAGGAGATTCATATGGATATGATTTCATGGTGGCGTGAAGAGATAGTTGAGATTGTTTATATTCTTGAGAAGGAACTCCCCACAACTTTTATGAACTTGCAAATTCATCTTCTCATTCACCTAGTTGATGGGTTTTAATTAGTTGGAGTGGTCTCATGTCTTTGGGCGTTCTTCTTAGAGAAGTACATGAAAAAATTGAAGGGGTCTGTTTGACAACAGGAAAAACCCAAGGGGTTTATGGAAGAGGGGTACATAGTATATTAGACATTCTATTATTTTAGTGAGTACATAAGGCAGATAGATGGCACACCTAGTTCGGTGGTTCAGGATGACCAACGAAGTCAGGACATAAGGGAAGAGGCGCTACTCCAAATGAATGGAAAAAGGTGCATGATAAAGAGTAAGTTGCTTTTATTTTGCCAAATTTATACAAACTAATTGTTTACTCTAAAATTGATAATATATATTTCATTTTGAATTCATGGATGCGCTGGAGGTTCACAGGAGGGCGCGGACTGTGGAGCTGAGGGCTGGCTGGGTAGGCGGATGTGATGAGGGTGTGAATGGAGAGGGAGCAGGGGTGTGAGGGAAATGGGATGGGAAATGGAGCAACGAATAGGGAGGTGTCGGTGGGTGGAGCGCGGGGTAAACGCGAGGGAGAAGTGTGGAGAAAGGGTGATGGAGTAGGAGAGGAGGTGGTCGGTGTGGAGGTGCAGGGGTATGGAGGTGGCCAAACGATGGGGAGCTGCACAGAGGCTAGAGCAACAATTTTTTTTTTTTAATAAAGAAATTTTTCTTTTTTCTTTTTTTTCTTTTAAAGGGAAGGAAAATGTCAAAGACGTGCAACTTAGGGAAACCCTGATTTTCTCAGAAAAGGTCTGAATTTGTTGACCACCGAACAGATCAAGCAACAAGAGCTCTGATACCACATGAGCCAAACAAAAGTTTCCTCACACTAAGATTACCAAAATATTTGGAATATCGAATAAGCCATAATAAATAATGTATTGTATTGGTGATATGATAGATGATAAAATATGATTACAATGGTTTATAACCCGCCTATTAAATAGGGCTTGGGAATTGTGAATGAAAGGTCATATCCTTTCATCTTAATTATGTTTATTATTAATTATTTAATTATTATATTTATTTTATGCTCGTTACAAATCCAAAGGGAAAATAATTACTCTTTGTTATTTGTGCCTTTCCGAACATATTTTATGAAGAAAAAATTATTCTTATTAGAAAGTTTCACCCACTCCACACATGCTTAGGAGTTAGGACTCCTTGGTAGGAATTGCAAAAAAATCCCAAGCTTTGGTGAATTTAATGACTAGCGGTTTAAGAACCATGACTGGATTTATATTGCGATAGTTCCACCCTTCTTTATAGGATATCCTAATTTTATGAGATACTATCCCAACAACCATGTTATCCCCTTGAAATGTCATCTTATTTTTGCACAACCACAATCCTCGTATGACACAGAATGGTAGATATTTGTGTGTCTTGATAGAGGGGTGTGTCATATAACCCTCAAAACATTCTAGAATTGTGTTTTTATTCCATTTATTTGGATCATGTACCTTTCAAAGGATTCCATTACAAAAAATATTGATAAAAGAATAGAAACAAAAATATAGTCCATCGATTCACCTTCAACCTTGCATTGAATACAATGGTTTGGTCCATTCCATATTTATTTTATGTCCATTGTCACAGGTGAATGTTTTTTGATAGCGTGATATATGCAAAAATTAATAACTGGATAATTTTGTTCACCTACTTTTTCATGATCATCATCACCGTTATACATAGTAGTTATAGCCCTATTTTCATCATTCCCATCACCATATGATCTCAATAATTTGACCAAAAACCAAATTGTCATCAATATTTGATCTAAAAAGACTATTGCATGGAATTTCCCCCAAAATCCACAATTACCCATTGCATTAAAATCCTTAAAAGACACAACTTGGACCAAAAAACATAATTCGATGCCTCATGATTGCTGCATTCCTTCCAAAAAGGTGTAGTGGTTGGATGTGGATGTTCCCAAATTATTATTTCTAAATATAACCTTTGATTTGGCCTTTAATACCGATATTCATTCCACTAAGTCATCACTTAAAAGGGATTAATTACATTTGAGTTAGATCTAAGTGTCCGCATTCTTTACTTTAAATAAATCCCTCAAGTTCTTTGCATGATATGTCACAAAGAGCAAAGTTATGTTGCAGGATTTCCTCTAAAAAGAGAGAAAGAACCTCATGCATATTTTTACTTTGGCCATTTAGGGTCATTCATATATATCACCTATTGGGGAATATGGAATCAAAGGTGAAGAAGAACCCTTGGGTTGGATGCATAGGTCCACATCAACTACATCCAACACCAAGGTGTTTTTCATATCTATATTAATTTGTAATTCAAAACCAACATTCTTTATATCATTCTTTTTTTTCCTTTTTATCTAGTTTCCTTTTATGTTACATTGCATGCATGTTGAAGAGTATTATCTATTTTGTTTGGTTTTCCTAAATCTTATTTATTTGGTACTTAGGATAGGACAACCCCTCAATAGGTAGTGCTAAAACACTAACACCAAAAGTTCTTATTTTGAGTGTGCATACAAGTTTCCAATCACCTTCCACCACCAAATCCCACCACCAATAATATCTTGAACTATTAGAGCTTCATATCCTAATTTAGTATAAAGAGTAATTATGGATTTGTTTGAAGTCCATTTCAATTCATCCTTGTGATTTTGTAAAAAAATGGCATTATTTAAAAGAAGAATATAGTTTGGTTGTTCCACTGCCAATTTACTGTGAAAATTTAAACCTTCGGCTAACAACCAAGATTGAAACTAATCCCTAGGAACCCTAGTTGACAAATCAACTAAATTTGATTTACATTGAGCTTGTATTTCCTCCTTTAACTCTATATATAGCCTAAAGTTACCACTACATACAACCTAACAATCCTCCCCAAATTTGAGTTTTTTTCCTCTTCTAAACTTCTAGGCAACCCATTTCCCTATAATAGGGAAATACTTCACTAGCCCTTTCTAAACAATGGAAGCACATTTGATAAAATTTTGTTTTGACCTTATCAAGTCCTCCAATAATCTATCTTTAAATTATTTATATCTCATTATTTTCCCCATAGTCCGTCACTGAAAAGGAGTCTCCAAATGCTTTTTACCGCCAAAGCATGGTTGAAAACAAAAGTGTTCTTCAAATAAAAAACTCCTACCTCTTTTGGTCCTATAAGTTTTGTTCGTTTGACAAGAGGAATTCCTTTTGATTTCTTGCTTCATGTCCAAAGGAAACCAACACACTTTTTCTTGACCTTCTTAAGAATTCCTTTGGGAACATGAACAATGAATTACCAATACACTAGAATGCTCTCCAAGATGTATTTTACAAAGATCAAACTTCCTCAATGAGACAACCATATGTGGCACCATTAGGAAATCCTCGAGTCAATGTTTTTGTATATCCATACATATTCTATAGTTATCAAATAGTTATTTACAAAAACTTGGATGTTTTAAGTGCCCAAAAGAGTGTATGTCTATTGTTATCACTCTTGGTGTGCCAAAAATTATTAAATTAAAACATTAATTTAAACACTCATAAACTGCATAAAACCATAATAATGATACTTTTCCTACTAGAAGAGGGCTTTTGCAACTACATAATAAAAAATAAGCACAAACTAAACTAAGAACCATCTAGATATTCTGTATTCATGGAAATTTTTCAGAATACATAAGCATCCCTTGCCAATGGTTGGAAACAGAGTTGAATACCTCACTCCCTAGGCTCTCTAATGCAGTCACGGATCTTAGAATTGAGCAAGGTTTCTCAACAAAAAACCTCTACCCTCTAACCCTTCCAAAACCCCTATTTATCCCATGCTCGATGGATATGGGCAATAAATGCTCCACTAACTCCACTTACATACAAAATTCATTTTCACATGTTATCCCATTAGTTACCATTACTACATTCAATTATCCAACTATTGCAATCTAGTGGATTGTATTCATTAGTTATCGTTGATATATATTAAGATAGACATACATGCATAAACAAAGAAGAGTATATATGATACCGACGATCGATTATATTATTAATAGAAGGACCAATTTATAACGTACGTTGATATTTGTTTTATACATATGCACCAACATATATAATTACACATGAATGTTCACATATGTTGGTCAACTAGTTGACTGTTGGTTGACTCGTAGGCCTAGTCGACTAATTGACTAGTACCTTCCAACATCTCCCCCACTCTCAAACTTTCTTTGTCTCAAAGAACGGAAATGTTGGAACACAAATATTTTTTCAAAATATATAATTAAAAAAAAATGTATAACACGATTTCCAAGGTTTATCAATTTCTATACTTTCAGTTGTTATTGGTTCTTGATTCATAGATGTGCTTGATGAATAAATTCTTGACAGGTATCTCCAGTGGTTTTCATGGTGGTGGTTCTGGATGAGCATCATGGAAGTAAACAACTATTTTATAGATGTGTGGTACTAACACTTGTAGCTTATTTTACATCTTCTTCCACTTTTTAATAGTATCTTCAATAGAAAACTTGGTTCTTTTGAGGTTGGTCAACATATTGTTTGTCTCTGCAAGAGGAAATTGTTACCTTCTTGTAAGACAACAATAACCTTGTCATTGTTTTTCTCTATCCAGTTGTCTAGGAAGTAAATGTGTTGGAGTATTATTTCAACTTCGTTATGCATCACTTTTCCCTCCTACAACCATTCTAATTCTTCCTATTGAAATTCAACTTGTTGTTTCCTTTCTTTGAGTAATTATTCAAGTGCTTTCCATTCCCCATTTTACATTGTCTTTTGTTGTTGAGAGGTCAAGTTTGCCACCACCATTAATTATCCTTGAGTTTTCTATAAAAATGAGAAAAATGTGATGGCCAACTATTGAATACTATATTGGCTATGGTCATGCACGCTCCTAACCATGGAGTTGATTGTCGTGGAGTTGACTATTACTCCTAAATAATCAATTTTAGGGATGGAGGTGATAATTATTGTGTTAGTTCCACTTGTTGAGTGACTATTGTTTTGTTGATCATTGGTTTACCATATGTTCATGGCCGAGTTGGAATATTAGGTGGTTTAGCTATGGATTTCTTTGGATGTTCCTCTCTTGTCCCTTCTGTTTGCATTTCCACCTAAAAATATTTTTCTATACTCATCCTATTCTTCATGGCATTCATAATTATTTATTTTTCTCTTGCCATTACTTGTGTATAGTTAATGCCAACACTTGACTCCATGATTAGTTTCCTCTTCTTTTCTTGTTGTAGTAGTGTATTTTTCACCTTCTTCCATTGATAATACTTTTGTAACAACTTTTTCATGTGATTCTTTAGCTTTGGTTTATCTTAGTTGATAGGTATTTTTGTGGGGATATTTATCTATGGGTCATCCTCTGATTATTGGCTAAAATCATCAATATCAATTGTTGTGTCTTTTATCTTCTTTCCTCATTTCGTATTCTTAAAAGGAGTCATTGTTGTCGACTTCCAACCAAATGTAAATGAAGTGATGCATATTTATGCTTCCCTTTTTTCCTTGAGCTCCCCATTCTAAAGTGGTGTTATGATTTGCTTCACTTCACCCCTTACTAGTGAGGACACCATGTATTCTATGTTAGATTGTCAAGATAAGTGCACAAAAATTTGGTCAATTGGTGGGTAGCAATTATTCTGGTTCGCCACCTTCACCATGTACATTCCACACTTTTTTGCAGTACAAGTAGATCTGGATATAAATAGTTGGTAACAAGTTTATTCTTACATTTTTTGGTACCCACCATTGTCAACATGTTACTTTCATATTGTCGCACCAATGAGAAAAACTTTCCTTGGGATTAAGGCTCGTGGTCGAGCCTATCCATCTAGTTGAAAATCACTATAGATTTCTCATAGTCAAAATGCTCCATCTCATGAATGTTGGATCCCCAACTGGTAATATTCTTGTCATTTCTATCCAAATAAACAAGGATGGATATTTGATTTCTTGTGTCATCTCTCGACATTTCTCACAATTTAATTTGATTATGGCAAGGACATGCCCAGCCCAATTAAATACTTTCCCCTACTATGCAATTTGCTTGAGTTCTTTGAGCATGGTGATCTTAAAATCAAAGGCTCGACCTATGGTTATGAGGAAAATTAAAACTATGATGGAAACCCATTTAATCCAGGGATCTTTCACCATCATAATTATAATACCTTTTTATTTTTTCCCTTGCTATGACCCTATGAATTCCTCTACCAGTGCTAATGGTTGAGTTTTTGTCGGATCATGCAACCTAGCATTGGAAACCTTGTTACTTTTCTGATTAAGGCTACATTAATTCCCACTGGTTCATCCATCCAAATATTCCCTTTGTTATATATTCTCACAATGAAACTGTCTTCTTGTTCCTACAACCCGTCAAATCCTACTATCTATGGTGCACTGAGGTACAACCTAATACCTATTTTTTGTAGCATTCTACTATCCTCCATCCATTTCCCCCTAGTCACACCCCAATTCTTCAATTATTTCTAGTGCTTGCACCAATTTTTTTCTTCATCTTTGGATCGCTGGATTTGGTTAATTGTGTTCTCCAGCTTAGACTGAAATGTGATTTTTTCTATATTTTTGGTTATGGGTTCTTTCTATCCCTTTTATAGCTTCACTATTGGGGCTACAACTCCATTAATTTTTTATGTAGTTCTTTTAGTCTGGTTTCCTTCTATCTCTTTTTCTTCTTTGATTATGTTGCAAGTTTCAATTTTCTATGTTTTTCACTCTACTCGATGTATTTAGAATTAAAAATTCTTCAATTTTGTTTCAGTTCACATGATGTGGTGCATTTATGGTTAATTTTGGAAATAATCTGACTTGTGCAAACTTTTAATGTTTGAATGCATGTGGATTTTAACATGTGTGAATTTTAAATGTTGAAAGGAGTGGTATATTTAATTAAGTTAGTTTTACCACCATCACTTGATTTACATTTTTTTAATTTTGTGGTCTTTTATGCCTTTTCAGTTTACTAAGGCGTATTCTAGTAGATATTTTCTCAGCCGACAAAGTGCACACTATGTGATTCCTTTTTATTTATGTCACATATTTGTTCTTCTTTCGTCAATGGTCACTCAGTCGACAAACCATGGTTTATTTTCATTGGGTCAATTATTCATTTGTTTTCCTTTATTTTTTATTTTTCAAATATCCTACTATTGTTTGTATGTCATATTGGTATGTTTACAATTTCCTATCTACCTTACTCCTTTTTATAATTCATAAATATGTATATCTCCCCCCCCCTCTTTTTTTAGTATACCTATAGAGAATACCTTTTTAGTCGAGCAATATTTATTACTTTGGCAAGTAGTTGACCTTGTAATGTTCTCGGTTGTACTTCCCAAGCTGATCTTATATCTTCTACCACATAAGGACCAAGCTAGGTTGTTTCTAGTTTCTTTAGTTTTTCTTTTACTCAGCTATCAAACAATAGAACTAGGTCCCCTATTGAGATATATTTCTTCTTCATATTTTGGTCATACCATGATTTTTTATGATGTTTAGTGTATCTCTTAATGGTGATGGGGAGTCAATGATTCCTCTTCAAGTGTATGTAATTGAAATATAAGTCATCCATCTCTGTTGACGTATTTGTAACTTCGGAATGTATTCACTTGTATATCTTATATTCTACCACGATGTTCCTATCGGGAGAATCATTTGTATTTCATTGTACCCCGATGTTCCTATCGAGAGAGTCATTAATATAATAAAGTCATGTAAAGTCAATGAGGTTAACCCTCCATTGTAAGTCGAGGCAATAGTCCCCACAATGTTAACCCTTCTTGTTGATCGGAGGGTAAAGTCCCCACAGTTGTAGGGCACTAGGGTTATTAGACTCTCCTAGAGAAGTCAGCCCTGGTAAGTAATTGTTAAGTGAGGCCGACTTGTTGAAGTGGAAATAAAGTGAACGAAAGAATATAAATAGAAGTGAGGCTCTCCTCATTTCTACACAACACACACTCACTCAACTGGGGCGCATGAGTGAGAGAGGAAGTGCTGGCACAAGTGAGAGAGATCATCTATTGGAGATCATCTTTATGTTTTTCAGGTTTTACTTTTGCTATTGGTGCTCATTCTATCTTTGAGGAAGTTGCGTGGTTTTCTCCTTTATGGTTTCCCCAAGGAAAATTATGTGTCTCCTGTCTCTTGTGATTATTTTTTTGCATGTTATTCTCTCAGATAAGATCCTAAGATCATATTGATTAAATAATAAAAATCTAACTTGGTATCAGAGCTAACCTGAGAAGAAGACACTATGCAGCTGCAGAAGCTAGGGATTCTTAATTTTTGGGTCTCTCTCCACAATCCATCAGAAAAAGGAGGCTAGGATGACTCTCCATTGAAGGGCACATCTTTATGTCGAAACAGAATTTGATTCTAGGCATTTTCAGTTTTTGGTGCGGGAAATTAGGGCTTTTTACAAAAGAGGATTTTTTGAGTGAGCCCAGCATACGATTTATCTCCTCATAAAAATAGAAATTTAGAGACCAAGGTCAAAGTTTTTGGTTGAGTGAAACTCCAGGAAAGTCAAACCCTAGTTTCACCCCGAGCCGAAAAAAAGCTAAAATACTAAAACTGATACGTTTTGGTACATTCGCTATATCTTGGGGTTGAAGAGGTCTCAGGGGATGAAATTTTCGTAGGCCAAACATAAAATCCTGATATACCCTGTGTAAAACATTCAGCCTTAGATTCGCTATATTCTGGGGGATATGATTCCTCCAAATCAGGGTTCCAGCCTCTTCCAGGATTGATCCCTAAACAAGAAAACTAGGGAGAATTGCAATATCTCGGGCTAAAAAGATCCAAATGAAATTTCACAAGATGTTCTAGATAGGGCAGAGACTTTAATTTCTATGGTAAAAGTTTCAGACCCTGATGATGAAACAGTGACATGTGGAAGTCCGTACAAGTTCGCTATGCTGCACAGTTCTGAAATAATTCTTGGGAAAACTCTCATAAGTCCCAATTTGTGAAACAAATTATGGTAAAATCTATGGGGTTGGAAAGAGGACATACGAGGTTAGCTCAGTATGAAATTTCAGACACAAGGGAGCAGTACTTTCAGAGATACCGCAGAAACAGTATCAGGAATTTCTGTAGAAGAAATTGGTAAACTAGGGCATCTTGTTCCAGGAGCTTCCCTCCACTGTTTTCAGAAAAGGAGTACATTGGACAGCTCGCCTTGAAGAGGTCTATCTTTCTATCCAATTATATTTGAAATATTCCAAGTTTTGAAAATTATGGTTTCTCTGACAAACCCTAGAACAGCTAGCTCCGGAACCAGGATGGACACCTCAAATCGGTAAGATCATTTTTTTTGTTATTTACATTTGAGGTTATCATTTCAAAATGACCTATCACACCAGCTTGATGAAGCTGACAAACTTCCAAGTATGGAAGTATAGGACTTAGGTGATCCATGAAGAAATTGATTTGGATCAGTACTTCAGTAAGAAGGTTTTAGGAACCAGAGGGAGATGAGGCTAAGGCTAGAGACAAGAGAATCACTGTAGATTCTATTGAAGATCAACTCATCCCTAATGTGTCATCCTTGAAGACACCAAAAGGAAGTGTTCGATGCTATGACGAAGCAATCGGATAAGAATAAGATATTTTTGAATGGTCTCCCAAGATCATGGGATTCATTCATTCGAGGAATGTATGCTAGAAGAAAGTGATTACCTTCAACAGACTCTGGGAAGAGTGAATAGAAGAAGAAGCTCGACTCATAGAAGAGAAGATGGGAGCAAGTGAAGATCAAGATTTCACGATTCAAAGAATATCCCCCAAGTGATGAGGAATATTAAGAACTCAATTCTTGAAGAAATTCTTATCCATATTAAGCATTTGGATGATAAATGATGATGTTATTAATGAAGAAGATGATGAAGATAAAAGAAGGAGTCTACCCACAAAACAAATAAAGATAAGTATTCAATTGTCATTTCATGATATTTTTTTGTTATGCATTTGGTTATGTTTAGTTGATGTGTTATGCATGATAAAATGTTTGTATTAATGACATTATACTACTAATATGCACGTGATCAGTAAGTATCTCATGGTACCATACAACTCTCCATTGCTACTTATCTAGAATGAAACCTCTTTGCTGACATAGTGGATTAGTGCACAATATCAATGATGTCTTGGTAGAGATGGAATGCATCTAGAAAGTTTCCGTGAGATATGGATGAATGTTGTATTGGATAAAATAGGCGGCATGATTATATCTTTATGCATAAGAATTTACCATTCTAAATATGCATTATGAAATGTTTCTAGTCATACAACTGGTGCATTTTAATTTTAAGAAAGATGGCGTACAATTGCCTACAAGGAAAGAAGGATGAGACTTGTTCCGAAGAACAAGTGACGATGGTTCAAGATTCACTCTAATAATCCAAAATGAAGAATAATGACTAGGATGCATTATCAAGACCTGAAGGGAAGTCCGTAATGTCTTCCATATGGATCTACACAATCCAACATGTAGTAGATGGTAACATCGTGGGATACAAGGAAATATTCGTAGCACGAGGCTTCTCACAGAAAGAAGGCAAAGACTACGAAGAGACATTTGAAGCCACTAAAAGTTAAGACACATGACAGGCAGAATCATGTGTGCAAATGAAAGGAGGCCTTGTACAAGCTCAAAAGACACCCATGGGATAACACATACACGAGGAGCTTGAAGATCACCTAGAGTGATGAAGATCTTAACCTTTGCTACAAGGTTGAAGATGAAAGCCTATAGAGGATGACAAGCTCACAGATGGGTGCGAGAAGAACTTTTGAAAAGGTTCAAGATAGAGGATCTTAGTATCCAGTGACCCTAAATGGATACATAGAATATTAGTAGCAGAGGAAGCTACTTGTCACTCCAGTACAGAATGTTTCAATACATAGAGTATGAAAGGCAGAGGGAGAATGATGCTCCACTTCAGAGGGAGTGACTGTAGAATATATTGAGGTTTGACATGATACACCAGGATGGATAGGTTACTGATGACTCTAGGCTTTACTGAGAGTAAAGCAGATTCCAACCTTTGCTTCAAGGTTGAAGGCGGAAGACCAGTGATGTTCCTGTTATATGTCGATGACTTGTTTCTGACAGAAAAGAGGAACTCATTAAAGTTGCAAGAAGGAGACTTGTTGCCGAGTTCGAGATGAAGGACTTGGATATGATGCACTACTTTCTAGGCATGGAGGTGTGGCAAAATGCGGATGGAATCTCCTTGGGACAAGGGAAGTATGCAGTAGAGATCCTGAAGAGGTTCATGATGATGGACTGCAAGGTCATGACTACACCTATGGCATCGAACCTGAAGCTATTGAGTCATGCTTCATCGGATATGATTGACGCCATGATGTATCGTCAGATGATTTGTTCCTTGATGTACCTGACGAATATGAGACCAGATATTTGCTTTGCTATGAACACATTGAGACATGTTCACCTGATGGTTGCAAAGCATGCATTAAAGTACCTGAAGGGTACAGTTGATTATGAGCTCAAATATGAGGTGAATCAAAAGATTAACCTGGAAGGTTATTTTGATTCAGATTGGGAAAGGAGTGCCATTGATAGGAAGAGCACTTCAGGGTGTTGCTTCAGTATGAGATCAGAAAGGAGTAGTGAAGCTCTAGTATGTGATCTAGATCGAAATCTCTTGAAAGAGGGATTTCTAGAATAACCGGTGAGACAGGTTGTCTGAGCATAAAATCTTGGCGAAGTTCGTAGGCGGCTCAGACGTAAATGGTCCTATAGGTTTTCCTCGGATCGGTCCTAGAGAAGCTCACAGGTTATCCTTGGATGTAATCAGCCCTGATGTGATTCTATGCTAGAAATGGACAAAGTGAATTTTGATTACTTCAAGGAGATGCTTGGTGTTCTCCAGATCGAGGTTCCTTCCAAGGGGAAGTGATGAGTCTGTGAACCCTTATGACATGGTGATAGGATTGGTTCCTTCCATGGTCAGATGTAAGTGCAAAGCCATTTTGATATGACTGTGGGATTGGCTCCCACATGATCAGATATAAGTGCAGAGCCATTCTAATATGAATGTGGGATTGGCTCCCACATGATCAGATGTAAGTGCAGATCCATTCTGATGTGACTGTAGATTGGATCCCACATGATCAGATGTAAGTGTAGATCCATTCTGATGTGACTATGGGATTGACTCCCACATGATCAGATGTAAGTGCAGATCCATTCTGATATGACTATGGGATTGGCTCCGATATGATCATCTGTAAGAGCTAGGCCTTTACACAGATGATAGTAGGTGTGTCCTATCATGTCGATGGTTGTAAGATCTGGGCCTTTTCACATATGGTAGTAGGTGTGTCCTACCATGCTAGTGATTTTAAGTGCTGGGTCTTTTCACAGATGGTAATAGGTGTGTCCTATCATGCTGATGATTGTAAGTGTTGTGCCTTTTCATAGATGATAGTGGGTGTGCCCTATCATGCTGGTGAATATAAGTGCTGGGAATTTCTGACATGTATGTTGGATGTGTTCCTTGCATGGTCAGATGTAAGTACAGAGCCTTTCTGACATGTATGTTGGATGTGTTCCTCGCATGGTCAGATGTAAGTGCAGAGCCTTTCTGACATGGTGGCAGGCTGGGCCTCCCATGGTCAAATGTGAGTGTTGGGCCTTTCTGACATGGTGGTAGATTTTTTCCTCCCCTAGTTAGATGTGAGTGTTGGGCATGACTTTCTGAGATGGTGGTGGATGTGGTCCTCCCATGGTCAGATGTAAGTGCTGGGTGAGCCTTTCTGACTGGGTCAGATATAAGTGTTGAAGAATATGAAGACCTATTTGGAGGCTAGGCCTACAACCAGCATGAAAAAGGGCTGGCTCTCTAGAACTTCCTGTGATGAGAAGAATGAAGAGATAGCACCATTTGATCAAGATAGCGGAAGCAGTGATGATGATGATGATCTATTTATGATCCAGTGATGATCCAGATTTGATATGATCCATACTTGATCCAGAGAAGAAGACTTGTGTTGATGAATTGTGTCAAGAGAATACCTTCCTAGTTAAGATGGAGTGTTGATGTATTTGTAAGTTCAGAATGTATTCACTTGTATATATTATATTGTACCCTAATGTTCCTATCCGAAGAATCATTTGTATTTCATTATACCCCGATTTTCCTATCGGTAGAGTCATTAATATAATAAAGTCATGTAAATTCAATGAGGTTAACCCTTCGTTGTAATTCGGTGCAATAGTCCCCACAATTGAGTTAAGGTTAACCCTCCTTGCTGATCGGAGGGTAAAGCCCCCACAGTTGTGGGGCACTAGGGTTATTAGACTCTCCTAGAGAAGTCGGCCCTGGTAAGTAATTGTTAAGTGAGGCCGACTTGTTGGAGTGGAAATAAAGTGAACGAAAGAATATAAATAGAAGTGAGGCTCTCATCATTTCTACACAACACACACTCACTCAACTGGGGCGCATGAGTGAGAGAGGGAGTGCTGGAAAAAGTGAGAGAGATCAGCTGTTGGAGATCAAGTTTATGTTTTCGGGTTTTACTTTTTCTATTGGTGCTCATTCTATCTCTGAGGAAGTTGCGGGGTTTTCTCCTTTATGGTTTCCCCGAGGAAAATTCTTTGTGTCTCTTGTCTCTTGTGATTATTGGTGTGCATGTTATTCTCTCATATAAGATCCTAAGATCATATTTCTTAAATAATAAAAAATCTAACATGGTATCAGAGCTAACCTGAGAAGAAGACATTGTGCAACTACAGAAGCTAGGGCCTCTTACTTTTTGGGCCTCTCTCCACAATCCATCAGCAAAAGGAGGCTAGGATGACTCTCCATTGAAGGGTGCATCTTTTTGTCGAAACAAAATTTGATTCCGAGCATTTTCAGTTTTTGGTGTGGGAAATTAGGGATTTTTACAGAAGAGGAATTTTTGAGTGAGCCCGGCATAGGATTGCTCTCCTCATCAAAATTGAAATTTAGAGACCAAGGTCAAAGTTTTTGGTTGAGTGAAACTATGGGAAATTCAAACCCTAGTTTGACCTCGGGCCGGAAAAACCCTAAAATACTAAAACTAATAAGTTTTGGTACATTCGCTTTATCTTGGGATTGAAGAAGTCTCAAGGTACGAAATTTTCACAGGCCTAAGATAAAATCCTGATGTACCCTGTGTAAAACATTCAGTTTCATATTCTCTATATTCTGGGAGATATGATTCCTCCAAATCAGGGTTCCATCCTCTTCCAGGATTGATCCCTAAACAAGACACCTAGGGAGAATTGCAATATCTCGGGCTACAAAGATCCAAATGAAATTTTTCAAGATGTTCCAAATAGGGCACAGACTTTAATTTCTGTGGTAAACTTTTCAGACCCTGATGATGAAACAGTGACACATGGAAGTCCGTACAAGTTCGCTATGTTGAACAATCCTGAAATACGTCACCTTGGGAAAAATCTCATAAGTCCCAATTGGTGAAACCAATTCTGGTAAAATATATGGGGTTCAAAAGAAGACAAATTAGGTTACCTCTGTACAAAATTTTAGACACATAGGAGCATTAATTTCAGAGATACCTCAGAATCAATATCAGGAATTTCTGCAGAAGAAATTGGTAAACTAGGGCTTCCTATTCTAGGAGCTTCCCTCCACTGTTTTCAGAAAAGGAGTACATTGGACAGATCACCTTGAAGATTTCTATCTTTCTCTCCAATCATATCTGAAAGATTCCAAGTTTTGAAAATTATGGTTTCTCTGAAAAACCCTAGAACAACCAGCTCTGAAACCAGGACGAACACCTCAAATCGGTAAGATCAAATCTTTTGTTATTTACATTTAAGGTTCTCATTTCAAAATGACCTATCACACCAGCTTGATGAAGCTGACAAACTTCCAAGTATGGAAGTATAGGACTTAGGTGATCCATGAAGAAACTGATTTGGATCAGTACTTTAGTAAGAAGGTTCTAGGAGCTAGAGGAAGATGAGGCTAAGGCTAGAGCCAAGAGAATCATTGTAGATTCTATTAAAGATCATCTCATCCCTAATGTGTCATCCTTGCAGACACCAAAAGGAAGTGTTCGATGCTATGACAAAGCAATCGAAGAAGAATAAGATATTTTTGAATGGTCTCCTAGGATCATGGGATTCATTCATTCGAGGAATGTATGCCAGAAGAAAGTGATTACCTTCAGCAGACTCTAGGAAGAGTGAATAGAAGAAGAAGCTCGACTCATAGAAGAGAAGATGGGAGCAACTGAAGATCAAGATTTCACGATTCAAAGAAGATCCCTCAAGCGGTGAGGAATATGAAGAACTCAATTCTTGAAGAAACTCTTATCCATATTAAGCATTTGGATAATAAATGATGTTGTTATGAATGAAGAAGATGATGAAGCTGAAAGAAGGAGTCTACCCATGAAACAAATAAAGATAAGTATTCAATTGTCATTTCATGATATTGTTTTTTTTATGTATTTGGTTATGTTCAATTGATATGTTATGCATGATAAAATGTTTGCATTAATGACAGTATACTACTAATATGCATGTGATCGATAAGTAGCTCATGGTTCCATACAACTCTCCATTGCTAGTTATCTAGAATGAAACCTCTTTGCTGACATATTGGATTAGTGCACAATCTAAATGATGTCTTGGTAGAGATGGAAGGCATCTAGAAAGTTTCCGTGAGATGTGGATGAATGTTGTATTGGCTAAAATAGTTGCATGATTATATCTTTATGCATAAGAATTTACCATTATGAATATGCATTATGTAATGTTTCTAATCATACAACTGGTGCATTTGACTTGTAATAAAGATCATGTACAATCGCCTACAAGAAAAGAAGGATGAGAGTTGTTTCGAAGAACAAGTGACGACAGTTCAAGATTTACTCTAATAATCCAAAATGAAGAATAATGACTGGGATGCAGTATCAAGACCTAAAGGGAAGTCCGTAATATCTTCCATATGGATCTACACAATCCAACATGTAGTAGATGGAAACATCGTGGGATACAAGGAAAGATTCATAGCATGAGGCTTCTCACGGAAAGAAGGCATAGACTATGAAGAAACATTTGCAGCCACTAGAAGTTAAGACACATGACAGGAAGAATCATGTGTGCAAATGAAAGAAGGCCTTGCACAAGCTCAAAAGACATCCATGCGATAACACATACATGAGGAGCTTGAAGATCACCTAGAGTGATGAAGATCTTAACCTTTGGTACAAGGTTGAAGATGAAAGCCTATAGAGGATGACAAGCTCACAGATGGGTGCGAGAAGAACTTTTGAAAAGGTTCGAGATAGAGGATCTTGCTATCCAGTGACCCTAGATGGATCCATAGAATATTAGTAGCAAAGGAAGCTACTTTTCATTCTAGTACAGAATGTTTCAATACATAGAGTATGAAAGGCAGAGGGAGAATGATGCTCCACTTCAGAGGGAGTGACTGCAGAAGATCTTCAGGTTCGACATGATACAACAGGATAGATAGGTTACTGATGGATATAGGCTTTCCTAAGAGTAAAGCAGATTCCAACCTTTGCTTCAAGGTTGAAGGCGGAATACCAGTGATGCTCTTGTTATATGTGGATGACTTGTTCCTGACAGAAAAGAGGATCTCATTAAAGTTGCAAGAAGGAGACTTGTTGCCGAGTTCGAGATGAAGGACTTGGATATGATGCACTACTTTCTAGGCATGGAGGTGTGGCAGAATGCGGATGGAATCTCCCTGGGACAAGGGAAGTATGCAGTAGAGATCTTGAATAGGTTCAGGATGATGGACTGCAAGGCCATGACTACACCTGTGGCATCAAACGTGAAGCTATTGAGTGATGCTTCATCAGAGATGATTGATGCCGTGATGTGTCATCAGATGATTTGTTCATTAATGTACCTGACGAATACGAGACCAGATATTTTCTTTGTTGATTGAGACATGTTCACCTGATGGTTGCAAAGCATGCATTGAGGTACCTGAAGGCTACAGTTGACTATGGGCTCAAGTATGAGGCGAATCAGAAGATTAACCTAGAAGGTTATGTGGATTCAGATTGGGGAGGCAGTGCCATTGATAGGAAGAGCACTTCAGGGTGCTGCTTCAGTATGAGATCATAAAGGAGCAGTGAAGCTCCAGTATGTGATCCAGATCGATATATCTTGAAAGAGGGAGTTCTATCATAGCCAGTGAAACAGGTTTTCTGAGCATAAAATCCTGGCGAAGCACGTAGGTGGCTCAGACTTAAATGGTCCTGTAGGTTGTCCTCGGATCGGTCCTGGCGAAGCTCGTAGGTTATCCTTGGATGTAATCATCCCTGATGTGATTCTATGCTAGAAATGGCCAAAGTGAAGTTTGAGTACTTCATGGAGAATCTTGGTGTTCTCCAGATCGAGGTTCCTTCCAAGGGGAAGTGATGAGTCCATGAGCCCTTCTAACATGGTGATAGCATCTGTTCCTTCCATGGTCAGATGTAATTGTAGATCCATTCTGATATGACTGTGGGATTGGCTCCCACATGATCAGATATAAGTGCAGAGCCATTCTGATATGACTGTGGGATTGGCTCCCACATGATCAGATTTAAGTGCAGATCCATTCTGACGTGACTGTGGGATTGGCTCCCACATGATCAGATGTAAGTGCAGAGCCATTCTGATGTGACTATGGGATTGACTCCCACATGATCAGATGTAAGTGCAGATCCATTCTGATATGACTGTGGGATTGGCTCCCACATGGTTAACTATAAGAGTTGGGCCTTCCCACAGATGATAGTAGGTGTGTCCTATCATGCTAATGGTTGTAAGAGGTGGGCCTTTTCACAGATGGTAGTAGGTTTGTCCTACCATACTGGTGATTGTAAGTGATGTGCCTTTTCACAGATTATAGTAGGTGTGTCCTATCATACTTGTGAATATAAGTGTTGGGCCTTTCTGACATGTATGTTGGATGTGTTCCTTGCATGGTCATATGTAAGTGCAGAGCCTTTCTGACATGTATGCTGGATGTGTTCCTCGCATGGTCAGATGTAAGTGCAGAGCCTTTCTGACATGTATGTTGGATGTGTTCCTCACATGGTCAGATGTAAGTGTTGAGCCTTTCTTACATGGTGGCAAGTTGGGCCTCCCATGGCCAGATGTGAGTGTTGGGCCTTTCTGACATGGTGGTAGATGTGTTCCTCCCATGGTCAGATGTGATTGTTGGGCGTGCCTTTCTGACATGTTGGTGGATGTGTTCCTCCCATGGTCAGATGTAAGTGTTGGGCAGGCCTTTCTAATTGGGTCAGATATAAGTGTTGAAGAAGATGAATACCTACATGGAGGCTAGGCCTACAACCAACATGAAAAAGGGTTGGCTCTGTAGAACTTCCTGTGACGAGAAGAATGAAGAGATAGCATCATTTGATCGAGATATCGGAAGCAGTGATGATGATGATGATCCAGTGATGATCTAGCTTTGATGATGATCCAGTGATGATCTAGTTTTGATGATGATCCAGTGATGATCCAGCTTTGATGATGATCCATACTTGATCCAGAGAAGAATACTTTTACTGATGAATTGTGTCAAGAGAATACCTTCCTAGTTAAGAGGGAGTGTTGATGTATTTGTAACTTCAGAATGTATTCACTTGTATATCTTATATTGTANTATTTTATTGTACCTCGATGTTCCTATCCGGAGAGTCATTAATATAATAAATTCATGTAAAGTCAATGAGGTTAACCCTGCATTGTAAGTCGAGGCAATAGTCCCCACAATTGAGTTAAGGTTAACGCTCTTTTTTTATCGGAGGGTAAAGTCCCCACAGTTGTGGGGAACTAGGGTTATTAGACTCTCTTAGAAAATTCGGCCCTGGTAAGTAATTGTTAAGTGAGGCCGACTTGTTGCAGTGGAATAAAGTGAACGAAAGAATATAAATAGAAGTGAGGCTCTCCTCATTTCTACACAACACACACTCACTCAACTAGGGCGCATGAGTGAGAGAGGAAGTGCTGGCACAAGTGAGAGAGATCAGCTGTTGGAGATCATCTTTATGTTTTTGGGTTTCACTTTTGCTATTGGTGCTCATTCTATCTCTGAGGAAGTTGTGGGGTTTTCTCCTTTATGGTTTCCTCGAGGAAAATTCTTTGTGTCTCTTGTCTCTTGTGATTATTGATGTGCATGTCATTCTCTTAGATAAGATCCTAAGATCATATTGCTTAAATAATAAAAATATAACAATCTCTTGTGTTTGATGTACTAAGTTGGATTAATTTGACGACTTGGTCGGTGTCTTGTTGAAATTGTAAGGGGACAACTACTTCTTGACCATATACTAGATTAAACGGGGTTTCTCTCGTTGACCTCTTATATTCTATTTTGTATTCCCATAGTATGACACATATCTTATTGTTCCATTCACCTAAGTTATTGTCACAATGTTTTGTTAGTTTTTTGTTAAAATACTCAATTTCTCGATTTTATTGGGGGTGGTAGGCACTTCCCTAATGGTGATTGATCATGGATTATTTTAGCAAAACTTCAATTGTTTTGTTTATAAAATGTGTTTTTCTATAATGTATCAAGACAAGGGGGCATCCAAAACTAGTATTTATATTTTGATAGATAAACGTCGTAGTGACTTCCTTTGTGCACGTTTCAACTGGTTCAGCTTCTACAAATTTTGTTAAATATTCTACTCCTTTGACGATATATTTTTTCCCTGTCCTTCTTCCCTGTTTGAGAAAAAACCCTATAAATTCTATTGCCCATATCTCAAAAGGAAGGCTAGGATTGAATGATACCAATATCATTTCATCATGTTTGAGTGGTTGACCGAGTTATTGACATTTATCACACCAACTTACTGACATTCAAAAATCCTTATGTAAGGTGGGCCACCATAATCCAACTTTTCAAATTTTCCTTCTTGTGGTGTCAACATGGTAGTGGCATCAATGACGTATTTCCTTCCATGCTCAAGTACACATCTTCTAAGGATATCATCAATCCCTCTCTTGTATAGGTACTCACTGATTATTGTAAAGGGGGAAGCCTTCATTTCCAATATATTTCTCTTTTTCTTTGACATATCAATCGGTGTTATTCCTTCTTGTAAAAATATAATATGCTGTCTAACTCTGTTAGGGTTGCTTCTATTAAATATATTTTCTCCAGGAAGGTCATCCTTCATTCCCATCGTATATTCTCTAGTTTCCAGTCTTGATAACTGGTCTAGTCCAACATTCTTCTTTCCTAGTCGAATTATGACTTAAAATTCAAATTCTTGTAATAACAATAACCATCGATAATTTTTTCCATGGTGTGCTGGTTTGTTCACTAGGTACTTAAGTGCTTGATTATCAATATAAAATATGAATATATTTGCTAATAGGTATTATTGGTATTTCTGCAAATAAAAAATCATTCCTAAGGCTTATCTCTCAATTGTTGAATAGTTCCTTCCATCCTTCTTTAATTTGTGACTGGCATAGGCAATTGAATGATTGAATTTATCCCCCCTTGGTTGTTCTAGGAAAACTTTGGTTGTTATGCCTAATGTGTCGATATGGACATGTAATTTCCTCTTCTAGTCAATAAATTCTAGTATCGTTGCTTCTACTAGTTTCATTTTTAACAATTCAAACGACTCATCACACTCCCTCATCCATTTAAATTCTATATCTATCTTTAGGAGTTATTCCATCAAATAATTTATGTTAGAATAACGTCTTATAAACTTCTTGTAATAACCTATATGGACCAAGAATACGTGTATCTTCTTTTGGTTGACAGGAGGATTTAAGTTGAGTATCTTCTTTTATGGCATCCTTACATACTATGTGTCCTAGTATTATTCCTATGGGAGTGGAAAATATTCATTTCTTTATGTTCAAAATCAATAGGATTTGTCGACAATGTTCAAGCATCAATCAAGACACTAGAATTACTCGTTTAGTAGAATGTTGATTGTCCAATAATCATATCATGTTCCATTCTTTATAGCATATCATGTTCCATCATGTGTCATTCTTTATATCATCTTTATAGCATATCCTGTGTCGTTCTTGTTCACATCTATGTATATGAGCTACTAGATCTAGGACATATATAAATTTTTCTATCTAAACTTTTTTTTCTCTAGCTTCCCTTCAAATATCTCAATCAAATATGTTGATGTAGTTGTCCATGTATAAATTCATGGTTTGTGAGTGTCCCACCATTTCACAGTTTTCCCCTGTAAACATCTAGACAAGACTTTGTAGGCAACCCTGCTCACCAACGTTCTTTTTTAATTGGTCAACATGTGTTGAGAATGAGTCTCTTTCATTGCATTTCATGGGAGGAAGAATTGTTGATATTATGTTGCATGGTATGAGGCTTGGGATCTATATTTCTCCTCTTTCATGAATTCATGGGACCACTTGATGGAGAATCAATTGTAATAACTAAATTTTGGCATGGGTTCTATTGTTTAGTAATCTTGGTATTTGCATTCATAGTTCTCCATTTGTTAGTTGTATAGCTAGGTATATGTGTTCTTATCGATATATAAATGTGTCCCAATATGTAATTATCCTTCATTATTAGGGTCGATTGCATCTTGACCACCCTAAATAACCTAATATAACTTTCTTATTTCAGCTTCTTCATCACAAGGTTCCATCCATATCTTTCCCTTGTTAGGGTCCATGGTTATTATAGATTTTTTCCCCTCCCCTTTAACTTTTATCCTGTATTTTTCCAATGAGATGGTTAGTTTCATATTCCTTCCCCACAATTGACCAACCAAGGTTGTTTATGGTGTCATTTATTCAACTAGGTCGATGACATCATAGTTGATTATTGTTGATATTCCCATCAAACTCGTTTAGGCATATTTCAACATTCAAATTGGTTCAATCATGTCGTTATCTGCTAGTTTGAGATAATTTTGATATCTCAACAACCTAGGTCTACCCACATTTACCTATGCTTCTCATGGTAG
Organism: Pseudotsuga menziesii; assembly: GCA_001517045.1. Lineage (NCBI taxonomy): Eukaryota > Viridiplantae > Streptophyta > Pinopsida > Pinales > Pinaceae > Pseudotsuga > Pseudotsuga menziesii. The sequence goes on from LPNX010473561.1 coordinate 362,861, forward strand.
TATGTTTACTTATGGTCTGAAGTAAACTACAACCAATGAACCTAGTAATCTTCTATTTCTAAGTCAACTAGGGGATCTCGATCCTCTAAAAAAATTTCTTCCATACTCAATTGCGCTATACTTTTGGAACTTCAACCATTTTCTTGATAAGATTTTAAGAGAATTAATAGTTCAATTAACCTTCCAATTGCTTCTTTCGTAGTTATAAGCATGATAAATTCTCTTAGCACAACTTTTATATTCATAGGATCTTTTGTAGCTTCATATAACTCATCCTCTTGGAAGATGTCTTGAAATAGTTGTAGTGATTCCTTTGATATTTTGTTTTGTTTCTTCAGGTTGGGGTATTCCATTTCTCTAGTCTTCTATTTTTTGTAATAGGATTATCTTATGTAGTGTCATTTCTTATTTTGGTACCTGGCCTTGTGATTACTTATATATTTTAGGCAACTCTGTAGTAGGTGAATCAAATTTTTTCTAACATAATTGGACAATCTTCTAATGATGAGCTCCAACACCACATTTTGTACATAATTTTAAGTTGGTTTTATCTTTTACAGGACATTTGGGACTAAAGTGGTCAATTTTGTAGCATATAAAGAAATACGTCTTTCTTGGTCAACCACCAAATCGACCTTCCTATCTACAATTTGACCCCTATATCCACCACGATTTCCATAGCCACCTCAATATCTATATCCTCCTTGACCTTTATATCCATTATTTTGGTAGTTGTTTTATTGATTTTGATTATCTACTTGGGTTTGATAGACATTCATTTTAATTCATTGCACTCAACTAACATTCATATGTGATATGGGATGCCTCTTCATAGATGGTGCACCATTTTATTTTGTTGTTTGTGAATTTTTGTGCAAAATCACATGATATATCGTTAGTTGTGCATTCACAAGTTTCACAGTAACTCTCCATATGTAGTGGTTTGGTATCCTGGTGTTGGGTGACCAACTTCCTACATTTGTCCGTGTTATGTCCTTCATGCAAAGAATTTGTACACCATAATTTTGATCGTTGTATAGTAAGGTTCCTAAGAGAACTTTGTATCATGTATGATTCTTTCTTCTAGTCTTTTATCAATGCTTGATGTGACCCATTCTTTGTCGATCTTGATAAGATTATCTATTCTCAAATATTTATTGTAAATTTTAGTCTCATGCATTCTAAGAGGTGACTTGATTCTAAGTAGTAGTCCTGCAACAAACCATTGGACTAGTAGCTAATCATTTATCGCATAGGGTATCTAACTAATAAGATCTTTAAATATTTTTTCATAATAAAAGATGGATTCTCCTAGTAATTGCTTAGTTTCTTTTAGATTTTGCGCTACTATATGTTCATTGTCTCATGTCTTAAAAAATTTGAAGAAGTTATACTAGATTTCATTCTGTCATATTATGGTTTTTTGTGTAGTTCATAAACCATTTGAGGGCTCCTTTTCTCAGATTTCCCACAAGTTGTGCCACTTGTTTTGCTTCATTGATGACATCAACCACACCCCAAATATTTTCACATAAAAACCAATTTCATTTAGGATATTCATCCCCTTCATATATGTGTATTTGTGTAGTGTGTTTCATTAGCATTGTTGATACAATTGGTATAATTTGTTTTTCAATGGAAACCCAGTTTCCATGCTTAGGTCTCTCAATTATTATGCTAATAACTCGACCTGTTTCTTCCAATCTATTCCATACCAATTTTTTACCAAGATCAATGCACACATTTTTGCCTAAAATTTCTCTAACAATGGCACTTCTAGGGGATTGTGGTGGTGTTTTAAGAACTACGACCTCTTATTCATCAGTTTCTTCTTTGTAAAGTGATTCTAATAGATGTAGCACATGAAATCATAAGACCACCCTCTGTATCTCATCATCTTGGTGTGTATCGATCATGGTTACTCCCCCTTCTTCCTTTGGTCGACCAAGCTTCGAATAAAATATTGTCATAATTGTACCTTGTACCTTCCTTCCTTTTCCCCTTTCTTTTGGACCAACAAGGAATTGCAACTTCCTGTAATTTTACCCTTCGTTCCCTTCTTATTTCTCTTTCAATCTTTTGGATATATGTTATTGCCTTATGTACTAACATCTTGATTGTATCTTTAGTTGACTTGCATTATCTTCTCACTTTTCTTTCTATGCAACTTGACTAGTGCATTTCCTCTATTGGGACCTCATGGTAAGAACCCTTGCCTTTTCCCGCCTGACTTATTCTAGGTTACAGATGGTGTTAAGTAGGTACAATTTCATTTCCTTAAGAAGTACTCCAACTTGTCTTGCTTCTTTTCCTAGTCGCCAGAAATAGGTGTATTCACTAGTGGTCAAGGTTCCATAGTGTGACTGACCTCTTTATCAATAAAAAATTTGTGGAGTGTACTATGCATAAAAAACTCTCATGTAGATCACAATAAAATCTTATTGTCATGTTATTGATAGAGGTTTTTAATTTAAGTGCTTGTTCTTAAGAAAACTCGTCTACTATCTTCTCAACCCACTTGTAGAGGTTAGTCCAACCACCATTATTTATTTTATGCAAAAATTCTCTATACTCTTCATTTGGTTTGATATATGGTTTTCTCGATAAATTTATGGATCAACACATACACGAATTCCAATCATTTTTCATGGGTCTCAATGAAAAATATTCCTTATTCTTATGCAATCATCATTTAGTTCATTCTGGGATAGTTGTTGATATAGTTTTGAATTTTTATTTACCACCATCTATTAAATTCCTCAAGTCAACATTTATGTGAACATACCTCTATTCTTAGTCTCAGATACATATTCACGTCCCGACAATGAAACCAAAAATGTGATATAGGGGATAACATTCATTTGTTACTTTTGATGTGCATCAATATAGGCATACATGCATAAAGAGACAAGAGTAAACACGATACCAATAATCCATTATATTATCAATAGAAGGACCAACTTACAACATAAAATAATATCATTTTTATATTTATATGAAATGGCATATACAATTACACATGACAATTCACATATGTCAGTTGACCTAGAAAGTCAATTGACTAGTTGCTATCAATTTTCTCGTGGGCCTAGTCGACTAGGCCCTTCCAACACCAACTAATTCATTGAAGACCAAAACCTTGAAATAAAACCACTTGGTTTCGTTTACATGTAATTGGGACCCAAAAAATCCCCATCTTTGTTTTTTAATTCATCCATAAGTCAACCAAGGAATATAGGTACAAAACAAAATCCACAACTGCAAATGTTGCAATGGTTCACGCCAGAAGAATATGCTCCTCTATTCTCCTATTCTCAAGCTTTGACTTTAAGACCTGCCATATTCCCACATTAATCACCATCAATATTGTCCATATGTAACAAGTAAGCACAATAAGTTTTGCAATTTCATTGTTGAATTTTTGGTTGTCATCCCACATCCACTAAATAACAAACGATCATGCCAATAATAAAGTGTAGTCATTGAGGTATATTATCCAATTTTCCACACTTCTAAAAACCCATCCAATTTGAAACAAATTCAAAGTTCCAAATATGAATAAGGGTACATTAAAACCATGGCAGTGGTCATATCACTAGGAAATATTACCCCACAACAACTGCAACTCTATAAAACCCATGATCATCTCAACATAAAATGTGTACAAAATGACAATGATCACTTGTGTTGCCTAATTGGAAGCTAGATCTGAACATCATAAATACATGGTGGAACCCTTCACCAATGTAAAATGGTTCAATATTAACAACCAATACCATCAACCAACCATCATGGTATCGATAAAATCATTGCCTAAGAAACTGGGTTTTTGGAAGATCATCTTGACATGGGAAACTACAACTAAATAATAAAAATTATAAAAATTCTCAACTTAGACTTATTTGTTATCCAATCATCAACATCAATGGCAAAATATAGTTGGGATCCCACCACATAGGTTTGAATTGCAACTCGTCTAGGACATTTCAATATCATTACATTATGAAAATAATTGTGGTGCATAAAATACATATGTTAACCTAGCAAAAAAAAATGAAGGTATTGCAAGAAATAATCATTAATTTCACAACTCTCCATGATATTTCCACGGCCCTTTGACAACTACTTAACACAAATCTAGCCCATGTAAACAGGAGTAACCATCAAAGGTATCATGTCTTGCTTATGTAGAAATCTAGATCCATTATGCTGCTATCCACATAGTTTCAGCAATCCATCACAACTGTGAAGACCAAGATTTGACAAAATAATACATGACATAGTTTTGGAAGATAAACACATAATGAAACTTCCACAACTTCATCGAGTAGCGACACTCCTTCATTGAGTAAGTACCCATGCCACATATTTGAAGCAACCATACAACAAGATCCCCACTGATCAATATTCCACTATATGCACAAAAAATGGGTTTAATGGGCACAAGTTGCAAGTTTGATTCCCAAAATCATATCCATACATGAAGTATAGTGTTGATCAATGAGAGACGAGAACACCAAATCCATGGAGATAGAGAGGTATCATACAGTCAATCTAAGTTACTTCCCACAAACATGGGGTGGCTTGGGTACATTTGAAATAGATAGCATAAATATCAAGAAGTAATTAATGGGGTGCACCTTCAATTTCATTGAAATCAAAAATAATCTTTGACAACTTATGGATTGTTATATCACAACTTTTGAAATATTAATGTATGCCATAATTGGTGAGTAGAATTGGAATTTATTAGCATATGTTTGAACTCTAAAAGGACCAAATCCATGTAATACAATTTTTTTCCCTAGATATATCACGTTGTAAGATCCACTAGGTTACCCTTAGACATACCTATTAAGAAAATAAGTACCAATGGGTAGTTGATTCCCATTTATATCCACTGTCTAAGACAAATGTTCTATACATAGACTAGATCTACCATATTTAATTATTATTAAAATGATTGGAAGTGCATTCAACATACCCTTGACTTTTATTATAGATTTGTAAAATACTACCTACTCCAACTCATAATATATATCTAGGTTTTGAGGCAAATAAATCAATTTCCCACCCGCAATAATGTTGAACACCACTCTTATAGAGATCAAAAGATTGCTTGAACCCAAAATTTTTATGGTTCAATTATGAATTAATTCTTTATTAAGACTCTGCTTTGGAACAACATTTTTTTAAATCATTGTGCAGGAGCAAGATTTTGAAGGTTTAAGACTTTGAAGGTGGAGGTAAAATAATTAGAACGCGTTCCGATCAAGTGAAGAAGGAAAATCAAAAGTTTGTAGTCGAATTTGGAGTGACTTGACCCATTCTTGCAGCAACAAGAGCTAGTCCTACGGCAACGCGACCTAGTGTTGCAGCAACAGGAGCCAATCCTGCAGAAACAAGAGTCAATCCTGCAGCAACAAGAGCCATTCCTACACCAACGTGACACAGTCATGCAGCAACCGGAGCCAATCCTGCGCCAGCACGATGTCATGTACTAATTGATCCTTCAACAACATGTTTTCTTGTAACATTTCAATTTTCCTGTAGATTGAAGCACTTCTCCTGTGCGTCTAATTATTCATGTAGAATGCCCGAAAATTGGGAATTATGCTCCTTCATGTACCCATTGTTAACCATCAGTTCTATATTTCAACCTCGAAATTTAAATTTGTAAAGAAAATTTGGGTGCAAACGCATAGTTTTATTTTGAGGGTTATTTGAATGTTTTGAAGCATATCTAATCCCGTATGAGCTTTCTGAAAAATATTGAACATAAATTTCTCAGTTAAGTTGTCACTGCTTTCTCTTGAGGTTTGAGATTGCAAGAAATAACAAGTTATTTTGTATAGTAAGCAGGAGCTAATAATTTAAAACTCTAGTACATCATGTTGCCTACATAACCCTAGTGTCTAATAATTCTAATTAATGCTCGTTAACTAATGATTATGCATGTTTTTGTCTATTATATAATCAAAATGAACTAATTTTCATCTCAAACAAGTTAGTTTAGAGTTGTTCTATGATTGCATGGATTGCTTCTTTCTGGCCAAGGATAAAGACACTCAAGTAATAGGTATTTCCAAATCATTCTTGTTAAACCATACCTTATGAACCAATATATTTGGTTCAAATCATAATTAAAATCACATCAAATAGTTTTTCTTTGCCTTCACCATTAATCACAAAACTAAGCTCAAAATTCTTGCCCCTACATTGAAATATGGTCAACATAATTAATGTTGGTATATATTTATTTTCTTTCTTTCTTTTTCTTCCAACACCATAGTAAACCCATCAACATAGATTAATGTACCTAACCCAAAGAGATTCAAATCGAGCACATGCTGGCATGGAACTAGTTAAATGTCCAACAACATTTAAGACGACGGGTTGAGCTAACCCCTTGAACCTCTAGATAATTATATATGAGCATAAGATAAGACGAATTCCAAACACATCCTAACATTTAATTATCTATTTTTTAACTTTCCATATTGCTCAAGAACCAATTCACTAGTAAGGAATGCCTCTATCAAATGCTCAATCAAAGATATTAAGTTTAACGAGTCCTTGTACCTTAGGCATATTTCCTGATCTCAAACATTTCAATGTGCCACCTTTAGGCCCCTTAAAGTCCATGTAACTTGAATGGAACATACTCATTATGTAAATTTTCCATGCTCATCAAACTTTATCTTGTTTGAATTGAGGTGACTTAATCATTATTGCTCAATCAAACCACCCAATGGCCTCTTCTTTGAATTCGATTATGTCAAAAGGAATCGCAACCATGAAAAGATAAGGCTCCTTGCACATGGAAAAGTTAAAAGGATGGAGACAAATTGCTAAACAACACATTTATTTCAGCTCAATAGAGAGATTTTTCAAAATTAAAGGCAATTAAGATGCATACATTGTTTTCCCACGGACCTAACTAGGTGATGAAAAACTAGAACAATTCAATGCATATTATATAGAGCTCATTCCTTCAAAAAATACTTGTTCCTTTATGGCAACAATCATGTCAACTTTTCAAAATCAATTTGTCCACTCATATGTTTCCCATTGACTATGTGATCCTTTTTTATCCCATGTTAATTTTCCTATCATTATAGCTTGTGTGTCACCATTATGTACAATACAAACTCTAATCAACTTAGATTCCCTTCCCATCAACAAAACTACTGTCTCAAGATCATTCTCTTCTCCACCCTTTTTAACATAACTAAAAACTTTTTGCATTGGATCACCATTTTTCTTGTAGCCAACCTACGATTAATGTCTCATATAGCCTAAATTTCAACCTCTTGTTTTGCTCATTCTGTAAAACAAATGTTGGTGTAATTTATATTTATTATGGTATTCTTTAATAAATGGGTTTTTACGTAAACAAAAGTACTTTAGTATAATAAATAAATTAATGGGAATCCTATTATGCTCCTTACTTTCCCTCATCACTGGTATTAACGTGTATCCTCCTTAGTTATCCTTGATTCATTGCCAAGCAAAATAAGAAGACCTCTTCTAAGTTGAATGAACGATTATTTGACAGTTCCCTTTTCCAACTATACAATTCTTCTTCTTTTTTCCTTAGTCTGTGACTCTGTTCTTCTAATATTTTCTCACAGACAAGGTGTGAAGAAACAAAAATTGAAAGTGACTGAAGACCCTTGGTCTGAGGTACTACATTAAATATTAAAGAGTTTTAAAGTTGAAGTCATACATTTGTGGGTCATACAATTTTAAAGATTGGATTTTAAAAGCCTCATATGTATTTCAAGAGTTGTACAAATTTTCTAAAATAAAATAAAATAATGAATGTAGAACCACTATACAAATTTGTCTCTAATGGTGTTGTACATTTTTTCGATGCCATTGAGCTACCATATGGAATTTTGACTGTCATATGAAGTTGCAATATAGTTGTTATACAGATCTAAGTTGTTGTACAACCTATAGTCGCCACCATACATTTTATATATGATTTTGCAAAAATTATTATGAAATTAATGTGTTATACTATTTGACCAAGATGCTGTACTAATTCAAGCATACAACATATGATTATGCTTCATTGATATTCCATAAAAATTTAGAGAAATCACATTATTTTTTAATTATGTTGTGAGCTGTATTTCTTTTTAGAGGAATTCAAATTTGTTATTTTTTCCCAATACAAAGTACAGATTGGTTTCTAGATCGGTTGTTTTAGTTTAAGGATGATGGCCACTTTGTCTAATATTGTGCTTAAAGGGAGTTAAAAATTTAAAGGTCAAAATTTCAAAACATGGAAACAACAAATGCTTGCTATCTTTTATCTTTCAGTATAAGTGTTTGGACAAAGTTGATTTCTAAAAAGGAAGTCCAAAGTGAAACCAATGAAAATGCCCAAGCAAAATATGATGAAAAGAATAGAAAGGTTGTCATGTTCATTAAACTGCTTGTCGCAAGGTTGTCATCTCGCCTAAATTTCAACCTCATTGTTTTTATCATTTTGTAAACCTTAAACAATTCAAATATATTATGCTTATTGTTACTCATATCTCTTTCTTAGGGCATTAAATGCTTAGCGAACCCCTTGACAAGATATTACCAATACACTAGGACTAATGCATAGCAATGAAAATTGCCACGAGTACTTAAAAAGTCATGCATTCTCTATTGGCACCATAAAGGAGTTGTAGCACGCAATATGAGATGAGAAAATAGGTAAATAATGATACAAGCGATAAAAAGGGTCACTTAAGCAAGAAATATACATATTTTATTAATTAAAGTTGTGCAACTAAATTGCACAATGAAAATGAGCATCACTTGATCGATGAAGAGATGACAAATAAAGAGAACGAAAAAATATGGCCAATAAAAGCTGTTGAGACTCGAATATTTCTTTTGGAAAAAGAAAAAGGTTATTCTTCCTTTAAAATTGCCAAACAAGTTAAGGCAAAAAACAGATGAACTGTTCAAGCCTTCCAGAGAAAATAACGCCTTATGACAACATACTCTTTCCGGGGAAGAAATACTCCTGATCACATTAATAAAGTCAACTTAACAAATCAGATACCTCAAAGGAGAGAAAGAAAGGTACCCAAAGGCAACTAAGAAAAGGTCAAAAACATGAAAGAAACCAGATAAATAACCCCAAGTACATTGATAGACAAGCCTCTGTTCCACAACTGTTGAATCTAACAGTAAGTCTAGTAAATTCCAAGTGCAAGCCCTCTCACATGTATCTTACGAACCATCTAACTCTCAATATCAGGTTCGTTTCTATTTGTGTTAATTGATATCCTACAGAATATAACTGTGTTATTCTTGCGAAATGCACAATTCCACTCTTCCATTATCTCACATGAAAAGGATTGTCATTTGTTGCAAATTTTCTTGTCTAATCACTATTTCATTAGTCATTCATGCAACCAAACTATGCATCTTATATGATCCTAAATTGTAACCTAAAAGAACCATGAAAAGTCAAACTCCCAAAGAGATTGAGACATTGTTGCTTGAACCCAGCACTGAGGGCTATCCAGTACTTTCTGTGGAAGTTGTCACTTCATACAGATGGAACAAGTGAACAATTATGTTCAAACAACATAACCAGGTTGATTCCATTACCACAAAAATTTATATCAACCTTTTTGTCAACTGAAATAGAATAGCAAAAGATTCTCTCATCAGTTCATTCACAGAATTCTTCGCAATCTGCAGGTTGACATCAAACACCTGAACTGTCAATGCATGGTTCCAGTTATCAGAAAATTGCATATGTTACTATGATCCAATGCCTGTATAAAGAAAGAGAAAAATGACACATACTGCTATAACTCCATTGCATGTACTGTGCTAGATGGAGATGCCTTTGACCCCTTTTTTCTCTTTGACCCTTTAGAGGATTTTTCCTTGTTGCCATGTTTAGGCTTGGACTCCTTGTTTATCTGTGGACCAAGTGTGTTTTCAAGGTGTTGTTGAACAGCAGAAAAAGGATTTGAAACAAATACCGGATGAGCCAGCACAGCTGCCAGCTGTTTCGTTTCCTTTGCTCTGTTCAGAATAAGGTCACAGAGAAGTCAATTCTTAGTGTATCAATTGTTAGTCTACACAGCATAAAAATGGTGAAGTTTGTTAACCATTTAATCTTAGCAAAGTGAATGACTTTCATAGAATCCAACTTACACAAGCTTTTGACGAGATTTGCAGTTCACCTTGGCACTATCATATATTTGGGAAACAGATTTTTTATCACTAAACATTGGAAGGGATTCAGCAAGAGATGACAAATCCTTCAATGTTTGACCTGATATATTTCTCTTTCTCCGTTGCCTCTTCTGCACAAACAGGGGAACTTAAACATCATTGTCTTCTTTCCTTTTGAAAAGACTAATAGCAATAAATTAATAATCAAAAGTGCTTAGAAGCTTGCATGTGTAAAAGCCTCATTTGAGTGACCAAGAACAGTCCAGAAAGCCAATGTATTTAAAAAATAAAGCAAACACGTCAAGCAAATTTTCAAATTAGTTAATTGAACAATCAAAGCTGATATTCTCAGTTAAAAAGCATGCACAGGGATTTTCAAATGTGTCTCAAGCCATCACCTCCAAAAGACGGAACAGAAAAACTTTATCAGAAATATGACAGTATCTTTCGACACGAAAAATTGAAGTTTTGGCAGTATAGATATAGAAAGTAATAAAACTGTCAAGGTAAAATCTTTTTTATCCACTGCACTGCTCCTAAATGGACTCACAGCACAAAAACTTTGAGATTGCCTAAGACAAACTAAAACTATTAAGCACTCAAACTCAAGAATGATGAGAAGGAAATAACTTTTCTGGAAACATAATTAAAATATGCCATGGATGTTCGTTAACAAGGTTTCCTGTTGAGAAGTAATACCCAAAAAGAGGTTATTTCAAGGAAGCATATGCAGAAACCTTTCAACGAGTTACCTGCATGACAAAGAGAGATGCCATCTGTGACATGCAACAACACCTGACTCCTGAGTGAGTCTTTACATAAAAATTACTGGGCTTGGTTGCACTTGTTAGGATTGGACTCTGAACAAAGTTTTACATATTTACCTTCTAAGACTCACTGACTTGCATGCTTGTACTTATTACAAATTCGATTTAGCAACCCAGTATGTACTATGGGGAGGTGTGTCACGTTACGTAACAGTATCACGTTATGTACCAAAAATAAAAAGCAATTCCCAGTATGGGGAGGATGTGTAATGTTACATAACGTTGTAACATTGTCACGTTATGTACCAAAAATAAAAAGTAACTAAAAAAATTTATGGTGGCTCATAAAATAAAAAATTGGATGCCTCTCGATGCTTGATAGATCCACGTATAGGATGGATCTATGCTGGTGTTAACTCCACACAGCATACATTATGAGTCATGACATAATATATGTGCCAAAGGAAAATATTAAATAAGCTCAATGTTCTGTGGTCAATACAATACATCAGGAAATAACCCAACTATACACTGCAATACTATTGTGTCCTTTCAGTCACACCCCAAATATAAGTGTACGTGTGTAGCACACATGCACATCCTCACCCCAACACCACCGACCCTCCTGGGGTGTGGCACACATGCACATCCTCACCCCAACACCACCGACCCTCCTGGGGTGTGAGGATGTGCATCTGTGCGCAAAACACACACATGAATTTCCTCACACCCAGGAGGGTGTGCATGTGTGTGTGTATTTGGTGATAAAGAGCCCTGAGTCAATATTATACACTATCAGGTCCCCTTGAGATTCAGCTAGAGGTAAGGGGCATTACAATAATCCCCCTTCATGAAAACTTCATCACAAAGCGAGTACATCAATTGGCCCCTGTGAAAAATTTTGGAAAGATGTCTTAATACGATAATTCCCCAACTGATGATAGTGAATCACGTTGAAGTTTGTAACTCAGACAGGTATTTCCACATGGGTTTGTATCTACCTTGTGGAAAACATTATTAATACCTCTCAAAACATTGGAAATTCACTTTATTAAGTTAATTATTAAAGTGATTGTCATTTTTAGAATTAATTGAGGATAATTTTATAAAATGCCTAAGTTTTCGGCATTAGTGATTCAAGTTAATTAAGTGAATCTCAGCCATTGATCACATAGGAGGTTAGGGTTTTGGTTCATCTCAAGCTTATAAAAGGCAGTCAAGGTGAGAGGAGGAGACACAACAGACACACAAGCTTTGAGAGAGTGAAGGACTGTCACTTTCAGATTTGGGAGAGAGAAGAAGATAGCAATCAGAAAATCCTCGTAGGTGGGTCGTACCAGGTGATAGAGGCTCAAGTGTTTGTTGAGGAGGTCATACAGGTGCAGGAGGAGGTCGTACAAGAGCCATACAGCCATACAGCAGGCCATCACTGACAGTCTTAGAGCCACAGCAGATCATAGTGCCATCCATACAGTCTGTACAAACTGTACAGCAGACCATACAGCACCATGCAGGGCCATACAGACCATACAAAGGCCGTAGAGGGCATAAGGTATAGCAACAAGTGTTCTAGGGTTTCTCAAGAGCAGATTTGCGGCAGGATGTTTTTCTCAGGAGGGAAAAAAATTGCCAGGTTTGTTATATATTGTATTTTTCTCATTGGGCCATTTTCCCAATAAGGGAGCCCTTGTGAGCTTGGAAGTTATTAAATGAAAAGTCGATTTGAAAGGCAAAAAATTTATGTGCATATGTTTGAGATCTGTTTCCATTTTTGCTTCCACTATTTAAATTTCTATTAATTATGCCAGCAATAAAAATTATTCAGTGAGCTGCACATTCGATTTTTCAGCAAGGAAATCACTAGGAAATTCTTTATCTACAACTGGGGCTAGAAAAATTAACATGGTATCAAAGATTTCACTCTGAGAGGGAGGCAGATCTGAAATTTACAGCAACAAATCTATTAGATTTGTGTGACCAACAGATAGATCTAGAGAAGATCTAGTGTTTACAACAGTAGATCTTAGTGAGTGCTTGAGGGTAAAAGCACACAACAGTTATTAACTTATTTTCAGTCTTAGATTGCTGGATGGGGGATCTAACTTCCTGTCCTAGTAAGCGAGGGTAACCTTGCTCTTGAAGGAACATGGGATATTGTAGAGAAGGTGTTTCCTACAACGACAGATCCAACTCAATTGGCATCCCATGAAAAGGGCGTCAAAGCCCAGAGAGTGATCCTAGACGCTGTGAAGCATCACTTGATTCCTCATGTAGCAGAAAAAACATCGGTGAGAGAAATGTACAAGACTCTAGTAGATTTGTTCCAGATTGACAACATGAACAGGAAGATGATTTCGAAGAATAAACTCAAAGATGTTCAGATGTCAAGAGTTGACAATGTTACTAACTATCTCATGAGGATCACCCAAATATGTGGTCAACTTGCAGCCATTGGAGACAAAGTGGTTGACCCAGAGCTTGTCAATGTGGGGCATTGAGTGGCTTCACCAAGCCTTGGGAACCATTTGTAAAAGAGATCAGCACTCGAGAGAAAATTCCAAATTGGCAGAGGCTTTGGGATGATTGCATGCAAGAAGAGACTCGGGAGGAGTCTAGAGCTAGCAAGCAAGGAGGCAGTGATTAGAACTTGGACCTTGTCAATAAAACAAGAAAGGGCAAAGGAAAGGTTCCCAACAAGAAGGGTGACAATGAAGGGGCGACTTCACGGGCTAAGAAGAAAGACTTGAGTAAAATAAAGTGTTCCGTGTGCCACAAGAATAGGCATTATGCATCTCAATGTCCGGAGAGGAAGAAAGGAAAAGAAAGACTCAACAAGTAGCAGCATCTGCAAAAACTCAGTTGAGTGAGTTTGTTGCGAAGTTCGAGAGTGACTTCTCGCAAGCTTCCTGTCTTTCTACTAGCACAGTTGCTAAGAGTGCATAGTATGTGGAAAGTGGTGCATCTCGTCATATGACAGAAGCACGGGAGCTATTTAGCAATCTGACGGAGATGGACCCAGGGATCCACATGGAGCTTGGTGATGATGCCAAGTATGCAATCAAGGGAGAGGGAACAATCTTGTTCCATCTTTAGTCAAGAGGTTCATTTGATGCCCATGATGTGTAATATCTATCAGGACTGAAGAAGAACTTGCTCTTAGTCTTAGTTATGGAGGACAAGGGTTTTGTTGTTATTTTTCAGAAAGGGAAAGTGCTCACACGTCCAGACGTATCTAGCCCTGACATAGCAATGAGGATTGGGGTTAGAAAGGGAAAGTGCTCACATTGAGGGATGCTCAAGAGCATGTTGAGGTTCCCAGAAGGTCATTCAGAAAGAGTAGGCCTCCAATGAAGCTCTCGAACTATATCGCATTGATGAGTAGCATCATAGATTCCAAGCCTTCCAGTTTGAAGCAGTCGATCCGTAGTTTTGGAGGGATGCCATGGTGGAAGAGTGCAGCCACAAAACTTGTGACAGTGTCAACAAATGCAACAACAAAAGTGGACTATGAGAAAAAGAATATTAAATCCCAAAGAAATCCTCCTTGATGTAATCAAGAATCATGTGATCCCAGATATCATAGGTAAGGACAATGTGTATGAAATCTGGGATGTCTTGACCAAGTTGTACCAAAGTTCCAACGAGAATAGGAAAATGGTGCTAAGAGAAAAACTAAAGAGCATCAAGATGATCAAAACTAAGAGCATGGCCACCTATCTTACCTATATCACTTAGGTAAGAGAGGAGTTGGGAGCAGTGGAAGAGAATATTGAGGATAGTGAGCTTATGCGACAAGCCTTGAATGGCATGACCAAGCCATGGACAGTGTTCGTCGAGCCTATCGTGGCAAGAGAAAATCTTCCCAAGTGGATCGTCTATAGGAAGATTTTACATAAGAAGAGACCTGAAGAAGATATCTTAAGGGTAGCTCTTCTACCACTCCAGATGAGGAAGATGTGGCGCTTTTGAGGAAGATGTGGCACTTGAAGCATGTTAAGCTGCAACTATACCCAGCGCACCTTCAGATGTGCCCCAGGGAGAGAGCCATTTTTTTCAACCATGAGGGGTGTTATTGAGCAATGGTGGTCATGGATGGACCCTTTGGTCCTTCCTTTATGAGTACTATGGCTTAATGGCGTTGTTGATTTCCCTTTCTTGGAGTTTTTAACCCCGGGGTTGGTGACCGAGGCTCCTAAGGGTTGATCACTAGGCCACATGGCCCCATATCTTGTTTGCTTGCTCTGGTGGCCTTTACTTCAGCTGCGAGACATTTGTCTCCCTTCACTGCCACTTAGGACACCCTCCTGGCCCTTCAGCCAGCTAGCGCCTTCTCTCCCTGGCCTTATTTCCTCAGAGGAAGTTATCCTCCATGCCAGGCCTTTCTTGTTGTTTTGAGGAGGGCGTTGAGGGATTTTACAAGCATTCTTGGGGTTAGATGGGGTATAACCCCCTCCCTCCAACTCACTCCAGCCTTTCATTTGAAGTGATTCGCTTATCTTAGCCAATTTTGGCACCTAGGGGAAAAATACCCCAGGTAGCCTACCTTGAGCATACATTTTGGCTATTTTTTATTATTATTTTGTTTTAATTTTAAGTTGGCATTTTATAATTTCAAATTGACATTTTAAAGGCATGTCGGCCTGGATATTTTTTGTAAAAGTGAGTGTGGGATCATATAAAAAAGATCTCCTCGCTTCATTTTAACATAAGACTCATGGGATAAAACACTATGCGCTAGTTCTACCATAGTTGGGGCTGTTTGAAGTGAGGCGCCTCCTCTTGAGGAAGGTCTTTTTCTGGGTTTGATGACGAGTTCTTGAAGTATCTCGGCTTTGGCTTTGGCTCTTTCTCTAAAGGTGATGCTATGATTTGTTGGTGAAACACGTGCACAAGGAGGTATCCATGCATTTTCTTGATATCTCTTTGTTAATGATTAATGAATGATTATTCTTATGGACTGAAAGGTAGCCATTAGGGTTGCATTTGTCTTGGCAAACTCTTCGTCACTCCTTAGTCACCTTAGTGTAGAAGCACGTCCTTTCTAGGAGTTCTTCTAGGGTGGAATCTTTGAACTTTAGGGTTAGTCTTAAACCTAGGTCAGCCTTATCTAGAGGTAGGCTAATTACTCCTAGATTCCCTAGGTCAGGTTAGGGTTTTCCTAGGGTTAGTTCTCCTTGTCTTCACCTCTTTCGTTTTTTTTCAAAACCTAGTCTAGGGTTAGTCTTAGGTTAGTTTCAGGTTAGTTTGAATCCAAGTTAGGGTTGGTTTTAGGTTCCCTAAACCCTTCACTACCCTAACCAAACCTAGAACCTGCCCTCACTACCCTAATTTTCCCTTTCGCTACCCCAAATCAATCCTAAATTCTACCTTACCAACTCTCGTTTCTTTCGACTCTCCCCTCGGCAGCATCCCAACCACTCCCTCTCACCCTTGGCTGCCCTCTTTCATACCTTCTCCACCCTCAATTGGAGAACACTTTTTCACCCTCGAGTCTCCCCTTAAGGCATCCCTTGGATTGCTCCTATCCCTCGGATTTGTTGCTAATATCAGCAGTCCTCCACCTTGCATCCCTCACTCACCTTCTAAACCCCCCCTTTCCTCCTCGGCTCCTCTTTCTTCCTCCATTTTCCTCACAGCCATCCCACCGTGGCCTTTCCTCCTCCCTTGCCCCATCAACCTTCGGGCCTATTTAAAGACATCCTTAGGGTTGTTACCCTTACCCTCGGGCCTATCATCTTACCACTCCCTAACTATTGCAATCTCCGCAACCTCCTCCCTTCCGTCCTCCACCTTGTTGGCCACTCGAGCCTTCCCTTCTAGCCCCCTGGGTCTCCTTCCTTAGGTTGTTATAGCCCTCAGTCACCCTTGTGACGATCCTTTCCTATCACGTAGGGTTGCCCTTATAGTGGGATCCCTCCCTATATACATACCCTCCGCTTCTACACTTTCATCTTAGCATCCTTCAACACCTACACGTTGACAACAAAGTAGGAGTAATATGCTCGGGCTTATTTAAAGACATCCTTAGGGTTGTTACCCTTACCCTCGGGCCTATCATCTTACCACTCCTCAACTGTTGCGATCTTCACAGCCTCCTCCCTTCCTTCCTCCACCTTGTTGGCCACTCGAGCCTTCCCTTCTAGCCCCCCGGGTCTCCTTCCTTATGTTGTTATAGCCCTCAGTCACCCTTGTGACAATCCTTTCCTATCATGTAGGGTTGCTCTTATAGTGGCATCCCTCCCTATATACATACCTTCCGTTTCTACACTTTCATCTTAGCCTCCTTCAACACCTACACGTTGACAACAAAGTAGGAGTAATATGCTGGTATAAAATTGCTATTTTAGATTTCAACTGGAAGTGGATTGTTTTGGCATCTTTTACCTTCACATTCAGTCTGCAACTACTACATGAATGCAAATTTATACTGTTAGTAGGCATACAGGAAACTTGTAGATTGTTCTTAGCTAGTGTTAAATGTTGTTGGATTAAATAATCATGCTTATACTCAATCTGGAATAATGCTGACAACTGATACTATACTGCTGCCATAAATACTTGGATGGATGACTGATACATACTGGTGTACATGTGCATTTAGGATTGTGTGATAAACTACTTGTACTTTATTAATATCTACATACCATACTTTTTGCACATCGGTATTAATTAGATATGTAATTGGCTTATCCTTAGATGAACTTGCACAAATCATATGCATGTTCATAGTACATCTACCCTCCTTTTCGATTGATTCCATTAGGCACTAATCACTGACCTTAAACACATACGAGATATTATTTTGTGTCTAAGTATCTTTTGTAGAGTTACATAGGGATCTCCCCTAGGAGGTTTCGACATCCGAAGTAGTTTGGACAAGTGACTAAGGTGATAGTGGTCACTTTCTCCTCACATGCTTATCGGTAGCTTGGACTACCATTTTAACCGGTAACACAACAAAAGGCAAGCAAAGATTCAAGAAGGGTGATCAGAAGAAAGACTTAATCAACGTAAAGTGTTTTTCTTGCAACGAGTATGGCCATTATGCACGTCAGTGTCCTCACAAGAAGAAGAGCAAGGAGAAGGAGGAACAGGTAGCAGTAGCCTAGGAGGTGGATGATTTTTCCACCACGTTTGAGAAAGAGTTCCCCCTTGCTTCCTTTATATCAAGATGTGACAGCAGTCAACCTATGGATGAGATTGACGAGAGATGGATGGTTGACAATGGATATTGCAATCATATGCCAGGGATGCGAGATGCATTCCTCATACTAGAGACTATATTCCAAATCAAAAGGTTCAAGATGTTGAGGAACAGTGCATACAGTTAGTGGATTGGGACGAGTACGGTTCCTTTTAGAGCTTGAAGAACTCCTGGAGCTATCAAGAGTCCTCTACATTCCAGGGTTGAGTCAACGAACTTTTAGTTCCGACCTTGGAGGATGGAGGTAATGTTGTGATGTTTAAGAGGGAGCACATATTCACTTATCCAGTGGGCATAGATCTGGTTGATCGTGTGTTGATGGGTCATCAGATTGATATGGAGTATGTAGTTCAAGGCCAACCCACTTCAAGAGTATCTGGATGGATTTCAACATCCTCATCTGACTCTGAGATAGACGAGGAGCAAGAAGCTCCCAAGACTGATGAGGCACTAAGGAGTCAAACCTCAGATCAGAGAGATGAGCGAGTAGCTCATATCAGTACTAGCTAAAGATTGAGCTGGTACGAGATGATTGAATTGGATAGTGCTAAGGAGCGAGATGAGAGATCTTGAAGTAGGACAATCAGGTACAGCCAGTGGATTCGCTAGAGATCAACTTCAGAGGGAGTTTGCAGAAAAGATTTAGAGGTAATTTGGATCAAGGATCAGTGTCAAAAAGAGAGCGAAAGGCTTCTCTCAAGAGGACATTAATGGAGGTGGATCATGGATTATCAAATCAGAGTGCAGGAGCGGCAGTCAGTTTAGAGGGGGCAGTTGCAACAAGGGATTTAATGAATCCAGGTATCAACAAGACTTCCCTCGATAAGAGGGGGTGTTAGAGATATGTCTATCTCGGAATTTCCTTCATGTGGTTATGTCTAGCATGAAGGTACACTATGTTGAATTTAGGGTTAATTTCAGATTTGCATAAACAAAACAAGGTTAGATTCAAAATAGTACTTATTTCAATAAATTTGATTTGCAATAAAATTAAACATAATTTCCATCTCTTTCAACTTTAACACTGTGTTGGTTACTGTGTTAAAGTTGGTCCAACTTTAACACTATGTTGGTCACTGCATTAAAGTTGGTCATTGAGATGATTCACCAAAGCCATGTACAGAAAAAATAAATAATGTTCAATAGAAGTAAGCAGTAAAGAATCATAACCAGTATTTGAATCGGCCTTATACTCGGATATTTTTTATTTGATCTTGTCACCGAAGGGACAAGTCAACTAGGCAAATAATTTACATACCTTGCGAGAGAGCATATGCTAACAAAGGAGAATAGTCATGCTAAGCAAGGATGTAGTCACATAGTGTAGAGACACACAGTCATACCTTACACAGTCGTGCTTTCACAGTCAAGTTGGAAAGACTACAATTCACATATAAAGTGAAACTCACGATCACGTTGGGGAAGACCCACAGTCCAAACTAGAATACAGGCTCACGATCACGGTTGTGAAGACCGACAATTCACACTAGAGTAACAGGCTCACGGTCACGGTGGAGAAAAACCATAGTCCACACTAAAGTATAGGCACATGATCACACGATGGAGGGTTGCGAAAGGGTCACGGTAGAGGATCTGGAAGGATCACAGATCAATCACATTGGAGGAGCCCGCAGTCACGGTGGAGGGTCGCGGAAGTGTCACGGTGGAGGATCTGAAAGGATCACAGATCACTCACGCTGGAGGAGCCCGCCTGCAGTCAGGATGGAGGGTCGCGAAAGGGTCACGGTGGAGGATCCAAAAGGATCACAGATCATTCACGCTGGAGGAGCCCGCAGTCACGCTGGAGGGTCGCGGAAGGGTCACGGTGGAGGATCCAGAAGGATCACAGATCAATCACGATGGAGGAGCCCACAGTCACAGTGGAGGGTCACGAAAGGGTCACAGTGGAGGATCCGGAAGGATCACAAATCAGTCACGTTGGCGTAGTGAAAAACCACGCAGAAATGGAAGCCGAGGTAAGACATGTGGGAGGTGGACGTAGAGATAAAACACGGGATAGTTCCAATCCCGGTTAAAAACAGTAGTCGCGAAGAAGACTCACATGAATTGCAGTCAACAGCAGTCATGCGGGAGAAGGAGTCGCAGTCAGCAGCAGTCACGCGCAGAAGAACAGTCACGATAAGCAACATGTGACACAGACGCACTGAGAGCACGAAACTCACTGATGAGGAATCACACTGATCAGACTAAGGAAAAATACGCAGACGTGGAGAAAGCATCACGCGCAGAAGAGGGATTTACAGTCACACGAAAGCAGTCGCGTGGAAGTCGCAGTCAACAGCCAAAGAGATAGATACGACTTGATGATATTTACTTAAAGGTTGCCCTTAGCTTTATACGTTAGGTGTAACGTGAATCAAACACTTAAGTGTTCCAAAGTAAAACCATACAGTAAAATAAATGGTCCAATGGTTATAAAACCATAAAATAAAATAAATAGTCTAAAGGTTTAATCATAAGGTATAAAATGGTCCAAAGGTTTTATTAATAAAACTATAAAGAGGTTTTATTAATAAAACCATAAATTAAATAAGACTAAGGATAAAACCCATAAGGTAAGAGTCAAAGGTGCACACACAACAAGGGTACTAGGACCAAGTAAAATAAAGGACCATGAGTCAGTAAAGGCGGCCACAATAAAACAACCCACAAACCCACAAGATCAAGGTGAACTATACAAGGTGGACAAACAACTCTGTTTTAGGACCAAGAAGACCAGTAAACTTTTCTCTCTCTCAAGGTACATTGTTTTATATATTTTGGCGTCACTATATAAGGGAAGATCCAAACCGGATGGTACGATCCTTTTGGCCCTCAATACTGCTACTAAGGGTTAGGTGCTAGTGAAATCATCAAGGGGTGGCCAGTCCCGCAAGAAGCAACCTAGCAGTAACGATTAGGAGAGAGGACACATCATCATCTTCCATTCTTAAAGAATGGCTCTCAACTCTAGGATGAGTTTCAGTGCAAGACTGAATGAAATTCCTGGTAACTGACCAAGTGCCTCCATTGTCCCAGAGAATGGCTCTTAGCACTAAGTTGAGCTTTAGTCCCAGCCTGAATCATGTTGATCAACTCCTAGACCTCGACAGGGTCCTCGATTCTCCTGGAGCATGGTCCTAAGTAATAAGCTGAGCTTCAGTCCTAGACTGAAAGTTGATCAACTACCTGCAAGACCTACTTCGACATCGTGTCCCTGGTCTCAGACCAAAATATGTCTCCGCATTTACATGCAAGTTCTACTTGGACATCGTGTCCCTAGTCCCAGACCAGAATACACTAGATGCATATAGAGGTCCTAGCCACATGCTAGGGGCTTTTCCATGGCATCAACCTGCTTGGTCCCAAACCAAAAACCCCAAGACACTACTGGGGGCCCTAGGGTACCTTCTAGGGTCTTACTCTTCTCTAGTTAACTGACTAGGGTACCATCCTCCCTAAGAATGGGTCTCACAGCTGCACTAACGTTAACACTACCTCTCAGCAAGAGAGTCATTCTCAACAACACAGCTTGTCTCGAAAGTGCTTAGACTTCGACGGAGGCTTAGTCAACACATCAGTAAACTTGTCTACTTGACAGAGCAGACTGCATCATGTCTTAGACATGGTTAACCTTCCTCTTGATGTGTTCCTACCTGTCATAGAGCACAGGATTTCTAAGAGCTTGATCTTTTATAGATCTACTTGGAATTTTATAACTAACTTCCCACTAAGAACCACTTTCCACACGTCATTTAACATCTTCCAAACCTGATGTTTGGTTGTCACCTCATAAATGGAGGTTTCTAAAACAATGATGTGGCTTATCTGAGACATCAAACCAAAGTAATCATGAACCTCTCAATAGGTTACTCAAAGAGATCAATTGAAGACTCCCTGACCTACTCCCTTTTCTCATCTAAGAGAGATGACTCAAGGACTGAGCTTACTTCCATGTCTATATAACTAGGGAGGGTTCTCTGAAAACTTTCTTCAAGGGAGATTACGACTTTTCTTTGCAATCCCATTCTGCTGGGGATTCAGGAACACTTTTGGCTCCCTCTTGATCTCTGAACTTACCAGTTGTTCCGTTCTATCAATAACAAATGCCTGGTAGCTTCTCTGGAGGATGACCATCCAACATAACTAAGCCAACAATTTCTGGAGCCTCTTGCTCCCTCTGTATATGAGTACTCGGCTCCCTCTTGAGTTGTGCGATTAATTCTAAGCATAAACAGGATCTGCACGCATTCATTACTTGTCACATCATCCTCCTTTATAAGTTAAGATTGATTGTCATCAATTTCACATACTAACATGATTTTAGCATTCATATATATACACTGCAACTATCTTAATGCTACCAAGAGCATATCCACATGTCATGACAATACTCAGAGTCAACATGAATTGGGATAGGAAGTTCTCCCTATATCTGCCCTTATGCAAAGATCACATTGTGCATCACATTGAATATGTACCCATAGAGGTATCAACGTTATATCATATTTATGCAATAGTATACATGCATTTCTTGAACATAATCCAGGATATTTAAATGATCATAAATTCTAACTTCCTTGTGCCAACAATCTTTTATCACATCCATTAATGAGTCATAAATGATAAAACTCTTTTGCACAAATCAATGATCAACTTTAAGGCATCATAATTAAGTGGGCTTTCTTAATTGTCATTTGCTAACATAACTTTTTCATGGGTCATCTATCAAATCCATTTTCTGATAACACTTGTCAGTACTATTGATACATCTCTTTGTTCAGTTGTCATTGATCTAATCAATCAACTGTGTAAGCATCAGATCTCTTACCATCTTTATCACTTTGATGGCTAGTGAACTCTTTCACCCAAGAACTGTAAAGTTCAAATCCAACAATTCAAGTCCTTACTATTACTTTGGCAATCCTTGTTGGAAAGTTAACTCTGAAGGTCCTCTTTATAGTTTTGGTGTGGTGTGATAAAGAGGACATAAGAATTTGTCCCTTGTGTATTTATGTATAAAGATGAGTTATATATAAATAAAATGGTGTTTTGTACTTTATCGTATGGGTCTCACTTAAAAGCAATGTTCCCCCAAGGTTTCGGGACGAAAGGACGCGGGTTCAGGGAGACGCACATGCGGGACGTGTAGAAACCACCCCCAAATTTTAGAGAAATTCAGCGGAGAAGACGGGACGCGATAGTCATAAAAAATTTAAAAATATTAAAAATATGGAAAATATAAATCCCAACAATAACAAACATTCATCATTCTGGAATCTGCAATCATGCAATGTAAATGCAAAATTCAAAGTTCAAACACATTACAGGATTCATCAAGATTATCATTATATTAATAATAATTTATAAATATATTATCTATCAATATGAATCTATGATTAACATGCACATCATATTTGATAATCTTCAGATTTGACTTTTAAGTGATTGAAAAAATGAATCAATGATACCCCCTAGATAGTATGATACTGTATTTGTTTCACAGCCATTGATAGTTTAGAATTATATAATATACTTCAGGTTAGACATTGTAAATTAGATTTAGTTTTTAATATTTTTGTTTATGTTTTAAATTTAAAATTTTATTATTATTTAGTTTTAAATATTTTTTTTATGTTTTAAATTTAAAATTTTAATATATAAGTTTATAAATTTATAAATAATAAAATTTTAAGTTTTATTAAATGGTTTTAATTTTTTTTAATGATTTTTTTTAAATTAAGAAAAAAAAATTTCGGAGTTTCGGGGCAGGACGCCCACAAGTCTCGGCGAAATTTCGGAGTTTCGACCGAGACACCAGGAAGTCCCCCCAAGTTTTGTCGCCCACCGAAATGTTTCGGTTCGCATCTTGCCAAGTTTCGCCAAAAGGGGGATGTCCCGAAACATTTCGGATGGAGTTTCGGAGTCCCCGCGATGCGAGAAACGCCGAAACGCGTCCCCGACCCTCCAGGACGCGTCCCCGTGTAACACTGCTTAAAAGTTATTTAAGAATTAAAGTGAGTTAATTATTAAATGAGGGTGCATTAAATGATAGCCCTAGATTTTGTAAATGAATCTCAACCACATATTAGGTGGTTATATGAGTAGTTACAATTTTTAAAGTATAAAACTAGGGTGAAAGGACAAATTAAGGACACCATCAATGAAGAGAGAGAGAGGAGATTGAGAAAGGAGAGAGAAAATACCTTCAAGTGGGCACAGATCCCAATGCAAGGAGTAGCATCTGTACATCAGCATTAATTATAGCCTGTCAAAATTGTATAGCAACACGTGTGGGCACAAATCCCGAGGCAGGTTGTACAGAAGACTGACAAGTCGTACAGCATTTATTGTTGACTGTGCCACGATTCCCGAGGCATCATTAATTACGGAAAGTACAGTCCATACAGGCACATGGCAAGAATTACAGTCCGTGCAAGAACGTGGCAGAAAGTACAGTTCCGTACAGGCATGTGGCAAAAATCGCAGTTCTGTACAGGCACGTGTGAGGCCATACAGCAGACCGTACAACAATTTATTTGCATGAAAATCGAGGTATTTTGTTGCTGGTTCATTTTGGGTATTTTTCCTACGAGGGTTGGAAGAAATAATTTCAGGTTTTGTTGGAAAAATTTCTGAGAATTCTCCTTTAATGATAATTTTCTCTCTCTAGGGTTTTCTCAGGAGTTGAGGTTTTGCCTGGTCTTTGACCAAAATTTTTGTGTATTCATGTGTGAAGGATTGCTTCAGTATTGGGAAGTTCTTGATTATGGTGATTTATATTTCAACTTTAAGAAGTAAATTTTTAATCATAAACCCTAGTTACTCAAGTGTTTGACATAATGTGTAAATGAAAAATTCCATATTAATGTCATTGAATTTCTTCAACCCTTACCTTAGGATCATGTAGACTTTGTTACCCTTAAGATAGAGTTAGCTACAGCCTAAGCTCTGATACCATGTCGAATTTAGGGTTAATTTCAGATTAAGCAGGAATAAACATACTTCAATGCCAAAACAAAACAAGGTTAGATTCAGAATAGTACTTATTTCAATAAATTTGGTCTGCCATAAAATTAAACATAATTCTCATCTCTTTCAACTTTAACACTCTATTGGTCATTGTGTTAAAGTTAGTCCAACTTTAACACTCTACTAGTCACTACATTAAAGTTGTCATTGAGATGATTCACCAAATGCCATGTACAGAAAAAATAAATCATGTTCAGTAGAAGTCAGTAGTAAAGAATCATAACAAGTATTTGAATCAACCTTATACTCAGATATTTCTGATTTAATCTTGTCACCGAAGGGACAAGTCAACTAGGCAAACAATTTATGTACCTTGAGAAAGAGCATATGTTGACAAAGGACACATTGTCATGCTAAGTAAGAATGCAGTCACATAGTGTAGAGACACACAGTCATACCTTACACAGTCATGCTTTCACAGTAAAGTTGGAAAGACTACAGTTCACATATAAAGTGAAACTCACGGTCAGGTTGGGGAAGACCCACAGTCCACACTAGAATACAGGCTCACGGTCACGATGGTGAAGACCCACAATTCACACTAGAGTAACAGGCTCACGGTCACGGTGGAGTAAAACCATAGTACACACTACAGTATAGGCACACGATCACACGGTGGAGGGTCATGGAAGGGTCACGATGGAGGATCCGAAAGGATCACAGATCAGTCACGCTGGAGGAGCCCACAGTCACGGTGGAGGGCCGTGAAAGGGTTACAATGGCGAATCCGAAAGAATCATAGATCAGTCACGCTGGAGGAGCCCACAGTCATGCTGGAGGGTCACAGAAGGGTCATGGTGGAGGATCCAGAAGGATCACAAATCAATCACGCTAGAGGAGCCCGCAGTCACGGTGGAGGGTTGCGAAAGGATCATGGAGGAGGATCTGAAAGGATCACAGGTCAGTCAAGTTGGAGGAGCCCGTAGTCACGATGGAGGGTCGCAAAAGGGTCGCGGTGGAGGGTCGTGAAAGGGTCATGATGGAGGGTCGCGAAAGGATCACTGATCAATCACACCGGCGTAGTGAAAGACCATGCAGATATGGAAGCCGAGGTAAGACACACAGAAGGTGGACGCAAAGATAAAACACGGGATAGTTCCAGTCTCAGTCAGCAGCAGCAGTCGCGAGGAAGAGTCACGCGAATCGCGATCAGTAGCAGCCACGCGGGAGGAGTCACAGTCAACAGCAATCACGCGCAGAAGAACTGTCACGATAAGAAATAGGTGACACAGTCGCGCTAAGAGCACGAAACTCGCGGATGAGGAATCACGCGGATCAGACTGAGGAAAAATACGCAGACGTGGAGGAAGCCTCACGCACGGAAGAGGGATTTATAGTCACGCAAAAGCAGTCATGTGGTAGTCGCAGTCAACAACCAAAGAGATAGATACAACTTGATGATATTCACTGGAAGGATTTCCTTAGCTTTATAGGTTAAGTGTAACGTGAATCAAATACTTAAGTGGTCCAAAGTAAAACCATACAGTAAAATAAATGGTCCAATGGTTATAAAACCATAAAATAAAATAAATAGTCCAAAGGTTTAATCATAAGGTATAAAATGGTCCAAAGGTTTTATTAATAAAACTATAAAGAGGTTTTATTAATAAAACCATAAAGTAAATAAAACTAAGGATAAAACCCATAAGGTAAGAGTCAAAGGTGCAACCACAACAAGAGTACTAGGACCAAGTAAAATAAAGGACCATGAGTCAACAAAGGAGGCCACAATAAAACAATCCACAAACCCGCAAGATCAAGGTGAACCATACAAGGTGGACAAACTCCTTTATAGGACCAACAAGACCAGTAAACTTCTCTCTCAAGGTACATTGTTTTATATACTTTGTCATCATTGTATAAGGGTAGATCCAAACCGGATGGTATGATCCTTTTGGTCCTCAATACAGCTCCTAAGGGTTAGGTGCTAGTGACATCATCAAGGGGTGGCCAGTCCCTCAAGAAGCAACCTGGCAGTAACGATTAGGAGAGAGGACACGTCATCATCTTTCATTCTTAAAGAATGGCTCTCAGCTCTAGGATGAGTTTCAGTCCCAGACTTAATCAAATTCCTGGTAACTGACCAGGTGCCTCCATTCTCCCAAAGAATGGCTCTCAGTACTAAGTTGAGCTTCAGTTCCAGACTAAATCATGTTGATCAACTCCTGGACCCCGACCATGTCCTCCATTTTCCCAGAGAATGGTCCTCAGTACTAAGTTGAGCTTCAATCCCAGACTGAAAGTTGATCAACTACCTGCATGACCTACTTGGACATCGTGTCCCTGGTCCCAGACCAGAATATGTCTCTGCCTCTACCTACAGGTTCTACTTGGACATTGTGTCCCTAGTCCTAGACCAGAATACCCTAGAGGCATATAGGGGCCCTACCAACATGTTAAGGGCTTTGCCATGGCATCAACCTGCTTGGTCCCAAACCAAAAACCCCAAAAGGCTACTGGGGGCCCTAGGGTACCTTCTAGGGTCTTACTATGCCCTAGTTAACTGACTAGGGTACCGTCCTCCCTGAGAACGGGTCTCGCAGCTGCACTAACTTTAACACAATATTAGTATAGGTACGACTCACGAGTGTAGAGAGTGAGAAACACTTTACCAGGTGTCATGGATCTAATGGTGGAGACATGCGGAGGTATCCGTGACTTTTGCCAGTTGCATGCAGGAAATGCATGCATGCATTTTTTAATGCACTAGTGTGATTTTTGCATGAGAATGAAATTAGTGCTTTGGAACCCTAATCTCGCTGATGAGTTAGAAAAGGCATGGAAACGGAAAAAGTCACTTCACTTGTGAGTTTCAGGTCACCAGAGCTTAGGGGTGAATCAGTGCATGCAAGTGGGGAGCATTCTTGAGAAGATAAGGCACAATCTTTTAGGAGAGAGGGAGCAGATCTAAGCAAGACATTTGGCACTTGAACCGTACCTAAGAGAAATCACATTGGAGGTGAAGATTGCTTCAGGCATAGTGATCCAGCTACAGAGCATCATTGATTCAGTGACAATCAAAGGGGCGCAATCTTGAGAGGAGGGGGCACACTATTTGACTGGAGGAGGGAATTGATCTGAAACAGATGAGGCACACTTAACTTGAGGCAGGGAGGATCCATCTGGAGGCAAAGATTGCTTCCGTGATTGATCGGATTCTTCATCAATGAGATCAAAGACTAATCAGACATAAAGAGAGAGCATTCTAGAGCAGTGGGGGCGCATTTCACTGGAGGAGGGTGAACTTTGAGAGAGGGTTCATCCAGATCTAAGGGCATTCATTAAGACAATGGGGCAGAGACAGAGGGGCGTGAACCTAGATCATAGAGCAGAGATAAGAGAGGGATACAATTAGGAGGTAGAGAGGCACATTCTAGGTAGAGGGGCACATTTCCAGCTACTTCCAGTTATTCCCAGTGATTCCAATAGTTACCAAACTCGAGATAAGTTTGTGTTGGATATTTTGATTGTACTTATACTGCTTATGATATAAAAGCTTCTATCTCTCTCATTGGTTTTCCTGCAAGGGTTTTTCCAGGGTCAATTGATCGAAAATATTGTATCGAGTTTCATGTGTGATTGTTGTTGTTTAAAGAGTAGTATTGATCTTATGTGTCGCAAGTTATAATTTATTGTTTTGAGCTATTGTATTCTCTGGGGTTGAGAATCTGTTTTAGTATCTTGCATATGGTTAGAGAGACTTGTAACCGTGTTGAGATCAATGTTTTCAATGAGCTTATCTGAAAAATCTACACCTGGGCCATTCACTTCTAGCCATATGACTCAGGCTCCGAGGGTGAATGTATCATCCCCCTTTGGTCAAATCTTTAATCAACATGACCAATCTGAGAGAATGTTTGCCCAATGCTGCAAACCGGAGTAACATCAACATGAAGTTTATAGCTCAGACAGGTATTTCCACATGGATTTGTGTCTACCTTGCGGAAATCTTCATTAATACCTCTCAGAACTTTGGAAATTCATTTTATTAAGTTAGTTATTAAAGACTAAAGTGAGTGTCATCTTAGAATTAAATGAGGTTAATTTAATAAAATGCCTAAGTTTTTGGCATTAGTGATTTAAGACTTAAGTTAATTAAGTGAATCTTAGCCATTGATCTCAAGTGAGGAGTAGATCTAATCTCATCCGTCGATCACTTAGGAGGTTAGGGTTTTCGTTCAACTCAAAATTATAAAAGACATCAAAGGTGAGAGGAGGAAACATAAGAGATACACAAGCTTTGAGAGAGTGAAGAACTTTCACTTTCAGATTTGGTAAAGAGAAGACAACAGTCAAGGAATCCTTGCAGATGGGTCGTCCCGGGAGACAGGGCTCAAGTGCTTGCTCAGGAGGTCGTACCAGGAGGCAGGGGTTCAAGTGCTTGCTCAGGAGGTCGTAAAGGTGGACGAGGTCATACCGGAGTCGTACAGTCAAGTGAGGGTCGTACAACCATACAGCATGCCGTGATTGACTGTCTTATAACCGCAGCAGGTCACAGTGTAGTCTGTACATCAGGTGTTCAGGAGATTCCCAGGGGCAGATTTGTAGCAGGAGGTTTTTCTGAGGGCAAAATTTACCAAGTTTGCTGTAGATTGTTTTTTTCTCATTGAGCCATTTTCCAAGTAAGGGAGCCCTTGTAAGCTTGGAAGTTATTTGATGAAAAGCTGATTTGAAGGGAAGAAAGTTAATGTGCACGTGTTTGAGATCTATTTCCATTTCTGCTTTCATTATTTAAATTTCTGTTAATTATTCCAACAGTATAAATTATTCTGAGAGCTGCAAATTTAATTTTTTAGCAAAGAAATCACTAGGAAATTATTTATCTAGATATGGGGTTATAAAACTAACAAATCCTGGATTGACTACAGTTCATACAGACCTTATAGCAGACTGTACAGCATCATACTGGGCCATACTGACCGTACAGAGGTTGGACAGGCCATACAATGCAGCAGCAGGAGTTCAGGAGTTTCTCAGGGGCAGGTTTGCAGCAAGGGCTTTTCTGATGGGGGCAAAATTTGCCAAGTTTGTTGTAGATTGTATTTTTCTCATTGAGCTATTTTCCCAGTAGGGGGGCCCTCGTAAACTTGGAAGTTATTTAATGAAATGTTGATTTGAAGGGAAGAAAATTTATCTCCACGCGTTTGATATCTGTTCCATTTTTGTTTCCGCTATTTAAATTGCTAATTATTCGAGCAGTCCAAATTATTCAGTGAGCTGCAAATTTAATTTTTCAGCTAGGAAATCACTACGAAATTAATTATCTAGAGATTGGGTTAAAAAATTAACAAATCCTAGATTGATTGTTGAAACAAATACCAATCCTAACCACGATGAAGTGTTATCAAACTCTCAACAAAGAATATGTCAAGTTATTCATTTTACACAGGAGTAAGTAGAAACAAAGGATAACTGTGTTCATAAATGAGCCGTCCTCGACCAGTTTCGATCCTTAGGCTAGGATCATCATCAAGAGGTTGAGAGATTTGTTCGAAAGGAAAAGGAATTAAGATATAAATAAACCAAAAACCCATAAACTAAACAGTCAGACCCGACTTGTAGGATTTCTTATTTGATGAATGGAAAGCTTCCAAGTATCATTAATTCAGAGACCCTCATCTCTATTGAGATTATTCTGGTAAAGCTCAATTTAGATAGCTTCTCAAGCTTTTATTTTGCCGTAATGGTCAATTTTAGCTATAATATGACCTTTATCACTACAAATAAGCTGACTTGTGTCTTGAGAGTGCTTAGCCAGGGAAGACCTTTTAATATGATTGTATTTGATATCCACGCAATGTTCCTTCAACCTAGTTGGTAAGGATCTTCTAGTCTCACCAATATATTGTTTACCACAAGCACATGTGGTTCTTCAAACCTAGAAATCCCAAACACATTAATGCAAACCTCTTCAAAATCTGAGGCAAAAACTGGTTTTAACAAAGAGTCTTACGTTAAAACTATGGTCTCCAAAACACCTTGACAGAGAACCTCTTTAGAATCGATGAAGCAAACATAAGTTCAAATGAGTGTGTAACGTCCCTGACCCTCCGACCGGCGAAGAGGACGCTACCATACCATTATCTATCCGGGCAACTAGCCCCATGAACATACACACATAAAAACAGAAATGCTTTGAAGTAAAACATGCATACATTGTTACCATACAGCAAAAGCAAAACCATAATTTCAAGCATTTAGCATGTTCATCATTTTCATTAAACAACAAAATACAATTTGCAGAGATGAGATAGTCAAGAATACAGTATACTTATCTTATGAACAATTCGTCCCGCAACCAGCTACACGTCGCTGCAACGTTCCACCCAACCATAGGCCAGTGTGCTCCTTAGTCTCTCAGCAACACTACCACCCCCGAGCTGGGCATGATTCCCCAAGGAATAAGGAACTAAGCAGGCTCACACATAGCCAAAGATACACAAATCAGCCAAGCCAACACAGTTGGGTTTATCAGGCCATCAAGGAGCTGGGAAAAGCTGAATGCTAAGATGGTGGGCTCACTGAAGAGCTAAGGACACCTACACCAGAACTAGCCCGACTTCTAGGACACCCACACACACCCAACACAAGGAATTAGTCCCTTCTCTGCTACACAGTCCCTTAGGCCCTGACTTCCCTTCCAGTGCTATTCAGGGGTTGTGGAGAAGAAATCCAGCCCTCTAACTCTGTCTATGTGGCTCCCAAACACACCAGGTTTATCAAGCATACCAAGCCTTCATTCCCACTCCAACACAGTCCAAATACCAACCACTGCATACACACAGCAAAACAAGCGATTCACAGCTCTAGAAAAGAAAATCAAACACCACAGAACAATCAAGGTGACAATTTGGGTAAATACGCAGCTTTGACTGTGAAATTCGATTCTTGCGTCGTTCTTCGCCCTATCGTGGCCAAAACGACTCAATAAGAACCCACAGCAACCCAAAAACGTAAATGAACCCACAGTGAACCAAAATCGTGGGGAAACCAACGGCAATTGATTTCTCACCTGCGTGAGGAAGGAAAAACAACCCACGTGGAGGTGAATTCACACGGTCAAACCCACAACAACGAGAAATACACACAGCAAAATCCCCCAACCAGGAAAGTCACACACACAGCAAAATCATGCATGTGAGGCCGCTCTCCCAGCTCTCTGTGTGAGTAAAATGCCAAGACCTATGCATGAGGAGAAGAACCCCCTCTTTGCATGAGAATAGGCCCCCAATGGAAGAATGCCCACATGAGGGTGAAAGAGTCTGCTGGCGAAGTGTGCGTGTGGGCAAGGAATGACAGTCTTGCCACACACCACTGCCCAGCAATAACTGCCCAACTAACATCAGAGGTTTTTAATTTGGTAGTTGACTGATTGAGACAAGGAAAGGTGAGTAAGTCAAAAGGGTGGGTGACAACTAAATGGGTTTAACAGCTGACACTTGGCTTTTCCCCATTGGCTCAAGGTTTAATAATTCCCCCTCCTTATCCTTAGGAAAAATCATGCACTTTTCATTATAGTTGCATTGACATAGCTGGTTGGGGTTTATTTTAATTAAAATGCATATTTACATGATGCCAAAATTATAATGTGTCGGATATCATGATATACCATCGGCACAATTTTAATCGTCGAAACTTTAAACGCTAAATCGATGGTGGGGCTTTTGCCTTTAGCTCCACACCACAATTAATTACAATATATACATCATATACATTTAATGCAAACAAGGTCAAAACAGGGGTGTTACATTCCCCTCCCCCTTCAATAGCACTGTCCTCAGTGCTTTACAAAATTGAACAAAATGCTACACTGGTACCGCCTCAGTGTTCCGCAGAATTGAACAAAAATGGATGAGCCAATCGCATGGCATCCTCCAGCTCCCACGTAGCCTCTTCAAGCCCGTAGTGCTCCCATTGCACCTTTACCTTCCCTATGGCTCGGTTCCGAAGCATTGTGACCTTCTTGTCGAGGATGCGCATTGGCTCGATTTGGAACTCCCCCTCGGGTTCCACCTGAATCACATCCCAATTTATCACATGTTTAGGATCATGTACATATTTCTCAAGCAAAGAAACATGAAAACCATTATGAGCTCTAGTGCTAGCAGGCAATGCAAGTCTATATGCAACTGGCCCTATTCTTTCAAGCACTTCAAACGGCCCACAATATCTTGGTGACAGCTTGGCACAACTTCAAAGCTTCAAGGAACTCTTCTTTGCCCTCACTCTAAGGTAAACATGATCCCCAACACTGAACTCTCTGTTCACCCTATGCTTATCTGCATAGCTTTTCTATCTGTCCTGGGCTGCTTTCAGATTCTACCTAATCTTTACAACCTCCTACTCCATTTCTTTGAGCAATTCAAGACCAAGCACAACCCTGTTCACTGGATTATCCCAAGTCACTGGTGTCCTACACCTTCTTCCATACAAAGCTTCATACGGACTCATCCCCAAGGATGCCTGTTATCCATTGTTATAAGCAAACTCTACCAAGTGTAAGTAATCTTCCCACTTGGTTGGTTTGTCCATCACATACATGCAAAGCATGTCTTCAAGTACTTGATTAACTCTCTCTGTCTGACCATCAATCTGAGGATGGTATGCAGTGTTGAAGTTCAACTTTGTACCCAAATCTGCAAACAACCCCTTCCAAAAGTTGGAAGTGAACTTGACATCTCTGTCAAAGACTATTGCCTTAGGAAATCCATGCAATTTGAAAATCTCTTTCATGAAGGTCTTTGCAATGTCATCAGTCTTATACGTAGACGTCACCGGTATAAAATGCGCTGCCTTTGTCAACTTGTCCATCACAACCATGATGGAATCATGTTTTCTCCAAGTCATCGGCAATCATGTAATAAAATCCATGGAAATAACTTCCCATTTCCATTCTGGAACTGGCAAAGGCTGCAACAAACCTATTGGGTGTTGATGCTCAACCTTTACAGCTGACATTTCATGCACCTTGAAATGTATTCAGCCATGTCCTTTTTCATTCCTGGCCAAAAGTACTGCTTTCTGGCTGTAACAATTGTCTTCTGATATCCTGGGTGACCAAAATATGGAGCTTGATGGATTTCATCCATAACAACTCTCCTCAACTCTACTACATTTGGAATATAAATTCTGCCTTTATAAGTAAGAAGTCCATCTTCTCCCAATTTATATCCCTCATACCTCTTCTCAAGACTTTGCTGCTGCAATTCGTCTTTTACTTGCTCATACAATTCAT
Organism: Pseudotsuga menziesii; assembly: GCA_001517045.1. Taxonomy (NCBI): domain Eukaryota; kingdom Viridiplantae; phylum Streptophyta; class Pinopsida; order Pinales; family Pinaceae; genus Pseudotsuga; species Pseudotsuga menziesii. The sequence goes on from LPNX010473561.1 coordinate 397,302, forward strand.
CTCCAGCAGTATGATTAACAATCTGCTCCCTCAAATCTTATTAGCAAATACTAAGAGATGCCACATGCATTTCCTGCACCTTCCTGCTAAGTGCATCGGCTACCTTATTCTCCTTTCCTTTTATGTGCTTGATTTGAAAATCAAACTCACATCAAAACTCCAGCCATCTCGCTTGCCTAGCATTCAAAGTAGGCTGATCAAATAAATACTTCAAACCACAATGGTTTGTCCTTAGTTCAAATCTTCTGCCCATCAAGTAATGCCTCCACATCCTGAGAGCATGTACTATGGCTGCAAGCTCTAGATCATGAGTGGCATAGTTCTTCTCATGCTCCTTCAGCTTTCTTGACTCGTAACATATCACGTGGTTGTCTTGCATAAGGATTCCTCCAAGCCCTTGTTTGCATGCACCGGTACACACCACAAAATCTTTCTCTAGATCTGCAACATTCAATACTGGTGCACTGGTGAGAAGATTCTTCAACTGCTGGAAGCTTTCTTCACACCTCGATGTCCATTCAAACTTTATCCCCTTCTTTTGCAAAGAAATGATGGCATGTGCAACTTTGGAGAATCCTTCAATGAATCTCCAGTAGTATCCTGCAAGTCCCATAAAAGATCTTACATCTGTCACATTTCTTGGATTAGGCCAATTCATAATGGCTTCAATCTTTTCAGGGTCCACAGATATACCCTCTTTTGAGATAATGTGACCCAAATACTAAATTCTATCTCTGTAGAAGTCACACTTGCTCAGCTTTACATACAGCTGATGCTCCATGAGCAATTGCAATGTCAATCTCAAATGCTCTTCATGCTCTTCCTCATTCTTAGAATAAATAAGAATGTCATCAAGGAAAACAAGAACAAACTTGTCCAAATACCTGCTGAAGACACTGTTCATAAGGGACATAAATGTAGCTGGTGCATTTGTGAGACCAAATGGTACCACTACAAACTCATAATGTTCATACCTTGTTCTGAAGGCTGTCTTATGAATGTCTTCATCCTTGATTCTCACCTGATAGTAACCGGACCTCAAGTCAATCTTGGAAAATACCTTTGCTCCTCTCATTTGATCAAAGAGGTCATCAATCCTAGGCAAAGGATATTTATTCTTCACAGTAACTTTGTTCAACTGTCTGTTATCAATACACAACCTAAATGTACCATCTTTCTTCTTTACAAACAGAACTGGTGCTCCCCAAGGAGACACACTCGGCCTGATATACTTCTTTTCCAACAACTCTTGCAGTTGCATCTTCAGTTCTAGCATCTCTGGTGTACTCATCCTGTAGGGTGTCTTGGACACAGGTGCTGCTCCTAGCACAAGTTCAATTGTGAAATCAATGTCCCTCTTTGGAGGAAGCTCTGGAATCTCATCAAGAAACACATTCTTGAATTCATGTAACACCTGAGAGTCCTCCAATCTAAGAGTTTCATCCTCTGTTGCCTCCAAAATATGAGTTGCATACAACTGGCAACCTTTCCTACAAAACTTCTTCAACTGCATTGTTGAAACCTGCCTTACTGAAATCACCTTTGGAATACCTTTCACAACTTTTGGGTTCCCTTCTTCATCCATGCATTCGAAAGTCTTATTATAACAGTCAAGCTTTACCCTGTGAGCTTCTAACCAATCCATTCCAATGAGAACATCATAGGAACCAAGTGGTAGAACATTTAGATCTACACAAGTGGCCAATCCATTCATGACCAATGGACATTTCTCTACCACTTCACTAACCTTTCTCTTAGTTCCAGTGGCTAGCTGAACTAACCAAGATTTTCTATGCTTTACTTTCTTAAAAGCACAAAACTCCACTACTCTAGGAGTAATGTAACTGTGAGTAGAACCAGGGTCAATCAAAATAGAAACAGATTGCTCAACAATCTTACCTGCAACTTCGACCACAATTGACTGGTGATCTGCCTGGCGGTCCTCCAGTGCTGCATAAATCCTAGGGACGGCCCCTTCTACTTGACCCACTGTTTTTGCTTCTTGAATGTTATAAGCTGGCCTTGCACTCTCATTCTCGAGTGGACAACTTCTGCGCATGTGGGGTCCTCCACATTTCCAACATTGGAGTGGTCCTCTATTTTGTTGTGGATCTTTAGGCTTTTCTCCTATCACTCCAACTGGCTTACTCGCAGCTTGGGACGGCTGCTTCTATTGATTCCTGAAGTTAAAAGGTTTGAAACCTTTCTTTCTTTGGTCAAACTTTTCATTCTTCTTGTCCTTCCATGCCTAATGGTAGTCCGGTTTTCCTTTGCTCTGCTCATAGCAATACTTAGCCATACTTATTGCTTCTTCAAGAGTTCTAGGCTCATAAAACTCAATTCTATCTTTGTAAGACTAAGGCAATCCACTCAGAAAACGCTGGACCTTCACTTTTTCATCCTTGACGTACCGGACATACCTCAACAATTCCAAGAACTTATTTGCATACTCTTCCATAGTCTGTTGTCCCAATCTCAGCGCATGGAACTCCTTAATCTTGTCGTCATAATACCTGTCAGAGAGGTATTTCTACTTGAAATACTTCTTGAATTGTTTTCACTTAAGTCTCCTTTCACTGATCCTCTTTACTTGCTTGAAGTGCTCCTACCAAATGGATGCCCTTCCATTCAGATTGAATATGGCAACCCTTGCCTTCATGTTTCCCGAATAATCCTGAACTTGGAAGTACTTCTTTATCCCATGAAGCCAAGCTTCAGCCTCTTGTCCAGTCTTTACCTCACCGTCAAATGTAGGAGGTTTAGCCTTCTTAAATTCATCCCGAGAGCGATCCCTATGGTGCTTCTTTCTCTTTCCCTTACGAGAAAAGAGCTTGAATCCCCACTAGATTCTTCTGAGTCAGATGATCTACTAGAAGTCCTTCTTCTTTTCCTAGTACTGCTCTTACTGCCTTCTGGTTTTACTGTACCCTGTCCAGAGTCTATCTTTCTTTGCAAGTCTGTCAAACTCTGCCACATAGCAGCATTCAACTGTTGTTGCTCTTCCTGGGCTTTTATTAAGCTTCTCATGATGGCTGCAATATCTGGCGGTGTCTCTTGGAATCTCCTTCCATTAGACTCTATGTCATCATTTCCAACTCGGACATTTTCCCCTATGGCATCTCGCGCACGCTCGTAGCAATTCCGAGCCTTGTATCCGTCATGGGTCCTCATGGTTGAACCACAACTTACTTTACCAAACCGTACTACCTGGAATACTGCCCTTGAAGGTGACTATGATTCTGCAAAATGTGTTAGTAACACAACTGTTAGCTGCATATCATTTATATCAATCATAAATCACTTACCTTGACTGGGAAACCTCATATTAACAATTTCAAATGGGTTTTTCTTTCCACAAGAACAACTATCTGAAGGGGATGACGGGGGTCAAGGGGGTTGCCCCCTTGTGGCTTCCGCGCAATCTGGCGCATAAGATTGCTGCCATTTTTCACCCTTTCGACACCTCTGAAACCCACTGGAATCCTGCTTTTCCACTGAGAAATTCCATTGAAAACTCAAATTTGTTTTTTGTCATATCGGATATCTTTCCCAACTAGCCATCTGATGTATCGGATCACTAGTTGACAACGCTTCTGACGCCTTATCGAGTGAATCTTCATCTGTCTCCCGATGCCCATCGACTATCCGATCTTCTATTTTTTCCGATGTTTCGAACCGATCTTCCTCTGCCTTCCGACGCACATTAGCTAACCAATCCTCTATTTTCTTCCAACATTTCGGACCGATCTTCCTCTAGCTTCCGACACACATCGGTTGCTCGATCATCTATCCTTTTCCGACACTTCGGCTTCCTTCAAGCGAGCCTTGTCGACACCTCGGCTCCGCTTCAGCGAACGTCTTCCGAGATGCCTCGAAGAGCTTCTCCCGAGAGACATCGAAAAACTTTTCCGATATTTCCTAGACTTAGAAAAATTTCTTTTTCTATCTTCTCAACTTCTCTTTTCTGCCGCCGGCATCATCGGAAGTCCTTCGACTAACATGAGCCGACGTATCTGTTGGCTTCATCAAACGCCTTACGACAATTTCGATACTTAGAAAAATTTTCATAAAATTTTCTCGATGCGTTTTCCTTGTCGGCTGTGTCTTGGCTCAACCCAGCCGAGACCCTCAGCTCCTCTCAGCCGAGACCATCGGCAAGTTTCAAACTTGGACAACAAAATTTTTGTTTTGAAAATTTATTTCCGCCGTTTCTTTATCGAGTGGACTTCCGCCTAGGTTATCCGGTGTATCGGATGAGCTTACGGCTAAGTCATCCGACGTATCGGATGGGCTTCAGCCTAAACCATTCGATAATTTTCATACTTAGAAAAAATTTCTGAAATTTTCCTGTCATTTTCTCTGATTTTCTCATTTTTCCCCTGTTGGGCAGAGGGTAACTTGCCTCTGTCACTGATTCTTCATGGCCCATTGAGGCCCATGCTGCAACGTGTGCTCTGATACCACACTCTAACGTCCCCGACCCTCCGAACGGTGAAGAGGACGCTACCATACCATTATCTATCCGGGCAACTAGCCCCATGAACATACACACATAAAAACAGAAATGCTTTGAAGTAAAACATGCATACATTGTTACCATACAGCAGAAGCAAAACCATAATTTCAAGCATTTAGCATGTTCATCATTTTCATTAAACAACAAAATACAATTTGCAGAGATGAGATAGTCAAGAATACAGTATACTTATCTTATGAACAATTCGTCCCGCAACCAGCTACGTCGCTGCAGCGTTCCACCCAACCATAGGCCAGTGTGCTCCTTAGTCTCTCAGCAACACTGCCACCGTCGAGCTGGACATGATTCCCCAAGGAATAAGGAACTAAGCAGGCTCACACATAGCCAAAGATACACAAATCAGCCAAGCCAACACATTTGGGTTTGTCAGGCCATCAGGGAGCTATGACAAGTTGAATGCTAAGTTGGTGGGCTCACTGAAGAGCTAAGGACACCTACACCAGAACTAGCCTGACTTCTAGGACACTCACACACACCCAACACAAGGAATCAGTCCCTTCTCTGCTACACAATCCCTCAGGCCCTGAGTTCCCTTCCAGTGATATTCAGGGGATGTGGAGAAGAAAGCCAACCCTCTAGCTCTGTCTATGTGGCTCCTAAACAAACCAGGTTTATCAAGCATACCAAGCCTTCATTCCCACTCCAACACAGTCCAAATACCAACCACTGCATACACACAGCAAAACAAGCGATTCACAGCTCTAGAAAAGAAAATCAAACACCACAGAACAACCAAGGTGACAATTTGGGTAATATGGAGCTCTGACTGGGAAATTCGATTCCTGAGTCGTTCTTGGCCCTATCGTGGTCAAAACGACTCAATAAGTACCCACAACAACCCAAAAACGTAAATGAACCCACAGCGAACCAAAATCATGGGGAAACCAACGGCAATCAATTTCTCAACTGCGTGAGGAAGGAAAAACAACCCACGTGGAGGTGAATTCACACGGTTTGACCCACAACGACGAGAAATACACACAGCAAAATCCCCCAACCAGGAAAGTCACACACACAGTAAAATCGTGCATGTGAGGCCGCTCTCCCAGCTCTCTGCATGAGTAAAATGCCAAGACCTGTGCCTGAGGAGAAGAACGCCCTCTTTACGTGAGAATAGACCCCCAATGGAAGAATGCCCACTTGAGGGTGAAAGAGTCTACTGGTGGAGTGTGCGTGTGGGCAAGGACTAACAGTCCTGCCACACACCACTGCCCAGCAATAACTGCCCAACTAACATCAGAGGTTTTTAATTTGGTAGTTGACTGATTGAGACAAGGAAAGGTGAGTAAGTCAAAAGGGTGGGTGACAACAAAATCGGTTTAACAGCTGACACTTGGCTTTTCCCCATTGGCTCAAGGTTTAATAATTCCCCCTCCTTATCCTTAGAAAAAATCATGCCCTTTTTATTATGGTTGCATTGACATAGCCGGTTGGGGTTTATTTTAATTAAAATGCATATTTATATGATGCCAAAATTATAATGTGTCGAATATCACGATATACCATCGGCACGATTTTAATCACCGGAACATTAAACGCTAAATCGATGGTGGGGCTTTTGCCTTTAGCTCCACACCACGATTAATTACAATATATACATCATATACATTTAATGCAAATGGGGTCAAAACCGGGGTGTTACAAGTGTAAACACAAATGATCTAGGAACACCTTGACAAAGATGATGGCAAAAGCATATTGAATCTAAAAGTGATTCAATGAGGATGCCTATAGGCAAGAGTGTCAAAAATCAACAAGGATGCTTCAAGCAAACAACCCGAGAGAGTTGATCACAAGCTAACAAAACAAAGTTATCAGCTTGAAAAGAACCATCTAGAGTTCTCATTTTTTTAGAGGTTGCATTTAGTGGTTGTTTTTACCAATGGTCCCCCAAGTTTCCGGAACAGGGGAACGTGGGAGCGAGGAAACGCACATTCGGGACGCATGGAGACCACCCCCAAATTTAGGGATATTTGGGGGGGACGTGGGGACGTCTCTAAAATTATAAAAATAAAATAAAATATCAAAAATAATAATTCATTTGATGTATATTAATGATTGTGCAATGTAAATACTAAATATATCAGTTTATTTTCTAAGTAGTACCAAGTAGGAATTGTAAAATGTGAAAATAATGGGAAAACATTAAAAAAAATTTCCCAGGGGCATGGTTGGGGAGGGAAAGTTTCGCCCAGGAGTCCCCAAGTCCCCGGGACGCAGGAAACGCGTCCCCGACCCTGCGGGACGCGTCCCCATGGAACACTGGTTTTTACCCCCCTTTTTCAAGGTAGTTTTTTTATATTTTGAGTCATCTTAATTATAAGTATCAACTTTTTTTATATGTGATTTTTTCCATTTTTTACAATTTTTTCCAATGTTCTTTTTTGAAATCCTAAAATTTAACCTTTTTATTTTTTCAAATTATTAATAAAGTAATGTCATTTTTTCAAAGATATAATTTTCATCTAGTTATATATTTTTAATTCATTTATGAGGCCATACATTTTAAATAAAAATGAAATTATTGTTTTCTGACAAGCCTGGGATAACTCCAATGTTTGGATGCAATTGTTTAATTCATTTATGAGGCCATACATTTTAAATAAAAATGAAATTATTGTTTTTTGACAAGCCTGGGATAACTCCAATGTTTGGATGCAATTGTATTAACGTGAGTCTAATTTATACAACAAAAGCGATTCTTTGTTTTCATCTTCCAAAAGGTGATTTAGTAACTGAAAATATTTTCCTAATATGTACATGAGACCAAAATCCTGTAGGATTAGATATCCAACATTCCCCCCCTTAATCCAAAGGGGTGTTTGTGAGGTCCAAGCAATCTTTCTGAACTTTTCAAGCTTTTCTCTTCTAAGCGCTTTGGTGAAGATGTCTGCAATTTGTTCACTTGTGGAACAATGTCTCAAATGAAGTCTTGGCCTCTACATGATATCATATCAGATGGTTAATTATTATCATATAAATAAGAAATTAGGTCACTAGTCGTTATCATGCCCTTGTGTGTTCACAACCAGTAGAAAAAATCAGTACCAAAAACAGAAGTCTACGTCAAGCTACTGACCATATTCAAGATTCCATACTTCTAATATTCAATGCTATTTCCCCAAACAAACAGCAGAATGAACACAGTGGATGGGAAATCACAATTCCTGAGCCCAAGCTGCCAACCCATGGCCGGGATCTGGGGAGGGCTGCCCAATAATGACAAGGATGATCATCTTACTTCTGGCCTGATCCCCACTGTTGAATGGTCCAGAATATTTATAATTTTGATTATAATCTTAAATGTGTGTCTGCCAAGATGGCATATTAAATTTTGAACATCAATTTTTTGTTCTCTCACACCAAGTGGTGCTTAGGATTTTGTATTTTCATGCCACTTGTTTATTAGTTAATGTTCATATTTCATTATCCTGCCTTGTGCAAGCAGAAATATCTTGTTTTGGCCCACTTTTTTCTGTAACTAAATGCTTGTTAAAACTGTGATATAGTCTATTATTGAAATCATTTAATACAAAGGAAGGAAGAAAAACTCAAATGTTGTAGCTTCGCACTAGCGTACTATTGGATATCATTCCCAGTGGAGGAAAAAAAGACCAGAAAAGGTCTTTCGCAAATTCCAATAAACAACATCTCAAAGACGTTAAATGAGTGACTACATAGACTACTGCAGGAAATCTGAGAGATGCCCTGAGGTACCATTAAAAGTGATTGCAAGACACAGATAATTTATAACTTTATTGTAGCCATACAAAAGCACCAAGTTAGAAAGTCAATCTGCAATGTGAATGAATTTACGATGTAAAGTTTTGCTGATGTTTAGAGGAGACTACTGCAGGAAATCTGAGGTGAGATGCCCTAAGGTGTGATAAAGATGATTGCAATATAAAGATTGAGTATATAACTTTGATGTATCCATGAAAAGGCACCAAGTTAGAAAGTCAATCTGCAATGTGAATGAATTGCTTTGTAAAGTTTTGCTGGTGTTTAGTGGATAGATGGCTACTGCATCATGCAAGCCATCCATCCAATATACCTCTCTCTCTCTCTCTCTCTCTCTCTCTCTCTCTCTCTCTGCATGTTGGAGAGTTTTTAGACCAAAGTAAAACAAAAAATAAAGGTAAGGTACAAATTGAATTATATGATTACCTTAGCAATGGATTTTGTAGCAATCAAAGCTTGTTGAGTCTCTTGCACCTCTGAAACAAAAGTAAAAACCATTAAACCAAGTGCCACAGTTTAAATTTGCATAGGCTACATTACAAGAAAATAGAAGCAATCAAAGCAACGCACAATCATAAGTTAATTAAAATATCCTACGGAGTGAAGTAGGAAACAATGCTAGGATTTCTATATTTTAAAAATATGACAGAAAACTGGACAGTAAAATATGTGCACCAAATAGAAGCCTATTTGGATATGTCACCCAATTTCGAAGTATATTAATTATAAAATACTACAAAAATTTTTATTAAATATAAGGGACATGTTGAGAGTTGCAGTAGAAAGAGAGAACGAAATAATAATTTTCAACCAATGATGAACACAAATTGTGGATATATTACACAAGCAAAAAGCATCAGTGAATGAGATTGCCTAAAAGTGGCAGATCACCTAGAAGTATCAAGCTTGATGCTCTAAGAGTCTAAATATCTTATTGCAGTGTGGTTATGAGACTATCTTCAGTAACTCTCTCTTTTCTTTTGTTGCTTTCGAAGAGCAGTTGTTCTATAGGTTGAAACAGCAAATTAGGGGATTTAGTACACTTCTCTTAAGAGATGTGAGTGCTTGTTCCATTGAGGTGCACTCTGATATGAAGGTTCGTATTTATTAACTTTCAGATAATGTCGCTTACTTATTTTAATTTTTTACTCTAATTAATATAAGAAAGCATCATTCCAAAACACAGAAAAGGTAGCAGTTTGAGCACGCAAGGGTTACTTGAGAAAGCCGATTTGAATACAGTCAGCTATAGCATTGTGCAAATTGACTTGAGGATCATTCAAGGGTAATTTGGGAGGCCGTTTGAGTAAGAATTTGTTTGCAGGTAGAGGGAGGGATTGTTGTTTGACAGCTACAGCAACAGAGATAGCTTTTTTGGGCAGCTACAGCCATCTTTTTTTGTTGCTTTGTCGCGTTTTGGAGCAGCTCCAGTTACAGCAAGGTCTTTTGTGTTGAGCATCAAGTATTCTTGAATTTTTTTGATAGGGTTTTGGTGTTTTCCATTTGGTTTCTGCTTCCATTAAAAAAAATTAATGTTGATATCTTTTCTCATATTTTGCAGCAGTATGGCTACCAACGAAGCTTCTTTTCCTCCACTGCCTAAGCCCAACAAGAGGGGGGCGACTATTACCCTCTATGGAGGCATGTTCAAAACATTTCAAGAATTCCAGGTGGTGGTCATGGGAATGGCATTGTACTCTCTGTAATGGCCTGCATAAGGGCTCTTACCCAAGAGTGAGGGCACATTTTTTGCATGAAACCGGAAAAGGAATTGATAGCTGCATGAAAAGAAATGACCCAATAGAAAGGAGGAAGTATGAGACTGAACAGCAAGAGGCTGATAGGGTTAAAAAAAGACATGATCAGCTTACTAATGTCACTCCTCAAACTCCAACCATGGAGCCAAGGATTGTGCAGGAAGTAAGAAAGAGGAAGACAGCTCAAACACAGGGACAAGCATCAAAAAACGTTAGAAGTCTTACTCCTCAAAGCAGGATAGCTAAACTGGTGAATGTTCAAGGGAGGGAAGAAGCTGAAACAAGAGTGGTTAGAGCCATTTATGCTTGTGGTATCCCTTTTAATGTGGTTCTATTGGATAATAAGTTGGCATTGATGCCAAGGATGTGCTTTAGCTATATAATTTTTGTCATGAAGCTGCTATAGGAAGATGAAGAGAATCAGAGACATGGTTGGACTCAAATGAGCATGTGAAGTCGAATTGAATGAACACAATTGATGTTCTACTTTCTATGTAATTAGGTGATGTTTAATGAGAAGATTGAAGTTAAGGTTAATTGATCGATTCTCTGATCAATCAAACACATAGCCATATCCTTCGCAGTTACAGTGATGGAGTTTGGTTCATTCCACAAAGTCTGAATGGTCCAGATCATGAGGAGAAAGATCAACGACCAAAGGTTGATCCCACTGAAAGAAATAGACCAAGACTTAATGCAGTGAAAGCATGGAGAAGAATTTGATGGTACAGAACACTGAACAGGTTAGATCTCAAGCAAGGGAGATCAACGGACAAGAGCGATTCCGAAACCCAAAAGAGCTCCATTGATATCATAGAGACTGATTAGTGATTAACGATCCAGATCCAAAGCATAAGAAATCAATGGATCACAAACATTTCGCTGGGTGAAAATGCACAAGGTTTTACCCAAGAATGTGATGTGAAATCCCATTTCAAATTGGTTCATAATCTTTTGAAATCCACCGTTGATCTGTTCAGAACAAATCCTATGGTCCAGGATCATTTCGCGGATTGAAATAGCTCAAAAGTTAAACACTGAGTTGTGATGCGAAATTATTACAGAATATGGCTCACCGTCATTTGAAATCCGCAATCATGCCAGTTTGGAGAAAAGGTTTGGCACAATGTTGCGGGGAATCGCACCCCCCCCCCTTGCCCCCGCTCCAGAAGCTCGCTTCGAACCGAAGCGCTGCGGGAGCTAAGTCGAATCGCGCTTCCTGGATCACTCCCGATCCGAAGCGAAACCCAGAGCGCGCTTCCTGCCCAAAAAAAACGCTCCTTGCCCTATCCGAAAGTGTTCACTTCCAGGACGCTTCCTGCCTCGTTCCCATCGCTTCCTATTTCGCTCCCGCTTTGCTTCCTTGTCGCTTCCTATTTCGCTCCGATCGCTTCCGCGTTTGCTCCCCAGGCGCTTCCTCTTTTTAACGCTGCCCACGCCCACGAAAGAGAGGAAAAGGATTTTTGGAGGGAAGAAGGAGGGCTTTGGGGGATAAAGCCCTCTTCTCCTACCTCATTGTCACCTTGCAAGAGATGAGAAGAGAAGAGGAGAGGAGAGAAGAAGAGAAGAGAAGAGGAGAGGAGAGGAGAGGAGAGGAGAAGGTTGCAGCTTGCCACCATTGGAGAGCGGGAGCCAAAGAGGTAGGTTCTACAACCTTCTAAGTTCTTTGTAAGTTTGTAAATTAAACATTTGTCATTTTCTTTGTGTTAAAATTTTGAAATTTTGTTACCTTTGATTTCTATGATAGTATGAAATTTGAATGCATGGCCTTGGAATATAAATTCTAGAGTCTAGAGTCTAGAATCTAGTGACTAGAATGTACATTGTTAAAAACTTAAATGTCTAGTTCCTCCCTCATTCTATTGCAGGCAACAGGTTAAATCTCTAGTTTCATCTAGCATCAACCATGATGATGGGTTTATGGTTTAATTTGTTGGTTCCATTTGTTATTTTGATGGTGGTGGTTGGAAACCGGAGGAGGAATGACGAAGAGGATGAAGAAGTGGGAAGTGGCACATACCATGGAGAGGAGGAAGAGGAGGAGGAAAGCCGAAAGAAAACCAAAGAGGACCCCACACCCTTGTGGAAATATGTCACAAGGCAGGCAGGAACTAGAGGGGGTGGAACCACCAAATTTCTTTGCCCCCATTGTAAAAAGACATACACAAGTTCATATACCCATGTGAGAAGACATCTATGTGGGCACATGCCATGTGATGAAAGAAAAACTGTAGGAGTTTGTGTTTGCCCAAATGTAGTATCAACACAAAGAGCCATCTATAAGAAAGAAAAATTTGAAGCACAAAACATAACAAAACGATCATCGGATGACCATGACCTTTCATGCTCACCAAGAACTAGAAGCCCATCCACCCAAGGTAGTGGATTCTCTCCCATGCAATCACGTGGCAGGACAATATCAGATTTCCTTAATCAAGGTGGTAGGGATGACGTGGATTCAAAAGTGTATCAGTTTCTCTATGCATGTGGCATACCATTCAATGTTCTTCGCTCACCCTATTGGCATGAAATGGTAGCGGCCATCTGCACAGCCCTGGGTATGACAAAGCTAGAACTGTGGGGCTTGACAAGGAAAAAGCCAAGATCCAAAATGCTTTGGGGCAATTCACAAATGCTTGGAATGAGTATGGGGTATCAATTGTATCATATGGTTGGACCAATGTGAAAGGTAAGCCATTGAAAAATGTTCTTGGTGTCTCTGCTACTGGTGCAATCTTCCTTTCGGCACATGACTACTCAGATAAATTCAAGACTGGCATGAACATTGCAGAACTCCTACTCAAAAACATTGAAGGTATTGGTCCATACAATGTCATCCAAGTCATAACATATAATGCTGCTAATTGTAAGGCAGCGGAAGCAATCATTAAAGATAAATACCCCAACATATTTTGGTCCGGGTGTATGGTTCACACACTTAACCTTTTGATGCATGACATTATTAAGTTGAAGGAAAATGAATACAAATGGATTGGTGAACTGTACTAAAAGGGTAAGCACATGATAAGATTTATCACCAACCATAGCAATGCCCATGGCATTTTCCGCGCTCACTCAAAGTTAGAGCTATTAAAGATAGCAAAGACTAGATTTGCTAGCTATTACCTCACCTTCAAGCGCCTTTTGAAGGTAAGAGAGGCATTGGCTAGCATGGTATCAAGTGAATCGTGGCAAGTCTTGAAAGATAGGGCTACATCCACATCTGACAGGCGTGATTTTCAGGACGTGGAAGACATAGTTCTTGATGGTCAATTTTGGGCAAGTGTCAAGTCTGTTTTGCAATTCACAAAGCCCATTTATCACATGATTCGGTTTGCAGATACAGAGAAGTCGGTAATTGGGGAGGTGTATGAGCAGACGGATAGCATGTTGGGCCAGATTAAAGATATTGTTGAATCAAAGGATCCCATCCTGTATGACCATATTCACACACATGTGGTCAAAAGGTGGGATCATCTCAACGTTCCATTGCATGCCTTAGCATATGTATTAACACCAAAATATTATTCTCCATCTTGGTTGGCCAAACCAGCACCTGGGGGTAGGGTAAGGAGAAAGCCCCACACAGATCCAGAGGTACAGGTTGGGTACATGGCTGCTATAGACAAGTTGGTCCCTGATGAAGAGGAATGTGCGTTATTGCATAGTGAATTAAGCAAATACCTCAGTGAGATTGGTCTGTTTGGTACTTTGCATGCTAGAAAAGATCGAGATAGGGCGCCTCCTATTGAGTGGTGGAACATGTATGGCTCATCATGCCCACGCTTGCATAAATTGGCAACCAAACTGCTTTCACAGGTGGTAAACAATTTCTCTCCAGAAAGGTGTTGGAGCACCTATAGCTTCATCCACTCGGTGAAAAGAAACCGATTAAATGAAAATCGGGCAAAAAGCTTGGTTTATGTACATTACAACTTGAGGTTGTTGACTCATTACCGTGAGCGGGCGAAAACCGATAGATCATATGTCACTTTGGACAACAATCCGGAGGAGCATAACTTGGAGGATGGAGCCTTAACTTTAGAGTGCTTGGAGGAAGAGCTTTTGGGCGATGAGGATGACCATGCAGCAGTAGCAGTAGCAACAATGCCACCACCTCCTTTGCCCCCAGGTTCAACTTCACAACCCCCAACTGCATCAGTGAGGGGGGGTCATGCAGGACCGAGTCTTGGACGTGGCTCAAGCCGCTCAACATCGGTGGCTACTAGGGGATGAAAATCATGCTCCCTTTGTTCATGGACATAGACAACGGGAAAAGAAATTAGAAATTTCCCGTGGCAAGAGGAAACATTCATAAAATCTACTTTTCTTGTCTTTTCTTATTTATAGTACTTTCAAGTTTATGCACTATTGAGATTCGGGAACTTGAGTCATTGACACTTTTATATTTATTATGGTATATTTTGTGAACATTACATGGCAATTCAAGTTTGAAGTTAGAAGTTGAACTCTGAAGCTGTAAGGTTGATAACTTGATGTTATGGATAATGGACCAATGTTTGATGAATTCACTAGTATATGATAATTGATTGAATCATTGATGATTGATGAATGATGTTATATGGTATTATGATTTATCATGTTATGGTTTATTTCATGTTTTTATGCTTTCCATGACTAATTCAACATTCTACAAACCCAGTGAGGGTTTGTGGAATTTCTGAAGAATTCGGTCATCTCATTTACGAGATGAATTACTAATGCTTTTGGGGGTTTTGTCCTTTAAAGGTTTGCCCATTGAAAAATCTTGTGTTTAATGTGTTGATGTGATTGATGTTGTTTACTGCACTTATCATTTGTTTAAGTTAGTCTGCAATTTTAAAGTATTCATGCTAATGCTAAAATTTCAACATGGTATCAGAGCTTAGCATGTGAAGACACAGTAAAGGGAGATTGTTGGTGTCTTCCTAGACCTTGGGATAAGTTTTGCAGACTTAACATTTGACTAAGTGGCAAAGATGGTCGTCAATATCTTCACACCGGAAAAGAAACTACAAGGTTCAGCTAACTACAACTCCTGGAAGGCTAGGTTAACAGCCATTCTAGAAGAAAATGACTTGGATGAAATTGTGTTTAATGTCAGTCAAGAGCCAACATCTAATGCTGGCAAACGTGCATACAAGAAGAAGTAGGCTAAGGCTAGAAGGATCATTTATGATTCTGTCAAAGAAACGGTGATGCCCATCATCACAGCTCTAAAGACTACAAAAGAATGCTTTGACACCTTGGCCAACTTGTATGAGAAGAAGGCTCCCAGTCAGAAAAGAGTCTTGAAGAAGAGGTCACGAACTTTGAAGCTGAACAAGGATGAAGGAGTTGGTTCTTTCTTCATAAAAATTGCACAGGTAAGAGATCAACTTATTGTTATTGGTATTGTTGTTGATGATGATGACCTTGTGCAAACTATGGTTGATGGTCTCTTGGGAAACCTTCATGGCATCCGTCAGTGGACGAGAGAATCAGCCAACTTTCGAAAGACTGTGGCATGATTGTATAGAAGTAGAGGGAAGGACCTCATGCAAGGTAACCAAGGAAGGAAACCTTGCACTTGCAGCAAAGACAAAGAAGTTCAAGAAGCCTTTCCCTCAGCAAAAGAAGGGAAAGAAACCTCAAGGTAAGTTCTCTGACATGTCAAAAGTGGAATGCTATAATTGCAACAAATTTGGACATTTTACCAAGATGATTTCCTCTCTCCTAATTGATTATTGCTAGGTTGTTTCTCAAGGGACTGGCCACCCCTTGATGATGTCCCTAGCACCTAACCCTTAGGAGCAGTATTGAGGACCAAAGGATCGTACCATCCAGTTTGGATCTTCCCCTTATATAGTGATGATAAAAATATATGAAACAATGTACCTTGAGAGAGAGAAAAGATTAAAGTCCTTGGTCTTGTTGGTCCTATATGTAAATGTTTGTCCACCCTTATGGTTCACCTTGATCTTGTAGGTATGTGGGTTGTTTTTATTGTGACCTCCTTGGTTGACTCATGGTCCTTTATCTTACTTGGTTCTAGCACTCTTATTGTGTGTGTATCTTTATTATGATGACTCTTACCTTATGGGTGTTTGGTACACTAACCTAAGTTCTTTTTATCTTTTGCTTGGAACATTTCCTTTATGACTTTATTATAAAATCATTAAATGTTTACTTTATGGTTTTATTAATAAGACCTTTGGACCATTTATTTACCTTATGGTTTTATTGTAAGACCTTTGGACATTTTATTGTTTTATTTTTTGACCACTTTAATGTTTGATTCACGCTTGTTTTAATTACTCACCCTAACCTATAAAAAGCTAAGAGTATCTTTCAAGATAGAAACAATGATTCGTATCCATCTCACTTACCTATCTGCTTTATCTCCTCGTGAATGTTTTTCCTAGCATGATTGCATTCCTTCAGGGTGACTGTTTGCCACATTGTGATCGTATCTCTGTCCTGCGTGACTCTTTGCAGCTGCTGCTCCACAGTGTGACCGTGGCTCTATCCCTGTCCCATGTGACTCTCCATCCCAAGGCTCTGCTCCACAACGTGATCGTGGCTTACATCTACTTCTGCATGACTGAGCTCTCATGGTTTACCCCTGCGTCCACGTGATTGAGCTACTGCTTATCTCTCTCTACATCCACGTGACTAAAATCTAGTGACTGCTTTGACTGAACTCCCGCGTAACTCCTCCCGCGTGACTGACCTCTATGTCCGCGTGACTGAGATCGCATGGCTTACCTCTGCCCCGCGTGGCCTTTCACTGCTCCACGGGACTGGGTCTATCTCGTCTGTATCTGCGTGATCCTTATGTGATCCTCCAGTGTGAATGTACCCACGTGATCCCCAGTATGTATGTATCCACGTGATACTCCAGCGTGACGGTATCTGTGTGATCCTTCAGCGTGATTGTATTTTGGTTCTTCTTTGCTGCTTCACAAACTAAACTATCTTGTGGTTCTTTGTTGCTCTCCTCAGCAGTGTGATCTTCTCTCTTGTTGCAACACCATGGCTACTCTCCCTTGTAGCGTGAATTGTTTGTCTTTACTCAGTGTGACTATGGGTCACTACCTAGTGTGAAGTTTACCTCTGACTATCTGCGTCACTGCTTGGTATGATTGTGTATCTCTGCTTCGCGTGACTGTACTGGGTATGACTGTGCTACTAATTTGATCAAAGAATCTAAGGTCCGTTTACTTCTACTTTAACCCTCTCTCTCAAGGTACATAAATTGTTTACACAGTTGACTTGTCCCTTCAGTGACAAGATCAAACCTAAGTATCTGAGTATAAGGCTTACTCAAATAATGGTTATGATTCTGCTGATATCTCATGTACATTATTTTATGTTGTCACTGTACATGGCATTTGAGATTTGTTATTTTACTGTACATGGCATTTGATAAATCTCGATGACCAACTTTAACGCAGTGACCAAATGGAGTGTCAAAGTTGAAAGAGATGAAAATAGTGTTTAATTCTTATTGCAGTTTAAATTGATTGGAGCAGTACTATTTTTTATCTTGTTTTATATTTCTGTTCATGCATTAAAATTTAGTTCTTATGTTAAAAACTATCCTAACCCTAAAATTTTAACAAAGGTTTGGCATGCTGCCAAATTAAGGTGTTGACTAAAACTATTGTTTAATGGATATGATACTTTGGGACAGATTTGACAATACCGATATACTAGACACAAAACCTGATGGAAATGCCAAATTTTGGCAGTGCACTAATATTAGTTAACTTTGGAACAAGTGTCGGAAAGTTTTAGTCATCAGTATGTATGGATAGAATTAACAAACACGATAAGTCGCTTGAAAAACTTGATAATATTTTGATACGAAGTGGCATGATGTTTTAAAAAGACACAATGATTCAGATAAGCAAGTCTTTGAAAAGGTATATAATCATACATTTCAGATGCATGAAAAAGCGTCTTCGTAGTTTTAAAAAAGATGATAAAAAGGTGAGACCAGTGAAAGAATTAGAAGAAGAGAAGCAGCCTCTGAGGCTTTTAAGTGAAGATCAAAAGGAGAGGCCAATGAAAGAATGAGAAGAACAGATATAGATTCTGAAGATATGAAAACCAAATAAGGGTGGTAGGCTGGTGCTAAGGCAAGCTACAAGCCTACAAGGGGGTTGTAGCCTTCTTCCAATGGAGGCCGGTAAAATAGGGTGTCAAAGCATCCTTTCGGTTGGAGCCGATAAACTAGAGGTTTGTAGCCTCATTCTAGTTGTAACTGGTAAATAAGGTGTTGGTGAATCCTTTCAATTGTAGCTGAAGAAACTTGGGAATTGAGTTCTCCATCAAGTTGTAGCTTGTAAACAATTTTGTAAAACTTATTATTGAGAAAGTGTTTTGGTGGTCTACCCTTTGTGGATTTCACAATAAAAAAATTTGGGTCCATAATTGTATATTGCTAATGACATGTTTCTTAATAGATCTTTAATGTGTGCTTAATACTAATTGGTTTAATAATTTTAAAAAGGGCAATACTGATTCACCCCCCCCCCTCTCAGTATTGTTGGATAAACCAACAAGTTCAATCTCCTCACTAGCAAGACATTGTGAGAGCAATTAACAAAACTCCTAAAGGGTTCAAGGGGCCAACTATGAAAAAATCCAAAACGATTTACTAAAAAAGGAGAAGCAGCTTTTGGAGGATGTTTTATCACCTATTTTTGCTTCAAGGGGTAGCGATGGTGTTACCATTGTCTCAGATGAATGGACAAACACTACACGTAAGCCATTGATAAATAATATTGCCACTTCACAAAAAGGAGCAATGTTCCTAAAGGCTAAAGACTATTTAGGGGAGGCAAAGGATGCTCCTTTCATTGTTGATTTTATAATGAAAGCTATTGAGCAAATAGGGCCTAGTAAGGTGGTGCAAGTTATCACAGATAACACACCATTTTGCAAAGTTGTGGATCTAATTATTGAGAACATGTATGATCACATTTTTCAGACACCATGCATTGTCCATAATCATATTTGATCTTAGAAGAGAGTGACAACAAAGTTCCAAGGATAAATGAACTCACAAGGCAAGTAAGGGAAATAGTTAAATACTTGGAGATAGTTAAATTCATCATTAACCACCACTAGTCTCGAGCAATATTTCGAGAATACTCCAAATTGGAGTTGTTGAAAGTTTCTAAGACAAGATATGCCTCCAACTTCATCATGTTGTGTCGCCTCATTGAGGTTAAGCAACCATTAGTTTCTATGGTGGTGAGTCAACTTTTGGATAAGTGGAAACAGGCAGATCCAGACCGAGGAACTATGGTGCATAGATTGCGCCTTGATGAGGAGTGGTGGAACAAGATAGATTTCTTGCTCAAGTTCACAAGCCCTGCATTGGAGCTTCTCTGCAATGCTGACACAAACCAACCTTTCTTGGGAGAGTTATATGATGGCATGGACACCATGGTTGAGAAAACTAAGGAAATCATTTTCAAAGGAGTCTCTTCAACTTTTATTTCTTTATGCTCAATTTGTTGATTTAGTGCTGAAAATCATGCTTGAGAGGTGGAACAACTTCAATACTCCACTTCACACTTTAGCAAATGCCTTGAACTCGATATTCTATGATGAAAACCTCACTGCTCAAGCAATGGGGAGACGAAGGTACCACATAAGGATAGAGAGGTGACTAATGGAGTGAAAAAAACTCTTATGAGAATGTTTCCAGCTCATCTACACAAGCAGGTGAAGGAAGAATTTGTTGGTTTGCTACAAGATTGGATGATTATTTAGACATATCATCTTTGGATGAAAGAAGCACCATGAATCCAATTAGGTGGTGGATTTGTCATGGAGCAAATGGTGTACATTAGAAGACCCTTGACATTCGTATTCTTTCACAAATGGCAAGCTCTTCATCGGCGTAAAAAAATCGGAGCACCTATAGTTTTATTCATTCTGTGAAGCGCAACAAGTTGGGTTCACAAAAAGTGAGAATCTTGATTATGTTCACTTCAATCTTCGCCTCGCATCTCGTAGAGGTCCAGAATAAAGCGTTGGGCCTTCTAAAGATTACGATGTTGAACCAAAAACAATTGAATTGGACATCTCTCTTGCAGCTCTAAACCATAGTGGAAAAAATCGGCATCAACAAAAAATCTGCGAGGGTCCAGAAAACATATTCTCGACAACACCGACGAAAAAATCGGCAAACCGCGGAAAGCATTAAAAAATGCAAATTTTGTACTTCAATAGGGTCAAAATTTGCTTACCGATTTTTCCCCTATTTGCCGATCTTTCCTGATCTTTCCCAATTTTTTCCTAATTTTTTCGATTTTTCACGATGTCCGATTTTTTCAGGCCGAAAAATCGGAAGCCAGAAAAAATCGCGATTTCTCGGGACATCAACGAAATATCGACGATTTTTTCCACTATGCTCTAAACATTGATTAACCTAGAAGTGGAATTGAATTTCTTCCTCCAATCCATAGTCCACTATCGAGCGTGCAACATGATCCATTTTTTAGAAAGACTATGATGATCAAGATGATGACTGTTAATCTTTGACTCTTCGAGTCGTTAATTTTTACTAGCTTATCTCATGTTTTAGTTCTATGTTGACTATTCACATTTTGATATATGTAGCATTGTAGCCTCATACATAAAGGTTGATTTTGAAATTTTGAATATATATTGTATATCCATGGTTGTTTTTGTTGATTTTGTACCTAGGAAAGTGTTCCCCTAGTGACTTTGTGCCCAAGTAAATAGAAGGGGAAAAGTGACATGACCCTTATATTAATTACATGAGATGTGCAATTACTTGCACTTAATGAATTTTAAAGTAACTTTTGAAATATTTAACGAGGTGAGAGAATTTAATTTTTTTATGGAGAGAAAAAGAGCATTTATCTCATCCATAGATCTAAATTCACAAGATCCAATGTGGGCCCTTGGATCTTGTGTCCATTCAATTACCCTCATTATTTAAACAAAAAGGCAAGGGAAATGTAGAAAGGCATAGCTCGACTTCTCGAGAGGAGCACGCAGTAGACAGAGAGAGACTGTAGCCCACATATCAAGGCAACCTACAGCAAGACAACAACACAAAAATCAAGAGAGAAAGCACATTTACCGAGAAGGAGAACTAAGCACGATTTCCTAGATGTTTAGCATGATTTTCGACGGAGTTCCATACATCATTAAATGAAAGCCATACAACAATAAACGGACAAATGTATTCCTATAGCAATGGGCATGCATTCCTAGGCCAAGTGGGCACAGAAATTGAAAAGATTTCATTGTTGGTTCGGTGGGCACAATAACCAAGTAGATTAAAATGTATAGTCTGTACAATGCTATTGTGGCCACAAAACTTCGAGACTGTGGGTGTACAAAGAACAAGGAAGCCTTCTGCACAGTTGTCGAGACAAAATTTCAATCTTTTGTGGTAGAGATAAGTTGTACTCACTCAGTGATTTTACCGTTGTATTTTTAATTTTTGATGAAAAAAATAATTAAAAGCTCTCTCTCTCGTAGGTTTTCCCCTTTGGGGATTTTTCCTAGGGCATTGCCCAAAATTCCGAATCTAAAATATTTTTACGTGTCGCTGCAATTTATTTTTGCTCATTAACATTAGTAATTTTTCCTAAGTGTTTCCAATTCTGTGTGGTTTATGAGAAACAATTCATTTGCAGCATTTATGATGATTGGGTTGGGCATTAAACCATGAACAACTAAACTTGAAACCGGGTTGGGAAAAACAGTGAAAACTTTTACATGGTATCAGAGCTTGGTCAAAGAGGAGAAGGGCAAAATTAATAGGCAGTTATTTCAAACCTGAGGAGTTTTTCATTTTGTTCACCAAGCAGATTTTGGACTTCGCATTTTCAGTGAGATGGCCACTGGGTTTAGGATAAAGGGCAGGTTGGGTGAGGCAGCCAATTTCATTCCTTGGAAAACATGGATTGTGTTGATTATGCAGAAGAATGAGTTGTGGGATATAATGATTAACACGCAAGCTAATCCAATGCAGGTACCCACTTCTACAGATACAGCAACCTTCAACAAAAAGGACATCAAGGTTAAGAGGATTATCCTTGATGCAGTGAAGGACCATGTGATCCCACACATGACTAGTAAGGACCATGCCTATGAGATGTGGGATGCCTTATGTAACACCTCGGTTTTGACCCCTTGGTATTAAAATTGTACATGATGTGTATAATGTATTTAAATCATGGCGAGGAGCTCAAGGCCAAGGCCC
This sequence comes from Pseudotsuga menziesii, assembly GCA_001517045.1. NCBI lineage: Eukaryota > Viridiplantae > Streptophyta > Pinopsida > Pinales > Pinaceae > Pseudotsuga > Pseudotsuga menziesii. The sequence continues at coordinate 419,578 of LPNX010473561.1, forward strand.
TACCATTGATTTGGTATTTTGGGTATTAGCAATCAAGATCGATGCCGGTGGGTATAGTGCTAAGTCAGGCACATTACATTTTGAAGATATCATGTAAATACACAATTTAATAAAATACCACAACTAGCTGTGCACTGCAACATAAGAGATGGTGGCATGATTTCACAAGGAATAGGGAGGGGAGTTAGCAAACTCCTGAGCCAATAGGGTGAGACCAGATGTCAATGGGAAAACCCATAAACCCTCAGCTACATTTTTGTCCTTTGCACTCAATCATTCAATTCTTCCAGAAGAGCGGTTGAGGCAGTTAATGCCTTAGGCAAAGCAAGGCATGGCAGTCGGTTTGGTGACTGAGCCAGCCTACAGTCTGAGCAAACCTACAGCCGCAGTCTGGGGAAGCCGCATTCTTGCTTCTGAAGCAAGTAAGCACGTGAATGCGTGCCCAGCCCATCATTTTCCAAAGTCGCCCAGAGCATTTTAGTCATTCCGCAGTCCATTTGATCCATTATGCATTGTTCACTATCCTGAGTCGTGGAAGGAGTTGTTCAATGTGGTTCGTCATCCCATAGATGCGGCGCGAGCTAGCAGAGCATTGCTACGCATTCTGCAGTGTTTCTCTTTGTTACATAGCAGTATGCAAACCTGGTCGTCTGTGTTACCGAGTGGATCCCTGTGTTGTTGTGTCTCCTTGTGGTTTGTTGTGATGTGTACCCTTGTTTGGGTCTGAAGAGTATGCAAGACTTAGTAGTTGAAGAGACAAGGAACGGGCTTGATAAACCTAGTGCAGAGTGGAACCTCACAAAAAGATAAGAGTGGTTGGCGAATCTTTTATGCACATCCTGAAGAGCACTGGAAGGGAAGGTATAGCCCGAGGGACTATGGAGCAGAGAAGGGGATACTTCCTTGTGTTAGGTGTGTAGGTATTGTTGATGCCAGGCCAGATAGATCTTGTGGAGGTGTCCCTAGCTCTTGAATGAGCCATTAGCTTAGCCATTCTACCTTTCCACTGCCTTAGCAGCCTGATAAACTCAAAAGTAGATTAGCTTGACTGACAGCCTGATAAACCCAATGGAATATTGGCTTGGCCATGTGCAATCTGATAAACCCAACTGTTAGTTGGCTTGGTTGTGTAGCCTAATAAACCAAGCAGTGTTTTGGCTTGGTTTCCTACAGCCTGATAAACCCAATTGAGTATTGGCTTGGCTGGATAGTCTGATCAACCCCACTGTTGGTTAGCTTGACTGTGTTGATGTGTTCTGGCTATGTGTGAGCCTGTTGTTCCCTAGTTCCTTGTGGAAATCATACCCAGCTCGGGGGTGGCAGTTGTGTTGAGAGATTGATGAACACAACTAGCCTATGGTTGGGTGGAACGTTGCAGTGACATAACTAGTTGCGGGACAGCTTCATCTTCAAGATAAGTATTCTCTGTTATGTTATTTCTGCAATGTATATGTTTATGAATGTGTGATTATGTTGAATGCTTATTGAAGATTAAAGTAGAGTTTAGTGTTGATTAAATGTCCCTGTATTTGCATCTGTTTATGCCTCGTATTTTCAACTGCATTTGCTTAAGTTCATGGAGGCTAGAAGCATGGTTACAGGGTCAAAAATGCAGCTATCCTAAGGTAAGAAATGTTGGGTTTCCGCACCCCGAAATCCGCCTGCGGAAGGCAAAAGGCAGAAGATGGAAAACAAGAAAAAGACAAGGCAGAATGTTGGTTTTTCGAACCCCGAAATCCGCCTGCGGAAGGCGGAAGCGGAAAAGAGCCAAAAACTCTAAGGTAAAGTGTATGTTTCTGCACCCCGGAGTCCGCAGCAGAAGGCGGGAGGCAGAAATCAGAAAGAGAAATGAGGCCAAGTGTTAGTTTTCCGCAATCCGGAGTCCATCTACGGAAGGCGGAAGGTGGAAAGCGGAAGGTGAACAAATGAAGGTATCGATTTGCTGAGTTTTCGATTCCCGAATTTCGCAGCGGAAGGCGGAATGTGGCTGAATGATTCCATCAAATGCTGAGTTTCTGATTCCAAAGTTCCGCAGGGGAAGGCGGAAGGAGGAAGCGAAAGGCGAAATGTGGCTAAATGATTCCATTTCATGTTAAGTTTTTGATTCCCACAATCTGCAGCAGAAGGGGAAAAGTCGGAAGTCGGAAGGAGGGAAGTCGAAAGACCAAGTGATCGTTTCATGGAGTTTCCGACTTCCGAGGTCCGTAGCATAAGGCGAAAAGACAAAAGACAAGGTGGTTGTTTCGAGGAGTTTCTGATTCCCGAACTCTGCAGCAAAAGGCGGAAGGGCGGAATGCGAAAGGCAGAAAAGTCAAGTTCAATGCAGAATGACTTTTCTGCTTACAAAATGGATCTGTGAGATGCGAAACAACTATTACAGTGATGTTTATGCTTAAGAATGAATGCTAAAGGATGTTCCATGACCCATGACTGTCAGGTGTATGGGCACCGAGTACATGGACATTGTGGTATAACAAAGCAGTGATACAGTAGAGGGGACGCTACATTGTGGTGTCAGAGCAGGATTAGTGGTCGCGTTCTCCTCGTAGGCGAGAGGGGACGCTACACCTTAACCAATTTGTACCAAAGATCCAATAAAAATCGAAAGATGGTACTGAGATAAAAGTTGAAGAATTTCAAAATGGCTAAATTTGAAAGGGTGGGCATCTTATCTTTACTAGGATCACTCAGATGAGGAATGATCTTGGAGCAGTTGGAGAGAAGGTTGAGTGCAGTGAGCTTGTGGGGACAACCTTGAATGGCGTGGCCAAGCCATGGGTTGTTTTTGTGGAGGCCATTGTAGCCAGAGAGAACATGCTTTCGAGGGATCGTCTTAGGGATGAGTTTGTTCAGGAAGAGACTCAGAGAGGATATGTGCAAGGCAGCTCTTTGAATAATAAGGAAGATGAGGAGAATGTGGCGTTGACAGTTAAAGGGAACAAGAAGATGTCCAAGAAGGGACCCAAGGGTGGGGCTAAGCAGCAGGATGGTGATCAGAAGGACTTGAGCAAATTTAAATGCTTTGCTTGCCAAACGTTTGTTTGGGCCCTACATTGGGCAGTGTCCGAACAAGAAGAAGAAGCAACAGACAACAGCTGCTATAGAAATTTGATGGGTATACAACGAGGTTTGCAAGAGAGTTTCCACTATGTGCTGGTCATTCAAAGAGAGCATCCATTACCAGCACTGATGTAGAGGATGAGAGAGAGTACTCACTACTCACTGTTGGTTGGTCATTCCTTGAGTGCATCCACCGCCACATGCACCTGGTACATTAATAGTGGAGCTTCGAGGCATATGACAAGCGTGTGGAATATGTTTTCAACTTTTTCAAAGTTCACACAAACAGGGTTGGATCTGGAGGTGGTGTTGGGAGATGACATAATTGTTAGGGCAGTTGGACGAGGGGGTGTCACTTTCAGAGGGAGTCCATGGAGCCCATGACTTTGAGGGATGTCTTGTATGTCTCTATGTTGAAGAAGAACTTGATTTCAGTTTCCACAATCGAGAATAGGGGACATGGAGTGTACCTCCTTGATGGGCATGTGCACATTTTTCTCAAGGGATCAGGTCCATCTACTTCTTTTGTGATTGGAGTCAAATGTGGGAAACTGTACAAGCTCTTATTTCTACCTTTTCATGCCTTGGCACGTAGCACCAGTAGTAGTGGTAGCAGTGATTTGTGCAAGTTATGGAACAAGAGGATGGCTCACTTGCATCATCTAGCTCCGAAGATGTTGAGAGACATGGTGACTGGTTTGCCCAAGTTTAGCATGGAACACAGTGAAGAATGCAAGCGGTGTGCTTTGGGAAAGTAAACAAACTCTGCTTTTCCATGCATTGACAGTAGATCAACAAGGGTACTTGACTTGATTCACTCTAATTTATGTGGTCCTATGTCTTCTGTTTCATTGAATGGTTTTGAGTACTATGTTACATTCATTGATGACTACTGCAGGAAGACCAAGATCTACTTTCTGAAGAGCAAGAAGTCAAAAGAAGTCTTGCAGAAGTTCCAAGAGTTCAAAGCTCTTGTGGAGAACCGACAGGGAGGAGGATTTGGGTGTTGAGATCAGACAATGGGGATAAGTATACCTCCAATGCATTCGATGAGCTTTGTAGACAGGAGGGGATCAGAAGACAATTGATAGTTTTGTATACCCCACAGCAGAATGGGGTTGTTGAAAGGAAAAACAGAAAAGAAAAATGACAAAATTATCAAGATTCTGGTTTAGACATTTTGTCAATCACTTTCAGATGCTAGGTTTTAAATTAAAGAATCACATGCAAACTTTGAAACTTAAAACACCATGCCAAAAGACTCTTCAACCCAAAATAATGAACAACCACATTGAACACGACTATATTTTTGGTGAATCTTGACCAGGGCGAAACCCCAACCTCAATCAAAAATTTTCTTTACATAGAATTTCTCTTTCCCAACACTGAAAAAAATTCACAAACTACAACAGCCTTTCTACCTCAAAATTTGTGCCAATGAACAACAGTACAGCTTGTTATACGACCTATTCACACATGCCTAAACCTGTTGTACAACCTGTTCAGTTTTTTACCTCAAAAATCATGCCAAATTAACTATGTTGTACAATACTGACAATCTGCATTAAATGCTAAAGTCATTGCCTTGGAATTTGTGCCCACACGTGTTGTTGTACAGTCCTGTCAAAGTGTTATACAATCACCTTCTTGGCTACCTTGGGAAATGTTCTTTTGAATCTTCTTGGAAAATGTGCCAACTTGCCTTAGGAGCCCTTTCTCCTTCTTCACTCTTCTCTTTCTCTTCGTAGTGGTCCATCTTTCCTTTCTCCCTTTCTCATTATTTTATACTTTAATTCTAGTAACTAACTTCCTAACTACCAATCTAAGAGATAGGATTAGTTCACTAGATCTAGGGTCAATATTAACTACACGTTTTAATAATAAATGCTAATTATTAAATACATCACTTAAATATGACTCACAACTCAAAGTACAAAGCATTTCTTTATTTACATAAAGTCTCTTTTTACAAAAATACAACATAAGGAACAAAAGGCCTTTATGTCCCCCTCATCACACACCAAAACTATGAGGGAGGACCTTCAGAGTTAACTATTTCAACAAACAAGGCCATAGTGGGAGCAACCAGAGCGATGCTTCATGATCAGAGTCTTCCTTTCTTTCTTTGGGTCGAGGCTTGTAGTGTTGTTGTAAACATTCAGAACAAGAGTCCCCCCAAATCCTTGAGGTGTGAGAGTCCTAAGGAGGCTTTTTCAATGCAGAGGCCTAAGGTTGTCCACTTTCGCATATTTGGTTGTTTGACTTATTCTCATGTCTCTTCAGATAAGAGGACAATGTTGGAGCCCACTGCATAACAGGGTATTTGTGTGGAGTATGATGAGATTTCGAAGGATTTCCGCATATATCTTCCTTCACAAAGGAAAGTTGTTGTGAGGAGGGAGGAGAGATTTGAGGAGGAGCGAGCCTTTAGGAAGTCTCGGGATTCAGAGCAAGGGGACTAGCAGGATTCCACACCTCAAGTGAGCACACAAAGTCTAGCTACTCAAAGTGTAGGGTCACAGGTATCAAGGGTGATTGATCCACAGATTACAGGTGCTTCAAATTCAAAGACAATCCACAGGTTCACCTAGTACCGGTTCAGGTTCTCGGGTTACCGGTTCACCAATTCCAACTTCCGATTCACATGGTTCACTAGTTAATAGTTCTCTAGCTACCGGTTCACTTGTTTCTAGGTCACCAATGTTAGATTTTTATGGTTTATTCAATATGATCTAGGATCTTATCTAAGAGAATAACATGCACATCAATAATCACAAGAGACAAGAGACAAAGATTTTCCTCGAGGAAATCATAAAGGAGAAAACCCTGTATCTTCCTCAGAGATAGAATGAGCACCAGTAGCAAAAGTAAAACCCAAAAGTATAAAGATGATCTTCGACAGCTTCTCTCTCTCACTTGTGCGAGCTTGTCCTTTCTCTCTCGTGCGAATTTTATGAGTGAGTGTGTGTGTTAAAATAGAGTCACTCTCTCTATTTATACCCTATTTTCCACTTGACTTTTTCCTCTACTAGGCCAACTTCTCTAGGAGAGTCTAATAACCCAATTACAACTTAATTATGGGGACTAATGTCCCGACACACAAAGGAGGGTTATCCTCAATAACTTTACATGACTCAAATACAATGATGACTCTCGAGATTGGAGGAATGAACATTTCCATCGGAAGTACAATAATAAAATACCAATACAATATAAAATATACAAGTGAATATCTTCCGAAGTTGCAATTACATTAACACTCCCTCTTAACTAGGAAGGTATCCTCTTAACACAGACATTAATACGTATCGCACAAGTCTTCAACACCGGAACATCATCGTCACTATTGTTGTTGTCCTCATCATCTCGATCAAATGGTGCTATCTCTCGAATCTACTCGTCATAGGAAGTTCTACAGAGCCAGTCGTTTTCATGTTGGATGTAGGCCTAGCCTCCATGTAGGTCTTCAAATCATCAAGTAGGTATAGCTCAGGACTTATTGCCTTGCAAAACCTGAAGGATCTCCCACGACTGATTATATGCCTCTGCAAAACCTAAAGGAGCATCCCAGGACTGATTTTATGCTTCTGCAAAAACCCAAACCCCTACTATCCCCTTATCATCTTCAGATCATCTCATCGTCACTCGGAGCACAGCCATATGCACACATCTCGACCACAGCCCTTACATCTGCACCATGGGAGGACACACCTACCACCATGTGAGAATGGCTCTCATGCATCTGCATCTTCTAGACCCGTCACCTCCCCTTGGAGGGAACCTTGATCTAAAGTACACCAAGCTTTTCTCTAAAGTAATCAAACTTCACTCTGGCTAGTGGCTTGGTCAAGACATCGGTTATCTACTCGTCTATCGCAACATATTGGAGCTTCACTGCTCCTCTTTGCCCCATATCCCTAATATAGTGGTATTTGGTCTCAATATTCTTCGACTTGTCATGGAACACTGGGTTCTTGGACAACTTCACACAACTCTGGTTGTCACAGAAGATACAAGTCGCCTCAATCTGGAGATCAAACAAATCAAACAGTAGCTTCCTAAGCCATACTGCCTCACAACTAGCTGAACAAGCTGCGACATTCTGCTTCGGTTGTACTCAGTGCCACGCGGGACTACTTCCTGCTAAACCAAGAGATCACACCTGATCCCATACTGAAGTGCTCTTCCTATCTACGACACTGCCAGCCCAGTCCAAATCAACGTAACCCTGCAGGTTAACCTTTTTATTCGCGTCATATCTGAGCCCATAATCAATTGAACCCTTCAAGTACCTCAATATATGCTTTGCAGCAACCAGGTGAACTTGTCTTGGATCCGTCAGGAACTGGCTCAAGGTGTTCACAGCAAAGCATATGTCAAGTCTCGTGTTTGTTAGGTACATCAATGACCCAATCATCTAACGATATATTGTGGCATCAACTGACTCTAATGAAGCATCACAAAGTAGCTTCAAGTTTGATGCCATGGGTGTGGCTATTGCCTTGCAGTCCATCATCCCAAATCTCTTCAAGGTCTCCGCTATATACTTCCCTTTACCAAGGAAGACTCCATTTGTACTCTGCCACACCTCCATACCTAGAAAATAATGCATCATGCCATCTCGAACTCGGCAGCAAGCTTCCTCTTTGTATCTGCAATCAACCAATCTTCACCTGCCACAAACAGTTCATCTACATACAGTAGGAGTATTATTGGGTTTCCTTTCTCAACCTTGTAGTAACGGTTGGGAATCTGCTTTACTCTTGGTAAATCCGAAACTAGTCAGGAAGTTGTCCATCCTGTCGTACCATGTCTTGGGCGCCTGCTTCAATCCATACAAAGATTTCTTCAATTTGCACACATGAGTCTGCCTGTCGTGTGTCTCAAACCGAGTGGATGCTCCACATACACTTCCTCTTCTACTACATCATTCAAGAATATTGTCTTGACATCCATCTGGTGTATCTTCCATTTCATCACTGCAGCCAAAGCAAGTATTGTTCTGATGGAAGTGTATCTGGCTACAGGTGCAAAAGTCTCCTCATAATCTATCCCTTCTTTCTGGGAGAAGCCACGTGCCACAAATATCGCTTTATATTTCTCTATGCTGCCATCTGAAGCATGCTTGATCTTGTAGATCCACTTGGAAGTCACAACAGATTTCCTTTATGGTCTCGAGACCACATCCTAGACATCATTCTTCATGATCGACTGGTATTCCTCGATCATGGCATCCTTCCATTCTTTCTTTTCTGTCGCTTCTTCATAGCTGGAAGGTTCCTTGTTAATGATGTCGCACAGTAGGGCTACATAGCTGGAGTATGGCTTAGGTCTCTTACTTTCTTTGTGTATTCCTTCTGGAGCGCCATATCTCTCTGCATCTAGAATTGCCTCTCATACCTATGTTGGTTTCCTCTTGTGAGAATTCTTCTCACGGGGAGGATCTACAAGTTCATGAGGTTCTTCCATTTCTCGATCTTCTTCTGGAGTTGCTTTGCTTCATTCATTGTTGTATCTCGAATCCTGGGTACTTTTGGTTCTTCAATGTCTTCAATAGGTAGTTTTCTGAATTTGTTGTATGCCTAGTCTTCGTCAAATGTCACGTCCCTGCTTATATCAATCTTCTTGTACCCTAGAAAGTATATTCTGTAAGCCTTCGAGTTTTCACTATATCCCACAAATATACCCTTCTTTCCTGAAGGGTCTAATTTTGTTCTTTTCTCCTTTAGGATGTGTATGTACACCGGGTAGTCAAATATCCTGAGATGGTTGACTTCTGGTTTCTCGCCGGAGAAGGTTTCTTCTGGTGTCTTGTTGTCCAGTATTTTGTGTGGAGTATGATTCTGTACATACACGGCTGCTCTTCCAGCTTCTTCCCATAGATGCATGGGAAGATCTTGATCATGAAGCATTGCTCTTGCTACTTCCATAATCGTTCTATTCTTTCTTTCTGCAACTCCATTTTGTTGTGGAACTCCCTCTTAATCCCTGAATCTCTACATAATTCCTTGAATTCTTCTGATGTGAATTCTCCGCCATTGTCTGATCGAAAGGTCTTGATTTTCTTTTCCGTGTGATTCTCTATCAGGGCTTTGAATTCCTTAAATTTGTTGAATACTTCATCTTTGCTCTTCAAGAAATATATCCAGGCCTTCCTAGAAAACTCATCAATGAAAGAAACATAATATACATACCCACTACTGCATCATCTACGGTCTTTCCTTTTGGCCACATAATCACTACTGCATCATCTATGGTCTTTCCTTTTGGCCACATAAGAACTTGGCCATCAATAAATGCAACCCTCATACCTTTTGCATCCAATGCAGATATGGAGAGAAGATTCTTTTTGAGTCCTGGTATATATAGAACATCCTTAATCTTCAAAGAGTTCTCAGAGTTTAGCTTGTAAGAGGCTTCACCACTTCCTTTTATAGGGTATTGGTAGTCATTCCCAAGTTTCACCTTGTGAAGTGACTCATGTTCAGATAGATTCACAAAGGATTCCTTAAATCATGTCATATGCTTGGAAGCCCCACTATCTACAAGCCAATCATTGCTCCCATGTGAAATAGTACCTGTGAGAGCTTAAATCAGAACATATTCTTCATCGCTTGAAGAATCTTCATTGTCTTCTCTCGTTCTTTTCCTGGGAAGTTCGTCATCCTCTGCAGTGTGAGCATGATGTCTTTTCTTGTTGTTCTTCTTCTTTTTGTTCTTGGGATAATCTCTAGAAAAAATGTCCCTTCTCATCACAAGTATAGCATCTGACATTATATAGATATCTCCTAGGTATTCTAAGGTATTCCTTCTGATTCTGGTGGTGATGTTTTTCTTTCTTGTGATGAGAGTGCTCCCTTTTGTTATTCTTGGTGTGTGCTGTGAGAGCTTGATCTTCATTTCCCATCTTTTCTTCCCGAGCTATGATTCGAGCTTCTTCTTGTGAGCATTCCTCCCACAGCCTACTGAAAGTGATTAACTTTCTTCTAGCACAAATTCCTTGAATAAAGGAGTCCCATGGCCTATGGAGACCATTCAAGGTGGTCATCACAACTTCTCCATTCTCTATATCTTCTCCCACAGCTTCAAGTTGTTCCTTGATTTGAGAGACCCTTGTAAAGTATGACTATATGGTCTCTGCATTCTGAATCTTCACATTCTTCAACTGATTTCGCAAGGTCATCTTCCAATTTATATTATTTCCTTCAAATAGCTTGGTCAAGGAATCAAACATCTCTTTAGGCGTCTTTAAGGAAGGCACATGTGGTATAAGGTGATCCTTGATAGAATCAACAATAATCCTCTTCGGCTTGACCAAGTTCTTCTTGTGTAAGGCTTTAGCCTTGTCTCCCTCTGGAACTGGAACTTCTTCATTTATATAGGTGTCCAATTCATTCTCTTCAAGGACTAGTGAAATCCTATAATTCCATGCTCGGAAGTTATCAGCTCCTTCAAGCTTGGTGTGGTGAGACATCTTTAAAGAGAACCTCAAATGGAAATACAAAAGATTTAGATCTTACCAATTTGTGATGCTCGGGCTGGATCTGGAGTTGGTCTTCTACAGTTCTGGTTTTCTGGTCCAAAATCAAATTAGGGTTTGACTTTCCTGGAGTTTTACCCAACCAAAAACTTCGATCTTGGTCTCAAAATTTCAATTTTGAGGGGAACAAACCTATCTTGATTGCACTCAAAAATCCCATTTCTGTGAAAAGCCCTAATTTCCTGCAGGAGTGACAAGCCAAAAAATGAAAATGCCCGAAATCAGATTCTGCTTTGACAAGAAGATGCGCCCTTCTAAGGCGAGTTAGCCTAGCCTCCTTTCCTTGATGACCTGTGGAGAGAAACCCAAAAATTAAGAAGCCCTAGCTTCTGCAACTGCACTATGCCATCTTCTCAGTTTGGCTCTGATACCATGTTAGATTTTTACAGTTTATTCAATATGATCTAGGATCTTATCTGAGAGAATAACATGCACAGCAATAATCACATGAGACAAGAGACACAAAGATTTTCCTCGGGGAAACCATAAAAGAGAAAACCCTGTAACTTCCTCAGAAATAGAATGAGCACCAGTAGCAAAAGTAAAACGCAAAAGTATAAAGATGATCTTCGACAACTTCTCTCTCTCACTTGTGCGAGCTTGTCCTCTCTCTCTCATGCGAACTTGATGAGTGAGTGTGTGTTAAAATAGTGAGTCACTCTCTCTATTTATACCCTAGTTTCCACTTGACTTTTTCCTCTACTGGGCCGACTTCTCTAAGAGAGTCTAATAACCCAATTACAACTTATTTCTGGGGACTAATGCCCCGACATACAAAGGAGGGTTATCCTCAATAACTTTACATAACTCAAATACAATGATGACTCTCCTGATCAGAGGAATGAACATCTCCGTCGGAGGTACAATAATAAAATACAAATACAATATAAAATATACAAGTGAATATCTTCCAAAGTTATAATTACTTTAACAACCAACGACAGGTAGTTCTTTTCCAGAGTCTCAGTCTCCAGAGAATGATGCACCAGTATAAGAGGAGTCTTCACGGAAAAGAAATACCAAGTGGCTTAGGGACACCCGAAAGAAGATCCCACTAGACCTATGTAAGAGATCAGGATGCCAGACAAATATGACATGGACTTGGTAACTAGTCTTTGTGATTCGAAGCCTTCTACTTTTCAAGAGGCATCCCAGCATCACGTGTGGTGATATGCCATGATGGAAGAGTACCATTCCATCATGAAGAACGATGTTTGGGAGATTGTAGCGAGACCAGAGGAGAAGTCAGTTGTGACATCTCGATGGCTTTACAAGATCAAGCATGTTTCGGATGACAATGTGGAGAAATACAAAGCTCGTTTTGTGGTGAGAGGGTTCTCAGAAGTAGAGGGAGTAGAGTATGACGATACCTTTGCACCGGTTGCTCGTTGCTCTTCAATCATAGTAGTGATCTCCATTGCAGCAGCGATGAGTTGGAAGATCACCAGATGGATGTGAAGACCGCATTTCTCAATGGGCATATACAGGAGGAGGTGTATGTTGAGCAGTCATGCTTTGAGATTCATGGGAGAGAGTCTCATGTTTGTATGATGAAGAAAGCCTTGTATGGACTGAAGCAAGCTCCTAGAGCTTGGTAGTCTAGGATAGAATAATACTTCTTGCAGATAGGATTCCAAAAGAGTGAGGCAGATTCGAACCTTTACTACATTGCGATTAGTAATGATCCACTAATTCTGCTACTCTATGTGGATGACTTGTTCATTACAGGTGAGGAGAGACTCATTGCAGCATGCAAGTGAGAACCTGCTTCGTAGTATGAAGCGAAGGACATTCACCCGATGCACTATCTTCTTGGATTGGAGGTTTGGCATGAGCCTGGAAATATTTTCTTGGGGCGATGAAAGTATGTAGTTGATATTCTAAGGAGATTTCGAATGGAGGATTGCAAGCCGATGGCCATACCAATGTTATCAGAACCAGTCTGGTTCAGGCAAAACCAGTCGGTCCGACTGATTTTCAGGGTTTTCTGGTCCGGTCGTGGTCCGAACCGCTTGGGCCGGATTTTGAGCCTGAACCGCCCCTAAACCGACCCTGAACTGACCAGAACCGGGCCAAAACCGCCGAACCGGACAATTTTGACCGGTTTTGTATGGAACCGGTCTAGCCCGTACAGTGTCGTATGGAAGTCGTCTGGGGACTCACAGAACTCAAATTTTGGTTCTAAACTTCAATGATGTATTTTGGTTCAGAACTTCAGTGATGTATTTTGGATCAGAACTTCAATGATGTATTGCACTCGATGATATTTTGGTTATTTGCACCTCTACTTGCTATATATAAGAGAAACTTTGCATATTTGTGTATTAATGTTTTGAATTCATATGTATGCACATGAATATAGATGTTTTTCTACAAAAAATGAATCTTTTTTGTATTTTTTTGTCTATCGGGTTTTTTCCCGATTTTTTCCAGTTCACATTTTGGGCTCTGCTGGTTCGATGACCCGTCCGGTTCTGATAACAATGGGCCATACCGATGATCACCAACTGGAAGAAGCTTCATGCTTCTGAGGGTAATTTGGTGGATCTGACCTTATATCGTCGGCTCATTGGTTCTTTGATGTATCTGGTCAACACCAAGCCAGATCTATGTTTTGCAGTGAACACTCTCGGTTGGTACATGGTTGAGCCGAGGAGAGTGCTATGGGTAGTTGCAAAACACGTGCTCAGGTATCTAGCAGGTACGGTGGATTATGGTTTGGATTATAGGAGGACGGATGCTGTCAGGTTGATTGGCTACACGGACTCAGATTAGGCAGGATGTGTGACATACCGGAAGAGCACTTTCGGGTGTTGTATCAGTTTGGGCTCGGCAGTAGTGTCTTGGATTCTTGGTTTAGTCGAAAGCAAATGTCAATTACATTGAGTTATGCTAAGGCAAAGTACATGGCAGCCAGTCAAGCTAGTTTTGAGGCCTTGTGGCTTCACAAGTTGTTGGTGGGGTTATTCGTCAAGAGCTAAGGCCTACGGTTATCTACTCTGATAATCAAAGTTGCATCCATCTCTTTGAGAATACAGTATTCCATGACAGGTCGAAGCACATTGAGATCATGTATCACTTCATCTGAGACTATTTCCAAAGAGGAGTTGTAGAGTTGCAGTACATTTCCACTGATGAGCAGGCTGCAAATCTTCAGGCAAAATCCTTGGGGAGGGGCAAGTTTGTCTTCTTCAAAGACAAGTTGAGAGTGGTGCAGAAACCTTCCTCAGTAAGAGGGAGCGTTGATTTTGTACCTAGGAAAGTGATCCCCTAGTGACTCTGTGCCTATGTCACTAAAAGGGGAAAATTGACATGACCCTTGTATTTATTACATGAGATGTCTAATTAATTGCACTTTATAAGTTTTAAAGTGACTTTTGAAATATTTAACGAGGTGAGAGAATTTAATTTTTTTATGAAAAGAAAAAGAGCCTTTATCTCATTCATTGATTTAATTTCACATGCTCCAATGTCGGCCCTTAGATCTTGTGTCTATTCAGTTACCCTCATTAATTAAACAAAAAGGCAAGGGAAATGAGCACGAGTACCGCACAGCATTAAATACAAGCTGTACAGCAATAAATGGGAAGATTTATTCCTGTGGCAGTAGGCACACATTCTAGGCCGAGTGGGCACAGAAATCAAGAAGATTTCATTGCTAGTTCAGTGGGCACATTAACCAAGGAAGTAGGCTTAAAAGTACAGTCCATACAATGCTACTGTGGACTCAAATTTCGAGACTGGGAGTACAGAAAACAAGGCAGCCTTCTGCACAGTATTCAAGACCAAATTTCAGTCTTCTGTGGTAGATATAAGTTGCACTCACTGAGTGATTTTACTGCTGTATTTTTATTTTTGACAAAGAAATAATTAAAAGCTCTCTCTCTCACAGGTTTTCCCCTTAGGGGGTTTTTCCTGGGGCATTCCCCAAAATTCTGAGTCTAAAATGTTTTTATGTGTGGCTGAGTTTTATTTCTGCTCATTAACATTAGTAATTTTTCCTAAGTGTTTCCAGTTCTGTGTGGTTTATGAGAAACAATTCATTTGCAGTATTTATGATGACTGGGTTGGGCATTACCATGGGCATTAACAAAACCTGAAACCGAGTTGGGAAAAACAGTGATAATTTTTACAGATTTTGGATATTACTACTTGGCAACTTGCATTATGTAATCATCTATGACAATTATTAATGATATAGAGATGGACTATTGGTAAAATGTGATGTTAGATGTTTGAAATTATGATTTATCACATGTCATTTATGTTTCACATTTAACTTTTTAATGTCTTTGCTAGTTTGCTAATATATATATCCCCATTTCCAAAATTTTAGGGGTTCACGTTTCCAGCGCATTTCCGTATCGTATACGTGTTTTCATTTCCCCATATCATGCAACTTAACTTCAAATATAAGCCCAAATTTTCTTAAATTCCTCTCAAACCCAAGAGATAAATTACCCTTCTATATGACATTAGCCTCTGAACAGGTTAGTCAAAATTCAGCAAGAGTAAAATCATTTACCTAAAACTTCAACAAATATGTGACTTCGGCTTCTTGCACTTTACCACAATAATTATATCCCACAGGGGGGGAATACTTAGCAATCTCCTTAATATATCATCTTAACATATTTCTTATATAACATTACTATAAAATAGCCATGTCACATCTTCAAATCAATGCAAACAATAACTTCACGAACAATGGACAGAACATGATGGTAGTTTCTATTAAAAAAACTGAAATATTTTTAAGAAAAAAAACTAGAATATAAACGTTTTTCTTGAGCATAGCATCAAAGCTGGAAAGAAAAAAAAACAAAATTATTATTAATTTGGGGAAGGTCATACCAAATCAGAAAATCAGTTAACCAAATAAAAAAAAACTGTGGCATTAATAAGACAACACAATGACATAGACACATGTAAAGAACATACTAGCATAGAAGCGCATTTGCTTGGCAAATTTCCGCTTCATATTTTGTGGAATTTGCTCATACACACTTCCTGTATCAGTTACACTGCAAAAAAAGGTCATTCTTCACATTAGTGTTATATCCTTACGCAAGGTTTGAAATAGAAAAATCTATTTCTTGTAAAAATAACCAGCATAAGTACACCAAATAATCCATGAATGGATAAATAATAGAATATCAAATTGTTAAGATATGATATGTTTTACAATTACATTGCCTTGGGGCTTTATAAGCCATTTTCCACCTTTTCAATACATGTCTTTTGACCTTTCATAATTATTTAATTAATTATTTTTTATTTAATAATTATTAATTATTAATATTAATTTATGTTAATTTATATTAATATTAATAATTAATATTGATAGTTATTTTATTAATTTATGTTATGTTATATAATTTTTTTATATAACATTGCTCAGACAAGACAAGGCTTACGTCTGATTTCTTGTTTGTAATGACATCTTCTCGATCTTTGTGTTAGTAACTGCGACACTTGATAAAACGAAACAATATGAGTTATGGATTCCCAAGAAAAATTGTCGTATCGTCTGTGATGTGTTCCATCCGAGATCTATCTTCATCGGAGATGATTGTTGATCGTCTTGTTGGATAAATCTTCCTGTTTTCTACTTAGGTTCTATATTTTGTGTTCTTTCGCTTCAAAAATTATAACTCCTCTGTTTATGTTCATTTCGAACCCTGTCGTTGGTCAAAATGATTTTTGTAATTTGGGTGTCAATAAAGAGATCTTGTTGTTTGTTTTTCTACTAGATTGACTTCCTTTTGAACTGTGACGGGGACCGGATTTGTATTTGTTTCTTCTTCCTCGGCTTGAATTTGTCTTCTGGAGAGTCTGGATGCTTACTTCTAGATTTGAACTAATTTGTTCTCTAATAGATTATTATTATTCTAAATCTTCTCGAACCTTTCGTCTTGCGAGCGTTTGTCCTCTTTTAACTTCTTGATTTGTTCCTCTAGTTCTTGATTAAGATTTCTCAGACGATGGCTTTCTTCTTGCTGTTTTAGTATTCTTCCTTCGAGGTCTTCATTGGAAGGTTCCATCTTCCAACTATTTTTTAGTTTCTTGATTTCCGTAAGTAATGTCTTGTCATGAATTCTTAGTCGAAATAGTTCTTCGGTATTGCTTGCTAATTTTCCATTGATTTTCGCAATTTCTAACTTGTGCTTCTTTTTAGTGTTGTCATACTTTTGTTGGAGTTCTTCCTTCTATTGTTGATGTCGACGTATCTCTGATTCTTGACTTTTTAGCTTTCTCTGGATTTGCACCAATTCATCATCTTCGTCCATGATGAGCTTGTTTAAACACTCTATGTCTTCTTGTAAATCGTTATTGTAAATTTTCCTTTAATATTCAACTAGGGATAAACAGTGCATACAAAATATCAACTGATAACCACACATGAATATCTTTTACAGTATGCAGCGGAATATAAAACTGAGAAATAACTCACTATTGAGGGCTCAGATATAACATCACAATATTGCTCCGGGGGTTTCCATACCCAAAATAAAACTGAGAAATAACATCACAATGTGCTCCTTCTTGATCCCCTCAGCCAAACAATACTCCATAAACTCATTGGAAGTGTACTCACCCCCGTTGTTTGTCCTCAACACTCGAATCTTCTTTCCTGTTTGGTTCGCCACAAGAGTCTTGAACTCTAGGAACCTCTCAAAGACCTCTGACTTGGCCTTCAAAAAATAGATCCAAGTTTTCCTGGAGTAGTCATCAATGAAGGTTACGCAGTAACTGTAACCACTGAACGAATGGACACTCATAGGTCCGCATACATCCGAATGCACCAAGTCCAAGGGCTCCTTAGACTCGTGCTCACTCTGTGGGAAAGGCTTCCTGATGTTATTCCCCAAACCACAACCCTTGCAATTGTTATGCTTTTCCTCCTTTACCTGAGGAACTCCAATGACTGCCTGTCTCAAATGCTTCAGTGCTCCATGGTGTAAGTGTGCCATCCTCCTATGCCACAACTCACCCTGACTACTGCTGTTGCTGCTGACTAGAGCCTTTGCAGGCTCAAAGTGTAATCTGTACACTTTGTCGCTCCTTCTGCCAATCACCCGATCCAAGCTCCTATCTGACCCCTTGGGCCTGATATACACTCTATGGTCACGAAACTTCACCTGATATCCCTTGTCCTCCAGAGTGGAGACTGATATAAGGTTCTTGGCCAGTTCTGGAACATATAACACATCAGCAAAACTAAGGGGTTTGCCAGACTCCCTCTCAAATGAAACAGTGCCAACTCCCTGCGCCTGATACTGCGCATCATCACCCAGCTCAACGTGGATCCCTGTTCCACCCTCCTGTAAGTCTCTAAAGAATCTCTTCTGTCCAGTCATGTGACTAGATGCTCTACTGTCAATGTCCCATATGCTGCTCCTTGTGGTGCTCTCCATGCAAGCTACCAAGCAAAACTGCTCATCAAAGTTCCTGCTGAACTCATCCACCTCTACAGATCCATCCATCTAAGTGTTACTCTTCTTCTTCCTGTCTGGGTATTGGGAGGCAAAGTGTCCCTGCTTGTGGCAAATAGAACACTTGACCTTTGACACGTCAAGGCTCTTCTTACCATTGTTCTTCATCTTTGCCTTCCCCTTTCTCTTCCCTGTAAGGGCTAGAGCCTCCTCATCCACAATCTGTGGGGCACTGCTGTGAAAAGTCATCCCATAGTCTCTGCCAATCAGGGAGCTTCTCCCTAGCCACAACACCTTTGACAAAGGTGTCACATGCCTTAGAGAAGCCATTGAGGGCTAGCTGAACTAGCTCCTCATCCACTGTCTTAGAGCCAACAGCTCCAAGCTCGTCCCTGATCTGTGTGAGCCTCATGAGATAAGGCACCACTCCTCCCTTGGTCATCTTGGTGATGCGCATCCTCTCTTGCAACACCATCCTCCAGTTCTCGTTCTTGCTCTGGTGCAAACTCTCCAAAGCCTTCCCCATTTCTAATGTTGTCTTCTTACCGAAAAGGTGAGGGACTATATGGTCCTTCACTCCATCCATGATAATCAGCATGGCTCTGGAATCAATCTTCTTCCAAGCTGCTAGATTTGTCGGATCTGTGGGTGCAACTTTTGCGGAGTCAATGTGCTCCTCTACATCATTGACGTCCAAGATCCTTGTGATCCTCTCTTTCCATGTAGGAGAGTTTTAATCACCCTGGAGTCTATCCTCAACTCTCAACTGCATGGCCATTGTGAAGTGTACCTGTCAAACCCTAGATCTGGAAGTCTAGGTTTGTGTCTTCCTATAGATCTGCCCTTGATCTATCACTGCTGCTGCAAATCTCTCAGCTTTTGCTCACCAGAGCTCTGATACCATGTAAATTTTCCTTTAATATTCAACTAGGGCTAAACAATGCATGCAAAATATCAACTGATAACCACACATGAATATCTTTTACAATATGCAGCGGAATATAAAACTGAGAAATAACTCACAACATCACATCAAATATTGACACTATTATTTTGGGTATGGAAACCCCCGGAGAAAACCCAAGATGGGAAAACCGGTGCAGCAGTCACATATAGATTTTATTATGAGAAAATATGGAACTTTTACAATCACTGCAAATTCACCCAAACCTGGCAAATGCAGTACCCAACAAAATCACTGGGCAAATCCCAGCTAAACCTCAACACCCTCCTATGTGAGTGTATGGCCCAGCTGTACGAAGCTCAATGATCCTGCTGCTCACTCCTCCGTCTTCTCAACTAAATCCTTTGTATGGCTTTCTCTCCCTGTCTGTATCCTGTCTCTGTCGGAATACAAGTGTGTGTGTTCTCTCCACCAATTGATCTCTCTTTTATAATTTTAGGTAAAGCGAAAACCCTAATTTCACTTTCACTTTAACTAGTGGTAAAGCAAAAACCCTAATTTCACTTTCACTTTAACTAGTGGTTCACTAAAGTTAATTTAGATCACTTTAATTTATTTTCCAAAGTAAACTTAGGAAAAGTAAATTAAATACAATTGGTTTCCTATTTTAAGTCTTCTGCATGCAGGAAGACCTTCCTTGTTGCTACTAGTTTAACAGTTATCGCTTCTATACGGTTTTATCTTATGTTACTTACTTTATGGTTTTATTAATAAACCTTTTGGACTATTTACTTGTTAGTTTTATTAATAAAACCTTTGGACAATTTTATTCTATGACCATTGGACCTCTTATTTAATTTTACCTTTGACCATTTATTATTTGGACCTTTGAAAATGTTTTAGCCTCGAACCTTAGAAAAAGGCATTTGAGCTTATCCAAGAATGTGCATCCGGATTTGTTTTCCTTGTCTAGTGTGACTGGGTTTTTTTTCTCCGCTAGCATTTCTCTTGCATCCGCGATTATTATTCCTCCACATGTTTGATCCTTCAGCGTGACCCAAGTGCACCAGCTGAACCCGTGATTCCTCCACAACTGAATCTGTGATTCCTCACTCGCGTAGACTGACTACTCTTTGTGTATCTTCCTCTTCAGCATAACTGTTCCTTAGCGTGACTTATTCCCCGACGTGATTTTCGTCATACCCGTGGTCTCTATCCTAGCGTGGTTATACCAGCGTGATTTCCATACCCGTGGTCCCTATCCTAGCGTGGTCATATATACTTCATGTGACTGTGTGTTCCTCCATGATTAGTGCGAACTTCCACACGATTATGTGAGCTCGAGTGTGAGATCCAGCGTGAGCCTAGCATGGTCTCTCACATGACTGTAACCTCCACCAATAGCATCCACCTTCAGCATGTGCTCGATTTGACTTTACCCTAGCATGGTCATTCTTGTTCTTGGGTGATGGTGGTCTCTACTCTAGCGTGGTCATTCTGGTTACTGGGTGACGGTGGTCTCTACCCTAGCGTGGTCATATATATGCACCAGCGTGACTGTTTACTCTTGTTCCTAGGTGGCAGTGGTCTCTATTCTAGCGTGGTCATATATATGCACCAGCGCAACTGTTTACTTTTGTTTCTGGGTGACGGTGGTCTCTATCCAAGCATGGTCATATATACTTCAACGTAACTATTTGTCTGTTGTGCGTGAGATTTTATCCACCCTACATATACACCCGCCCAGTGTTACTACGTGGTTGTGTAAGCTCAGCAGAGTGATTGTATACTTCTTCGCCTGCGTGGCTAGTTCTTCTCCCGCGTGACTGTATGTCTCTGCCCAGTATGACTAAATGCCTCTTGTGCAGCATGATTGTGTCTCTGCCTAGTATGATTGAATGCCTCTTATGCAGCATGACTGTGTGTCTCTGCCTAGTATGACTGAGTGTCTCTTGTGTTGAGTGACTGTGTGTCCATAGCATGACTGTATTGGGTAGGACTCAACTGCTCAAGCCTGTGCATTTGATTAAAGCTTCTCTTCTTGTTGACTAAGAGTCTGAGGTCTATTTCTGTCTGCCTTAACCCTCTCTCTCTCAAGGTACGTAAATTCTTTACACACTTGACTTGTCCCTTGGGTGACAAGATCAAACCTAAGTATCTGAGTATAAGGATGACTCAAATAATGGTTATGGTTCTGCTAATATCTCATGTACATTATTTTATGTTGTTACTATTGAGATTTATTATTTTACTGTACATAGCATTTGATGAATCTCAATGACCAACTTTAACACAGTGACCAAATGGAGTGTTAAAGTTGGAAAGAGATGAAAATTATGTTTCATTCTTATTGTAGTTTAAATTGATTGGAGCGTTACTATTTTGGATCTTGTTTTATATTTTTGTTCATGCATTAAAGTTTAGTTCTTATGTTAAAAACTATCCTAACCTTAAATTTTTAACATGCAAGTGGGTAGTACCACCAGGAAGAGCCTAACAAATTTGTTGGGCAAATCATATAGGTGAAGAGGCATGTCACCAGCAAGGCCGTAAAGCACCATACAGTCGTTCATACACTTCGTAGGACAATCGTACCAGTCGTTGTACAGCAAGTCGCAACCGCACAGGCAGATCCGCAGGAGCAGACTTGGTTGTAAAATCTGTATGGACCATACAACATCACCCTACAGGGTCATACAAGCACTACGGTATAACAACAGGAAGAAGGGATTTTGCTGGGCAGTTTTGCACACTGTTACGAGGATGCGCTCACCCCCCCTTCGCCCCCACTCCGAAAGCTTGCTTCCGACCAAAGCTAGCCTTAGGCTCGCTTCTATTTCGCTTCCATTTGGAAGCATTTTCTCAGAGTGTGATTCGGGTCCAAATAAAACGCACCCTACCCTTGTTATGAAGCACTACAGAAGCGATACGAAGCTAGCGATTCCATATCGCTGCCTGTTCGCTTCCCAGCGCTTCTGGACCCAACTTAAAACGAATCTAAACGCTTCCAAATTCGATTCTCGATGCTTCCTTGAACGCTTCGCATCAACCCGATAAAATGAGGAGAATTTGCACGATGGGGTCCACAGTCGGAGTGTTGGAGGGAAGGGAAAAAGGGCTTGGGGAGGATAAATCCTTATTCTACACCTTCATCCTCACTTTCATTGCTTGAGAAGAGAAGAGAAGGGAAGAGAAGGGAAGAGGAGAAGAGAGGAGAGGAGAGGAGAAGAGAAGGCTTCCATCAAGTTTGTGTTTTTCTTGGTCGTTGGAGATTGAAGAAGGCTATCACACGCTAACATTGGAGAACTAAAGAGGTAGGCTCTAAACTCTAAACCCTTTCTGATTGATTTGCTTTGTGTTTGAGGTTTGATGCTTGATGATTTTATCTATATTTGAATGTTTGAGCCTTAGAATCTAGATTCTAGAATCTAGAATGTAGATGTTCCTCTCCTACTCTTTCCCATGCATTCTCCCTGTTAAATTTTATACCTTGAAGTTGTTCCCCTAAGTTTTTGCCTAAGTCACTAGGAAAAGCGGTTATGTCACTTGGACTTTATATTAATGACTTGAGATGAGCATTAAATGCACTTTAGAGAATAAAGTGTACATAAGTAAAAATTTAAAAAGTGAATGAATTAATTTTTATTTTGTGGAGAAAAGTGATTTAATCACAACCACTCATCTAATCTAATCTAGGCCCTTGGATCAGAGGATTTTTCACTCACCCTAACTTTTTACCTAAAAGGAAAGTTTTCCAAGTGAAGAGGCACTTTTGCATTTTGAGAGAGAAAGAGCCATTTCTGAGAAAGAGGAGAAGAAAAACAGGAGGGTTTTTTTTCTTTGGCACGCAAATTGAGGAAGAAGAAAACAGCAAGCAGGGGCACGAATTTCAACTAAGCAGTTGAGTGCATTTATTGCACCGTACAATACAGTATGGATTCCGTACAGGGCATGATTCTCGAGGTAGTGAAATTTGGGCACGAATTTCGAGGCTGCTATTTTAGGCACAGTTTTTTAGGCAAGTACAGTGGGCACATTTCTCGAGGCAATACCCTACAGTCAAGCCATATAGCATGTCCGTACAATGGTTGTACAGTCCACCAGCATCACGGAAATCGAGGAGGGTACAAAACAAAAAATTTCCGAGTTTGCAATTTCTGGGTTGGCACAAAATTCAAGGCGGAATTTTTATCTTCCGATTGAGATAAGTTGTGACTGATATTTTTGTCTACTATTGTATTTTTCCAAGATAAATAAAGATTTTCTCTCTCACAGTTTTTCCCCGGAGGTTGGGGATTTTCCTGGGTCATTAGACCAAAAATTTATGTGTCTGGATATTTATGTGTGAATGTGTTTTATTTGTTGCTCATAAAAAGTTGTAGAAATTCTTCTTGTGTTTCAATCCTATATTGTTATGAGAAAAATCTAATTTGCAGCAGAATGTTAAATTGGGTTGGGCATTAAACAATATTTTAAAAAGGAGTTGGAAATCAGGTTGGGAGAGTGCTGAAAATTCTACACTCCCTCGTTCTATTGCAAGGCAACAGGTTAAATCTCTAGTTCCACTTCCAACTTCCAACAAACATGATGATGGGTATATGGTTTATTTTGTTGGTTCCATTTGTTATTCTGATGATGGTGATTGGAAACCGAGGAGGAATGAGGAAGATGATGAATAAGTGGGTAGTGGGACATACCATGGAGAGGAGGAGCAGGGGAAGGGAAACTGAAAGAAAACCAAAGAGGGCCCATCACCCTTGTGGAAATATGTCACAAAGCAGGGTGGAACCACCAAATTTGTTTGCCCGCATTGTAAAAAGATTTACACAAGTTCATATACCCGTGTGAGAAGACATCTATGTGGACACATGCCATGAGATGAAAACAAAACTATAGGAGTTTATGTTTTCCCAAATGTGACATCAACACAAAGAGCCATGTATAAGGAAGAATTTGAAGCACAAAACAAATCAAAAGCATCAAGGGTTGACCAAAATCCCTCACTCATCGAGAACTGGATGCCCATCCACCCAAGGTAGTGGATTCTCTCCCATGGGGTCACGTAAGACAATATCGGATTTCCTTGACAATGGGGGTAGGGATGATGTGGATGCAAAAGTGTTTTGGTTTCTCTATGCATGTGGCATACCATTCCATGTTCTTCACTCACCCGATTGGCATGAAATGGTAGAGGCCATCTGCACTTCTCTGACGAGATACAAGAGCAATAGGTATGACAAAGCTCGAATTGTGGGGCTTAACAAGGAAAAGCCAAGATCCAAAATGCTTTGGGGAAATTCACAAATGCTTGGAATGAGTATGGATTATCAATTATATCAGATGGTTGGACAAATGTAAAAGGCAAGTCATTAATAAATGTTCTCGGTGTGTCTGCTTCTGGTGCAGTCTTCCTTTCAGCCCATGACTACTCAAATAAATGCAAGACCGACATGGACATTGCAGAATTCCTACAAAAAACCATTGAAACTATTGGTCCATACAATGTCATCCAAGTAATAATTGATAACACTGCTAATTGTAAGGCAACGGGAGCAATCATTGAAGATAAATAGCCCAACATATTTTGGTATGGGTGTTTGGTTCACACATTGAACCTTTTGATGCATGACATCATTAAGTTGAAGGAGAATAATTACAAATGGATAGGTGAACTGTACAAAAAGGGCAAGCACATGATAAGATTTATTACCAACCATAGCAATGCCCACGGCATTTTCCACGGTCACTCAAAGTTGGAGGTATTGAAGATAGAAAAGACTAGATTCGCTAGCTACTACCTCACCTCCAGGTGCCTTTTCAAGGTAAGAGAGCCATTAGCTAGCATGGTATCAAGTGAATCATGGCAGCTCTTGAAAGAAAGGGCTACATTCACATCTGATAGGCTTGATTTTCAGGAGGTGGAAGACACCATTCTTGATGGTCAATTTTGGGCAAGTATCAAGTATGTTTTGAAGTTCACAAAGCCCATTTGTTACATAATTCGGTTTGCAGATACAGATAAGCCGGTGATTGGGGAGGTGTATCAGCAGATGGACAACATGTTGGGCCAAATTAAAGATATTGTTGAACAAAAAGATCCCATCTTGTATGACCATATTCATACACATGTGGTCAAAAGGTGGGAACATCTCAACGTTCCACGGCATGCATTAAGATATGTATTAACATCAAAATATTATTCTCAATCTTGGTTGGCCAAACCAACACCTAGGGTGGGGTTAGGGAAAGCCCCACATAGATCTAGAGGTACAGGTTGGGTACATGGCTGCTATAGACAAGTTGGTCCCTAATGGAGAGGAATGTGACTTATTTCGCAGTAAATAAAGCAAATACATCAGTGAAGTTGGTATATTTGGTACTTTGCATGCAACTAGAGATCGAGATAGGGCACCTCCTATCGAATGGTGGAACATGTATGGCTCAACATGCCCACGCTTGAATAAATTGGCAATCACAGTGCTCTCACAAGTGGTTAAGAATTCCTCTGCAGAAAGGTGTTGGAGCACCTATAGCTTCAGCCACTCAATGAAAAGAAACTGGTTAAATGAAAGCCGAGCAGAAAGCTTGGTTTATGTACATTACAACTTGAGGTTGTTGACTCATTACTGTGAGCAGGCCAAAACTGATAGATCATATCTCACTTGGGACAACAATCTAGAGAAGCATAACTTGGAGGATGGAACCTTAGCTTTAGAGTACTTGGAGGAAGAGCTTTTGGGTGATGATGATGACCATGTTTTCAAATGCACTATCTTTTCCTAGAGGTTCAACTTCACGACCTGTATCTGCATCAGTTAGGGGTGGTTGTGCAAGACCAAGTCTTGGACATGGCTCAGCATCAGTGACTACTAGGGATGATAATCCCATTGTTCAAACT
The DNA here is from genome assembly GCA_001517045.1 of Pseudotsuga menziesii. Lineage (NCBI taxonomy): Eukaryota > Viridiplantae > Streptophyta > Pinopsida > Pinales > Pinaceae > Pseudotsuga > Pseudotsuga menziesii. The sequence continues at coordinate 445,416 of LPNX010473561.1, forward strand.
CATAGAGCACATGAAAAGAAAATGGAAATCTCCTGTCACAAGAGGAAACATCCATAAAAATCTAGCTTTCTTGTCTTTTCTTGTTTACAGAACTTTCAAGTTTCAAGTTTCTGCACTATTGACTCTTTTATATTTATTATGGTATATTTTGTAAACATTAATGATTACATGGAAATTCAAGTTTGAAGTTTGATGTTGAACCTACCTTTGACGTTCACTATTTGCAACTTTGCATGATTGAGTCATTGACAGTTGACTGCATAAAGCATATTATAACTCTTTGGTAATGAATATGATTCTTCATGAATTGTTTCAACTTTCAACTTTCATTTCATGGTTGAACCATTGATGTTCTATAGAGTCTAGACTATAGTTTGGTTACAAGGACTAGTGATGACAAAATGTTATATATTGAAAATTTTGATGTTATGGAATCATGAATACTGGACCTATGACTGACGAATTCATTACTAGATGATTGATAATTGATGATTGAGACTTGATGATTGATGATTGATGAACGTTGTTATATGGTATTATGTTTTATTTCATGTTTTTATGCTTTACATAACTAATTCCACATTCTCCATGCATTTGTTGACATATATGCATCAAAATATAAATATATATATATTATATAAACAACGCTTCCAAACTGGAAGCTTTTGAAAATTTTGCTTTTCGCTCCCGCTTCCGCTCCCATGTAACAAAGGTTTTGCAAGGTGAAGAATTTTCGTGGAGGGCATTTTGCCAAGTTTGTTGTAGTGTATTTTCTCAAGGCCATTTTCTCTATAAGGGGGGGCCTTGTAAGCTTGGAAGTTATTTGAATGAAAACTTGATTTGAAGGGAAGAACTTTTGTGCATGTGTAGATCTGTTTCCATTGGCATTGCTTCTGCTATTTAAATTCTATTAATTAATCCCAACAGTGTAATTAATTCAATAAACTGTAAATTTAATATTTCAGTAAGGAAATCACTAGCAAATTGACTATCTAGATCTAGGGTTTAGAAATTGAACATGGTATCAGAGCTTACACTCTAAAAAAGAAGCAAATCTGTAATCTACAACAATAGATCGTGGTGGGTGCTTGAGGGAATAAGCACAGGACACTAAACAATTACTTTGATCAGATCTAGAGATGGTAGCAACCAAACTCAAATTTGAAGACAGGTTAGATGGGGCATCTAACTTCTTGTCCTGGAAAGCAAGGGTTACATTGCCTTTGAAGGAACCTAACTTTTGGGAGACCATGTCAAAAGTTGTTCCTACATTGACAGATCTAGTTCACTTGGCAGAACAAGCAAAGAAAGCTATCAAAGCATAGAGATGGATCCTAGATACTGTACAGGATCACTTGATTCCTCCTGTGGCAGAGAAAACATCGACCAAAGAAATGTTCAAGGCTCTCTCAGATTTGTTCCAAAGTGACAACATGAACAAGAAGAGGATCTTGAGAAAAAAGATCAAAGATGTTTGAAAGTCAAGATCTGACAATGTTAACAGCTATCTCATGAGGATCACTTACATATGTGATCAACTTGCAGTCGTTGAATGGATTCACCAAGCCTTGGGAACCATTGTTAAAGGACTCTGCGCACGAGAGAAACTCTTCACCTGGAGAAACTCTTCACCTGGAGAGACTCTGCGCAAAAGTTGGGGTTGAAGAAGGTGTCTTCAGCTAACGAGGGTTCGGCAATGAAATATCTGCCCTAGTCTCTTTTAGGATAGACCATCCAGGTTTATCAACGGCATTCATCATATACATCAATAGCCAGGGATCCAGCACACTCAAAAGGATTATTTGTGGGTCTACGTTTTGCAGTTGGAAATAGCTGGGAATCCTCAGAAGGATTCGTTGGGACCATAAAACCTAGTGTTTCCTCCGCACGTCAGCTTCCTCTTTCTCGGCAGGCTTATCCCACGGCATAGAGTGACTATTAGTCATCAGTTTGCTCACTTGGAGCAATTATCAACAAAACAGAGAGGTTGGGGGTTGGGGGGCGTGTGCAACAGAACAGCAAACCAATTCGCTAGGGCACTTAGAGGCAGCCAAACCTCTGCATTTGTCAATCCATCTCTCCAACAGCAGAAGACCGACAAGTCCACAAAGTTTCAGCAGCACCTGACCATCCCTTCCCCAAAAACGTCACCTTCAGTCTGAGGGCACACGTTTGCAACTGGGCGTCATCAGGAGGAAGGAAGCACCATTACTTCACTTATTCGGCACTTTATGAATGCAGCCTATCTCATGAGTATTATCAATTGAGTTATCAATGGTAAGTGTTAAATTCTTTTCTGCAAACCCTAGCCCTAATTCTGCTATTTTTAGGGTATTTTTGCATGGCAAGTTTGCATGCACAGTTATTCCGTGTTTTTGCACAAGATTGAGTGTATGAGTTAGCATTATACACAGTATCGGTAGAATATCAGTATTCGAGATATTACAGTGGTATCAGAGCATGTTCCTTGCCAATTGTGGGCTTGAACATGAGAAGTAAATGAATACAAAAGAAGACACTTTTGTAACCTATAGGAGAAGGAAGAGTAGGTACACGGAGGAATTTGAGGATATCCAGCTAGAAGATACCAACTCAGACATGGACCCAACAGGTATACACTCTGACAGAGGAAAAGAAACAGGAGAGGACGAAGACAGGATGGAGTTTCATAGCTTAGCAAACCCATTGCAGGACCTAGCCAAAGGGCAAAAGGAAGTACTGCAAGCAATAAACAGATTGTCTTCGAAACCATAACCAAGTAATAGCAGTATACCTCTCTAACCAATAGATAGAGGGTCTACAAGCGGTAGTGGGAAGCATGCATACACCAATATGCAAAACACACCCCACATATATAATAGACCTTCTAGCAATCCCACCATGCCTCACTTCCTAGCAGACGCAGTAGCAGGACCAGTCATGCCAGTAGAGCCTAGTGAACCATTTGGAGCCTATTTACAGGAATACAGGGATTTGGGAGATGATTTCCATGCAGCCATGTCCTTTTCAGATTTCTACAACATGGAGAGTAGGAACCGACCCAGGAATTTCAACAGGGGATTTAATCAGAATTATGAGTTGCAGAAAACCTTGGGTAGGTTGACCATCCCAAACTTTAATGGGGCTCGCGAAGGTTCAACGAAAATATGGGTTCAAAAGTTCGATTTTTATTTCCAACTCAACCCCATGATAGAGACAAATGCCATTAAATTGGCTACACTGCACTTAAATGGAGAGGCTCGTGAGTGGTGGTACCACAGATTAGTGACACTGGGTCACAACACCATCAGTTCCTACAGTGAGTTCACACAGAAGCTCATGGAGCGCTTTAATAGGAAGGGACCCAGAGATACACTTTAGAGAGTTGGTTCAACTCAAGTAGACAGGTATTGTCGAGACTTTCATCTCTGAGTTCCAGAGAGTAGTTGTTATGGTGACAGATGTGTCGGAGAACAAGATGATTATATTGTTTACTAAGGCCTTGTTAGAACCACTACGGGGTGGGTGAAAGCCTACAAACCCTCCACTCTACAAGATGCAATCAGCTAAGCCAGAGATCTCCAAGACTCAATCCTGAAGAACAGGTTTCCACCCAAGACCAACTTTCCAATTAGAGACAAACATAGGAAACCTTTCCATCAGGAAATACGAAAGAAAACTTGGTTAGACGACGACACAAGGAAAGACTTGAGACGGAAGAAATTGTGTTTACTTGTCAAGAACCATGGGTTCCAGGACACAGGTGCTCAAGAAAGGCCAAATCCCATTACATAGAGGTATATTTAGACAGTGAAGGGGAGGACTATAAGTAGGAAACAACAGAGGAATTACGAGCAGCAGAGGAGGAGTCACTCCAAGGGCATACACTAGAGGGAGTTATTGCTACATTATCCGGAGTACCTAGGTTTCATATTCTCAGGGTCAGAGGAGTAGTACAAGGCCACAAAGTAGGAGTATTGATTGATGGGGGAGCAACCCACAATTTCATTGATGCAGCATGGGTGGCTAAGAGGGGTATTCCAACAGAGAAGTTTGAGGGATTCACTGTAGCAGTAGTAGGAAACACTAGCATGGCGTGCAACTATTGGATTCCTAAACTGAATGTCACATTAGGCAACTACCATATGACAGACTCAATTTACATAGTGAATGTGGTCGATACAAATGTAGTGTTAGGCGTCCAATGGCTTTATTCAATAGGAAAATATACTACAGATTACAGGGCAATGAATATGGAATTCCAGGGACCAGATGGGAAACGGGTAGTTTTGAGGGGCATGAACACTTATCCCCCAAAACCAGTCTCTTCATAGAGAATAGAGGTCGTGCTCAGGCAGGGTGACATAGAATGGTCAGCAAAGTGCTTGGTCACCTTTAGGAAACCTCCAGAGAACAACACCCAACACCCAGCGAATATTCAGGCATTATTACAGAAGCACGAGAAGGTATTCTTGAATCTTCCAGCAGGTAGACCACCAGACAGGGGATTTGAGCATATCATTGAATTGGAGGAGGGGACTTAAGCGGTCATCAACACTCCATACAGGCATCCCAAAAGATACAAGGATGAGATCGAAAAGACGATCAAGGAATAACTAGAACTAGGATATATTTGGCCGAGTTCTAGTCCCTTTGCATCATTAGTGGTCTTAGTTAAAAAGAAGGATGGCACATTGAGAATGTGTATTGATTACAGAGCCCTCAATAAGAACACCATCAAAAACAGGCCCTCAATAAGAACACCATCAAAAACAGGTATCCCATCCCCAGAATTGATGACCTAATGGACGAGTTATGAGGTGCCAAATACTTTTCAAAAATCGATCTCCAATAAGGGTACCATAAGATCCGAGTAAGTGATCAAGACATTCCCAAGACAGCTTTTCGTTGCCACTATGGACACTATGAGTTCTCGGTCATGCTTTGGACTCACCAATGCTCCAGCCACCATCCAGTCGTGCATGAACCACACTTTCAAGGCTCAGTTACGGAAGTATTTGCTAGTGTTCTTTGATGATATTTTAATTCACAGCAAAACTTGGGAGGAACATCTGAAACACTTAGATGAGGTATTGAGAATTCTGGAAGAGCACTCGCTTTACGCGAAGATGTGTAAGTGTGAATTTGGCATGAAAGAGATGTTGTATCTACGACACATAATCAATGCAGAAGGGGTACAGTTTCATATGGAGAACATTAGAGCTATCCAAGATTGGACAACGCCGAAGACAGTTATTCAATTGAAGGGCTTCTTAGGCCTCTGCACCTACTAAAGGAGGTACGTTAAGGGATTCTCTCAATTTGCCGCACCACTCACCGACCTCACCAAGAAAGGGGCATTCACATGGACAGAATTGGCACAATGTACCTTTGAGGAAACAAAAACCATCATGATTTCTTGCCCAGTTTTGGCCCTACCAGATTTCTCACAACCATTCATAGTGGAATGTGATGCTTCAGGAGAAGGGATAGGAGTCGTACTGATGCAAAACCATCACCCAATTGTATTTGAAACTCAGAAACTGAAGGACTATAAGCACCACTACTCCAAATATAACAAACAGTTGTTAGCCATCTTACATGCCCTCACTAAATTCAGGCAGTACTTGGTGGGAAGAAAAATCAAAATCAAGACAGATCATAACAGCCTCAAGCACTTCTTGGAGCAGAAGGAGTTAAATGAGCGCCAACAGAAATGGGTCAGCAAGGTGCAGGCTTATAATTTCGAGATAGAGTCTGTGAAGTGTAAGAACAATGTACTAGCGGATGCCTTATCCAGACGACCAACTTCATTATCTCTCATGAGTATATCCACAAATTGGAGGTCTCTTCTCTTAGTAGAGTAGTCCAAAAACAAATTTGCTTGTGAGTTATTGGATGGACAAAATAGGTACAGAATTATTGATGGCATGATCTATTACAAGGGCAGGATATACCTCATCCCAGAATCAACTTTAAAAAGGAAGATCATACAGGTATCACATGACTCGCCGTTATCAAAGCATCAGGGTTTCTTGAAGACCTACAAGCAGATCCGAGAGAGGTTCTCATGGAAAGGCCTCAAAGGGTAAGTAATGCAGCACGTTCGGGAATGCGGCATCTGCCAGCAGAACAAGATCGAACACACTCATCCAGCAGGGTTACTTCAACCATTACCGATACCGGAGCAGAAGTGGGAAAGTATCTTAATGGACTTCATTACAAGGTTACCCAAGGTACAGGGACGAAACTGCTTATATGTAGTAGTAGATCGGTTGACCCAATTTGCTCACTTCTTTGCTATCTCTTCTGATTATTCAGCAGCACCGGTAGCCAAGTTATTTTTCAGAGAGGTTTTCAGACTACATGGGCTACCCAAAACCATTGTCAGTGATCGCGACAGTAAATTCACCAGTGCTTTCTCGCAGAAGCTATTCAGGTTGGTAGGGACCGAACTCACTACAAGTACAAGTTATCATCCGCAAAGCGACGGGCAGACGGAGATTGTCAACAAATGGGTTGAAAGGTATCTACGCAATTATGTAGCAAGCCAACAGAGGACATGGATTAAATGGCTACACTTAGGGGAATACTGCTACAATACTACCTACCATATGTCTATCAGGATGACACCTTTTAAACCACTGTATGGCTATGAGGCACTGAACTTCGCGGATTTAGCTTTTGGAGACAGCAGAGCACCAAAGGCAAAGGATTGGGTATAGGACAGTTAGGATATTCTTAAGGTCCTGAGGGAGAACTTACAGGCAGCACAGAATCAGCAGAAGCTATACACAGACAGACACAGGATTGAGAGGAGTTTTGAGGTAGGAGACCTGGTATATTTACAACTACAACCCTACAGGCAATCTTCCCTCAAGAAAAAAGGAGTGGAAAAACTAAAACCTCGCTTCGATGGTCCTTACAAGGTAGTTCGGAAGGTTGGAGAGGTGGCTTATGAACTAGAACTCCCGGAGGAGAACAAGATTCACAATGTGTTTCATGTGTCCAATCTCAAGAACACATTAGGACAACACATTGCTCCATCCAGCGAGTTGCCTCCCTTAGATGATGAAGGGTTGCTGGTGCTGATTCCAGAAAGAATCCTACAGGTGCGAGAAAGGAAGCTCCGAAACAGGGTGCTTCAAAAGTATTTAGTAAAATGGAAAGAATTACCTATGGAGGATGCCACATGGGAGGGAGAGCAGGTATTGCAGCATCCTAGTTTGCAGTTGCTTGAGGACAAGCAATTTCAAGCGAGGAGGACTGTAATGTCCCCCTCCAATTAAGCATCCAAAACACCCACTAACCTACTTAATTCCCATAAGTTCTAGCGGGTACTATATAAGAGAGAATTGACTGAGGGCATTTGATACTTAGAGCAGATCAAGACATTCTTTCAGTCTTAAAGTCATCAGTTGGATAAAAGAAGCCTTATTTCTTTAGGCTTAAATGTCAACATCAAATTAGAACTGCATGGATGCAAAAGTGAAGCACAAACCCTAAAAGTGACATGCAAACCCTAAAAGCGCATGAGACTCTATTTAAGAGGGACATTGGACTAAAGAGACTATCTATTATTATTGTTGATTGATTTGGAGCTTTTGAGCAGCAGCATAGCGTGCAGCCACGGTAGTTGGGGTTGAAGACAGTGTCTTCAGCTACCAAGGGTTCAGCAGTGAAATATCTGCCCTAGTCTCTTTTAGGATAGACCATCCAAGTTTATCAACTGCATTCATCGTATACATCAATACCCAGGGATCCAACACACTCAGAAGGATTATTTGCAGGTCCAAGTTTTGCAGCTAGAAATACATGGGAAACCTCAGAAGGATTCGTTGGGACCATAAAACCCAGTCTTTCCTCTGCATGCTAGCTTCCTCTTTCTCAGCAGGCTTATCCCACGACATAAAGTGACTATAAATCATCAGTTTGCTCACCTGGACCAATTATCAGCAAAATAAAGAGGTTGGGGGGGGTGAGTAGTAGAACAACAAACAAATTCGCTAGGGCACTTAGAGGCAGCCAAACCTCTGCATGTGACAGTCCATCTCTTCTACGATTTTCACAAGTTTCAGCCTCTAGTTTAGAAGTAAAAATATGTCTCTGTTTATTTGCAAACTTAGAAAATATAAAGGCTGGAAATAAACATAAATTTCAGACTTAAAAACACTATTGTAACTTCATCTTTTCATGGACAGAAAGTAAATAAAATGCACACCATTCAACACATAGTACTCAGAAATTTTTGGCCAATGGCCCTAGAAAACCCACAAGGGGAAAACCAGACAAAGAGAGAGAGTTTATTATTTCTTCAGGAAAAAATCAGACAGTCTTTTTACAGTCAAAATACAACTTATCTCAACCCAGCAGGTGGCCTCGTTTTCTGTGCCAAAGCTGCCTCGATTTCTGTGCAAGTTTCTTCTTGAAAACAATGTCGAAACAACAGCAAAAACTCAACCTCGATTTCTGTGCAGAAATAAATATTTCTGCCCTTGATTTCTGTGCCTAAACAGCAGCAAATCCATACTGTATGGACAGCATTAAATACTTCCATACGGCCTCGAAACTGTGCCTGGAAAACATGTGTATTGCATCGGGAATCGTGATGTCCTTTCCCTCGATTTATGTGCCAAATTTTAACCTTGAAACTCGTGCCCAAATCTGTAATGTATGGAATCTGTACTCAATTTGTGTGCAACAATAAATGCAGCCCATACTCTCCTCGGGATCTGTGCAAGCAATAAAGGCAGTCTCGATTTTCGTGCCCACTAGAAATCACCTCAGCTAGGTGCCTCGAAATTCGTGCCCTCTCTCTTCAGCTCTCTCTTCTCTTCTTCAGCTCACTCTCCTATCAAGAATGAATGAATGTGCCTTTTCCCTTGCTTTTGTTTGAAACTCTAGGTAGGTGAGGAAGCATCTAATCCAATGGCTAAGATTAGATTAGATCTAGGGATGAGAGTAAATGCTCCATTTATTTTCTCATAAAAATTGATTTTCCCTCACCCACTTAAATTTATCAAACTTAGACTTTAATCTCTAAAGTCTCATTAAATGCTCCACTTAAGTCATTTAATGCAAGGGTCACTTTATTTCCCCTTTTAAGTGGCTAAGGCTAAAGTCACTTAGGGGAACACTTTCCTAGGTACAAAATCAACACTCCCTCTTACCGAGGAAGGTGTTTTGCACCACCCCCAACTTGTCCCTGAAGAAGACAAACTTCCCCTCCCCAAAGATTTCGTCAGAATGTCTGCAACCTACTCATCAATGGAAATGTACTGTAAAGAAACCTAATCTCATGATTTCATGATTTTATGACTGATCAAAGCATAATCTCGGATGAAATGATACCTGATCTCAATATGCTTTGACCAGTCATGAAATACTGGATTCTTAGAGAGCTGGATGCAACTCTAATTGTCACAGTAGATCACCATAGGCCTCAGCTCCTGACCAAATAAATTCACCAGCAACTTGCGAAGCCACAAATCCTCGCAGTTGGCCTGACTGACCGCCATATACTCAGCCTCTGCAGAACTCAATGCAACAGACTTATGCTTCCAACTGAACCACGACACTGCTGCCGAGCCCAAGCTGAAACAACAACCGAAAGTCCTCTTCCGGTCTGCCACACTGCCTGCCTAATCTGAATCTGTGAAGCCAACCAACCTGATCCCATCCGACCTCCTGTAGTCCAGACCAAAATTCACTATCCCTGCTAGGTATCGCAAAACATGTTTTGCAGCTACCCAATGCACACTCCTAGGCTCAACCATGAACTGACTAAGAGTGTTCACTGCAAAACACAAATTCAGCCGAGTGTTGACCAAATACATCAATGACCTAATGGGCTGACAGTATAAAGTAGGATCCACCAACTCTCCCTGAGAAGCATGAAGCTTCTTCCAATTGGTGATAATCAGTGTCGACATCGGTCTGCAATCCTCCATCCTAAATCTCCTCAGAATATCAACCGCATACTTTCCCTGTCCAAGGAAAATATGTCCAGGCTCTTGCCAAACCTCCAATCCCAGAAAATAGTGCTTCAACCCAATATATGCCATCTCGTACTCCGTAGCAAGATCCTTCTTGCAAACTACAATGGGTCTCTCTCCCCCTGTGATAAACAAGTCATCAACATATAGCAGAAGAATAAGCGGATCATCGCCAACCATGATGAAGTAGAGATTCGGATCTGCTTCACTCTTCTGAAACCCCATCCTCTACAAGTAAGAATCGATCCTGGAATACCAAGCTCTAGGAGCTTGCTTTAGACCATACAAGGCTTTCTTCAGCCTGCAAACATGAGACTCTTGCTCATGAATCTCAAAGCCCTGAGGCTACTCAACATAAATCTCCTCCTGTATGATTCCATTGAGAAATGCGATCTTCACATCCATTTAATGGATCTTCTAACCCATTTTCACCGCAATAGAAATCAAAGCCCCAATAGAAGTATACCAAGCAACCGGCGCAAAAGTCTCATCATAGTCAATACCCTCAAAATCACATGTACTGGCCACCAACAGCATGCCTAATCTGTCAGGCATCTTGATGGCCCTCACTGACTCCCTGGGTGTCCCTACCTTTAGAGCATCCTTCAAGGTCTCCCGAAGCCACTTAGGCTTCTTCTTCCCTGAAGCTTCTTCCCACACTGACCTGTCCTCATCTAAAGAACTACCAGAGCTAGAAACCCCAGTAACCTGTGAACCAATAGTTGGTGTACCAACAATTGGAGAACTCTGTGATCCAAGCGCTCTGTACGATGTACCTGTAATCGTAGACCCATCACCTGTCCCCGAAGACCCTACTGGTTGAACCACTGAAACTGGTGAACCTGTGCCTGCACTGGGTGGTCATGTAACCCCAGAAACCTGTGATCCTGACTACTGCGCTGATGGTACCTGTGTAACTACCTGAGGTGCAGGAACCTGCTGCTCTCCCTGCTCTGACTCTCTCGACTTCGTGAAGGCCCGCTCCTCCTCAAACTTCACATCCCTTCTCACAACAACTTTCCTCTGAGAGGGAAGGTAAACACGAAAGGCCTTCGAAGTCTCATCATAGCCCACAAAGATGCCCTTCTCTGCAGTGGGCTCCAACTTTGTCCTCTTCTCAAAAGAGACATGAAAGTAAGTCAAACTACCAAATATCCGAAAATGGCTAACATCGGGCTTCTTTCCTAAAAAACACTCCTCAGGTGTCATGTTCCCCACGGCACGATGGGGACTCCTGTTCTGAAGAAATACAACAGTGTTGCAAGCCTCATCCCAGAGAAAGAAAGGAAGAGACTAGTCATGTAACATAGCTCTGGAAGCTCCAACAATAGACCTGTTCTTCCTCTCCGCTACTCCATTCTACTCTGGAGTATAAGGAACTATAAATTGTCTCCTGATACCCTCCTGTCTGCAAAATCCATCAAACTCCTTGGAGGTATACTCACCCCTGTTATCAGATCTAATAACTCGGATCTTCCTCCCTATTTGGTTCTCCAAAAGAGCTTTGAACTCTTGGAACCTCTGCAAGACTTCCTCAGACTTATTGCTCTTCAGAAATTAGATGCAGATCCTTCCATGAATGGTCATCAATGAGTGTCACATAATACTCGTATCCTCTCAAGGAAACAGAAGACATCGATCCACACAAATCTGAATGTATCAAGTCAAGTACCCCTGCTAACCTGTCATCACTGCTCAAAAAAGCAGTCTTGGTGTACTTTCCTAAAGCACACCCCCTGCGCACATCACTTTGCCCTGTGTTGAACTCCGGTAAACCTGTAACCATATGTCTCAACAACCCCAAAGCTGGATGATGCAAGTGAGCCATCCTCCTATGCCAAAGCTCACAAAGCTCACTACTGCTGCTATGTTCCAAGGCAAGCTGAGACTGAAACAAGAGCCTATACAATTTCCCGCATCTAACTCCAATGGCAACTGAAGCAGATGGTCCTGCAGTCTTGGGAAACATATGCACATGTCCATCTAGGAAGGACACCCCAAGACCCTGATCTTCAATCATGGAAACTGAAACTAGGATCTTCTTCAGCCCAAGTACAGACAATACATCTCTCAACACCATGGGACTCATGGACTCCCTCTGAAAGGTAATGGTCCCACGCTCAACAGCTCTAACTACTGAGTCATCTCCCAACACCACCTCCACATCCGTCTCTGTCTATGAAAGCTCGGAGAACATCTCACGAGCACCTGTCATGTGGCTCAAGGCTCCACTATCAATATACCAAGTGTTGGAAGTAGATGCACTGTAAGAATGGTTTGTCACCAAGGAAAACTCCCTCTGGTTATCAACATCCGCACTGGTGAAAATAGATGCTCTCTCTCTCTCAATATGCCTAGTGCACAGTGAAAACTCACTCTGAAATCTCGCGGCAGAGTCATCGACCTCCGCTGAAGCTGTTGTCTGCTGTTGCTTCTTCTTCTTGTTCAGACACTGCCCAACATAGTGTCCCATCTTGTGACATGCAAAGCACTTTACAATGCTCAGATCCTTCTTCTACCCATCCTGTTGCTTGGCCCCACCCTTCCTTAGACTCTTCTTGTTCTTCTTCTTCCCCTTCGTTGTCAAGGCCACATCCTCCTCATCCTGCCTACTAGTAGAAGCAGTGCACTGCAAGAAACCCCTCCGAGTCTCTTCCTGAACAAAATCATCACAGACCATGTCCCATGAAGGTAAGTTAACCCTAGCCACCAAACCTTGTACAAACACAACCCAAGGTGGAGTCACCCCATTCAAGGTTGTCCGCACTAGCTCACGACCAGTAACAACCACCCCAACAGCTGCAAGTCCATCTCTCACCTGAGATATCCTAGTAAGATAAGCCATACAAGCCTCTCCTTTGACCATCTTGATATTCTTCAGCTTCTCCCTCAAAACCATCTTCCTATTCTCATTAGAACTCTGAAACAATCTGGTCAAAGCACTCCACATCTCATGTGCATGATCCTTCGTTGAAATGTATGGAATAACATGATATTTAACAACATCCAGGATAATCCTCATAGCCTTAATATCCTTCTTCACAAAGGCAGTCGCTGCTACTGGATCAGTAGAAGCACTAGGAATGACAATGGGGTGAGCTGTAGTCTTATTGACTACCTCGTCCCACATCTCATTCTCCTTCAACACAAGCACTATCCGGGCCTTCCATGAGACAAAGTTCCCTGCCCCATCCAACCTATCCTTAGTTCTTAACCCAACGGAAGTCATTTTTCTCAAAAAACAAGTTTCGGCAAAATGGTACTACTGTCAAGAGTTTTTCTGAATTCTGGAAATGATTGTTCTATCTGCAAAAATTTAGTTTTCTGCCCGACTCAGCTCTAATACCATGTATGTTTTTCACAAGTTTCAGCCTCCGATTTAGAAGTAAAAAAATGTCTCTGTTTAATTGCAAACTCAAAAAATATAGAGGCTGGAAATAAACATAAATTTCAGACTTAAAAACATTGTTGTAACTTCATCTTTTCATGGACAGAAAGTAAATAAAATGCACGCCATTCAACACACAGTACTCAGAAATTTTTAGCCAATGGCCCTGGAAAAACCCACAAGGGGAAAACCAGTCAAAGAGAGAGAGTTTATTATTTCTTCAGGAAAAAATCAGACAGTCTTTTTACAGTCAAAATACAACTTATCTCAACCCAGCAAGCTGCCTCGTTTTCTGTGCCAAAGCTGCCTCGATTTCTGTGCAAGTATCTTCTCAAAAACAGTGCCAAAATAACAACAAAAACTCGGCCTCAATTTTTGTGCAGAAATAAATATTTCTGCCTTTAATTTCTTTGCCTAAACAACAGCAAACCCGTACCGTACGAGCATCATTAAATGCTTCTGTACGACCTCGAAAACTGTGGCTGGAAAACGTGCATGTTGCCTCGGCAACCGTGCTGTCCTTTCCCTCGATTTATGTGCCAAATTTTAACCTCGAAACTCCTGCCCAAATCCGTACTGTACGAAATCCGTACTCTCCTCGATTTCTATACAACAATAAATACAACTCGTACTCTCCTCAGAATCTGTGCAAGCAATAAAGGCAGTCTCGATTTTCGTGCCCACTAGAAATCACTTTAGCTAGGTGCCTCGAAATTTGTGCCCTCTCTCTTCAACTCTATCTTCTCTTCTTCAGCTCACTCTCCTCTCAAGAATGAATGAGTGTGCATTTACCCTTGCTTTTGTTTGAAACCCTAGGTAGGGGAGGAAGCATCTGATCCAATGGGTGAGATTAGATTAGATCTAGGGATGAGGATAAATGCTCCATTTAATTTCTCATAAAAATTAGTTTCCCTCACCCACTTAAATTTATCAAACTTAGACTTTAATCTCTAAAGTCTCATTAAATGCTCCACTTAAGTCATTTAATGCAAGGGTCACTTTATTTCCCCTTTTAAGTGACTAAGGCTAAAGTCACCTAGGGGAACACTTTCCTAGGTACAAAATCAACATCTCTCCGGGTGCAAAAGATTAACAAGTCCACAAAGTTTCAGCAGTATCTGACCATCCCTTCCCCAAAAACGTCACCTTCAGTCTGAGGAGGGCACACGTGTGCAGCTGGGCGTCAACAGGAGGAAGGTAGCACCATTACTTCACCTATTCAGCACTTTATGCATGCAACCTATCTCAGGAGTATTATCAGCTGAGTTATCAGTGGTAAGTGTTAAATTCCTTTCTGCAAATCCTAACCCCTAATTATGCTATGTTTTAGGGTATTTTTGCATGGCAATTTCGCATGCACAACTATTCCATATTTTTGCACAAAATCGAGTGTATGAGTTAGCATTATACACAGTATCAGTAGAATATCAGTATTCGGGATATTACACAAGAAGAAACTTGGGAGGAGTCCAGGGCTCACAACCAAGGAGGTACCAATAAGAACTTGGCCCTTGTGAGCAAGGAAAGAAAGGGAAAAGGAAAGAGTTCCATCAAGAAGGGTAACAATGAGGGGGAAGCCTCACAGTCAAGGAAAAAGAAAGACGAGTAAAATCAAGTGTTTCGTGTGCCACAAGAATGGGCACCATGCATCTCAGCATTTAGAGAATAAGAAAGGTAAAGGAAAAACGCAATAGGTAGCGACATCTTCAAGGACTCAACTAAGTGAGTTTGTTGTGAAGTTTGAGAGTGACTTCTCACTAGTTTCCTACCTTTCCACCAACACAATTACTAGGAATGAATGATACTCAAACAGTGGTGTATCTCGTCATATGATAGAAGCACAGGAGCTATTTAGTAGATGGATGAAACTAGGCTAAGGGACCCATGTGGAGCTTGGCGATGATGCCAAGTATGTAGTCAATGGAGAGGGAACAATTTTGTTCCAACTCGAGTCAGTTGGTTTGTTTGATTCCTAGGATGTGTAATTTGTAACAAGACTGAAGAAGAACTTGCTCTCAGTATCAGGAGGACAACGGTTTTGTTGTTATATTTAGGACAGGGCAAGTAACCATACATCCAAAGAGAGTTAGCCCTAACACAGCAATGAGGATTGGGGTTAGAGAGGGCAACTTATATAGATTGCAAGGGAAGCATGTTCACGCATTGGTACATGGCAATTACAACCTGTGTGAGTTATAGTGCATGAGGATGGGGCACTTGCATTAAAGGACATTGTCAATTCTGAGGGAGATTCTCACTAGTCTTCCAAATTTCACCATTGAGCAACAAGGAATATATAGTGGGTGTGCACTTGGCAAGAATGTCAACACTGCTTTTCCAAGTAGTGAGACTAGGTCCAAAGGGGCCTTGGATCTTATTCATTCAAATGTGTGGATCGATGTTCATAGTATCTATCCAAGGAGCATCGTACTTTGTAACGTTCATTGATGATTTTTCAAGGAAAACCTAGTTCTTCTTTATCAAGACCAAGGATGACGTTTTCAATCGATTCTGGGAGTTCAAGGCTCAAGTGGAGAACTTGACAGGTAAGAAGATCAAGGTCTTGAGGTCAAACAATGGGGGAGAGTACACCTCAAATGACTTCAAGGATTTCAACAAGGAGGCAGGGATCAAGAGGGAGAAGACAGTCTCGTACAACCCTCAGCATAATGGGGTTGCAGAGAGAAAGAATCGGTCCATCATCAGTACTGCAAAGGCTATGATTCATAATCAAGGATTGCCTATGTTTCTTTGGACAGAGGCATGTAACACAGGAGTATATTTGCAATTCAAGACTCCTCACAGGATATTGGAGGACAAGACTCTTGAGGAGACATTCATAAGAGTGAAACCAGAGATAGGATATTTGAGGATCTTTGGTTTTCTAGTTTACATCCATGTGCCTAAAGAGAAGAGGATGAATCTTGGGCCTTTAGGAGTGAAGGGTGTGTCTGTGGGGTACAACGAGATCTCAAAGCAGTAGAGAATCTTCATGCCAGGACA
The DNA here is from genome assembly GCA_001517045.1 of Pseudotsuga menziesii. NCBI lineage: Eukaryota > Viridiplantae > Streptophyta > Pinopsida > Pinales > Pinaceae > Pseudotsuga > Pseudotsuga menziesii. Next base: position 461,781 of record LPNX010473561.1, read on the forward strand.
TCAAAAGACAGTGGTGAGCCAAGATGTTCAGTTCGAGGAGAACTTGGCATCTAGGAAGTCCCATGAATTACCACCAGTGGAAAAGGACGAGGAGCAGATCCAAAGGGAGACCAAAGTACACAGAATTCCAGTTCATGGAGTCGGCCTTTAGGTGAAAAGGATTTAGCTCCTTCCAATTCTGTCAAGAGACCTAGATGGTTAGAGCAAACATTAAGGGATGCTCGAGAGTATGTTGAGGCTTCCAGTAGATCTTTTAGGAGAGTAGACCTTCGAAAAAGTTTCCAAACTATATGGCATTGATGAGCAACATCATAGATTCTGAACCTTTCAATTTTGAGGAAGCAGCTGACCAGTAGGTTTGGAGAGATTGCATGGTGAAGTACACCTCCATCATGAAGAATGATGTGTGGAACATTGTGCCTAGACCGGAAGGGAAGTCTATGGTGACTTCCAAGTGGCTCTTCAAGATCATGCATGTTGCAGATGGCAGCATTGAGAAGTTCAAGGCGAGTTAGTGGTGAGAGGATTCTCTTAGAGAAAGAGAGTGGAATATGTGGAGACATTCACTCCAATCACCAAATATGCTTCCATTTGGGCTATGATATCTATTGCCTCAGTCAAGAGGTGGAGGATTCACCAGATGGAGGTGAAGAGAGCCCTCCTCAATGGGATCATTGAGGAGGAAGTATATAGAGAACAGCCTCAGGGCTTCGAGGTACATGGTAGGGAATCTCATGTGTGCAGGCTTAAGAAAGCCTTGTACAGACTCAAGCAGGCACCCAAGGCATGGTATTCCAGGATTGATGGATACTTGCAGAGCATGGGCTTTAGATCATGGATCACAATTTGAAACCCACAATTATTGATAAGGTTGAGCATGGATCGCAATTTGAAACCCACAATTATTGATAAGATTGAGCATGGATCGCAATTTGGAACAAGGAGTTTAATGTTAATCATCAAGAAAATGTCAAGCAACCTTTTTGACAAAGAACCATTACGTGTGTTGGATTACTAAATACTAAATAGACTAAGTTACTAAGTAATGAGCCTTAAGAGTTGAAATAGATGCAATGCCATTATGAGATTTGTCAGTTACAAAGGAATGAAAAAACACCCTCTGTAACGAACAAAAGAAATGATAATTTACTCCAAGGCATCATGTTACTAAAGTCCTAACAGCTAAGTGGCCGGGGTGTGCAAACCAGGAATTGGTTCACAAATCCCGTACCAAGTTCAGCAGCAATTACCCACCCCGAAGAACCCTGTAGTAATCACACCACCTGGGTTTGACAGGGTACCTCCTGTCCAAAAAAGGGAATGTACCCAAATTTGGGTACCCAAACCCTGAATTCAAGTTCTCCAAGTTAACTATTGGCTTGAAAAAAGAAAAACAATAATTTGAGGAAAAAAATGGGGGCCCTCCAAAACCCTAACCCATCACTTCCCAAACACTCTTATGAACTTAAAAGCATAAAAGAAACTTCATTTTTACCATTTTATTTTCAGGTTGAAGGGAGAAACAGTCCAGCTTTAAAGAACAAAAAAGATACGGATTTCAGTGTCATCTTCCTTGCAGCAAATTCGAGGACAGCAAAATACAGTGAAGTGAAGTGGTGAAGTGGACAGCTACCTCTGGTATTCAAATCTTCCATTGTAAGGGTATTTTCTCAGCATTTTAAGCAACCTTCAGTGTTGAAATTTCATATTCAGATGTAGCTTCTTCTTCCTGAAATATTCTTTCAAGTTCCTTCATGATGGCTTCATCAAATCCTCTCTGTCCGTTGTGGAAATATTTATAGAGGGCAATGCCAACCATGCGTGTAGGGGGAACAGCATCCATCCAATGCAAGCAAACTTTGTCCTTCACATCAGAAGGCAGCTTTAATACAGTTAAAGCCCATCTTAAGCATATTCCAAAACTGGTGTTAATCCTTATAAGGGTGGACTCTGAATGGTTTGAATGATGAATCTCATCTAAAAATGAACATGAATCATTGCTGATTTACATAAATCTCAGCTATGTTCTTTATTTTTCATTTATACACACCACGCACACACACACACACACACAGAAATACCCCTAAAGTACCCGTGTTCCCTCTTTTAAAAGTATATTAAGAGATGAAAATATTACCAATCACTATTGCATGTTCAATGTCATGCAATCTATCTGATAGCCAATAATGAAATCGTATTTTGATTTTTAGCAGAAACTAGAAAGAATCATAGAGCTGATATAGAGGAGACAGCAAAAGAAAGCAAATGTGCTGGGCTTTTTCTAATATAAGGCTTCCAAGAGGATAAGATTTGCATTAAATTGACTTTAAAAAGTGCTCATTCTTAACATAGAGACAATCTTGCTGGCAAGTACTTACTAACCTTTCTTCCACAGGTGTAGATCCATTTTCTTGCTGAACAATTGAAGACAAAGGAAGACAGATGATTAGTAGTTACAAAATGCATGTTATAACTTGATAATAAAGGACTCTAGAAAAAATGCCTCTAGCTGCTCCTACTCATTTTCAAGAAGCTGAAACATAAACCTAATGATGCACATCCTGAATCATACCTTTATATCAGCAGACACCTTTTTGGCTTTGTCTTTCACCTTTTGACGGGTTGTCCTTTTCTTTACCTATCCAAATTACCATTAACAGTAGATGCTATATTAAACAAAAAGCAGCTTACAACTAATAAAAACATAATGAAGCATTTACCTTTCAAATTGACCGATACCTTTATTCACAACAACAAAAGTTTGAAAAAAAATCACTTCATAAATTATCTTCTAAAAAAGCAACATCTGGTCACTTTGAATGATAGGCATTTCTTTAAAGTTGGGTTAAGAAAGATAATCATCTTTGGATTGTTCAAACAGTCTTACTAAAACAAAATCCTTTTGCAAGTCAAGGCTTAAACCCTGACAAAACCCAACTGTACCAATAAAATGGAAAGCCTTGATGGCCATCCTGTGACAAACATATTTGTAAATCAATGATAACAACACATCATTGACTGCCCTTCAATTTCCACTAATTGCTGTGTTACCCCACTATTTGCTTGGGGGAACTTTTTACCTTTTTAGGGCTTGGGAGAAGTTTTGGGAATGAAAGAGGCATTTCTGGGGACATATTAGCGACCTACACCAGGTCTGGGCTGACTTTTGAGAAGTTTTCTGTAGCAGACAGCCACCTACAGCAGCCTGTAGGAGCCATAAGGAACAGGCCACGGCACTTGAGGAGCTATTCTGGGCAACGTAGCAGATTCAAAAGGATATTTTGAGCACCTTACAGTAGTAAGGAAACCAGAACTAGTCACCTGCAGTAGTCAGATCATCTGTATCAACAGAATCAGCAGTCATCAGCTTTTTGGGTACCCTGAGGACTGTAAACATGGTACAGGCCTGTGGTTTGATCCATGTTGAGAAAGGTCCTCCCATGTTTTTGGTGTGGGTGTGATGAGAGGACTTGATGGCCCAATAAAATGGAAAGCCTTGATGGCCATCCTGTGACAAACATATTTGTAAATCAATGATAACAAGACATCATTGACTGCCCTTTAATTTCCACTAATTGCTGTGTTACCCCACTATTTGCATGGGGTAACTTTTTACCTTTTTAGGGCTTGGGAGAAGTTTTGGGAATGAAAAAGGCATTTCTGGGGACATATTAGCGACCTACACCAGGTCTGGGCTGACTTTTGAGAAGTTTTCTGTAGCAGACAGCCACCTACAGCAGCCTGTAGGAGCCATAAGGAACAGACCACGGCACTTGAGGAGCTATTCTGGGCAACGTAGCAGATTCAAAAGGATATTTTGAGCACCTTACAGTAGTAAGGAAACCAGAACTAGTCACCTGCAGTAGTCAGATCCTCTGTATCAACGGAATCAGCAGTCATCAGCTTTTTGGGTAACCTGAGGACTGTAAACATGGTACAGGCCTGTGGTTTGATCCATGTTGAGAAAGGTCCTCCCATGTTTTTGGTGTGGGTGTGATGAGAGGACTTGAAAAATTTTGTCCTTATGTATTTATGTAACAAAGTGACGTTTATTTAAATAAAGTGAATATGTTTTTATACTTTAGAAAAGTGGGTCTCACTTAAAAGTTGTATTTAATAATTAAAGTGTTTAATTATTAAAAAGTGAGATAACTTCTATACCCTTGATTTTGTAATTTAATATCTACCCTAGATTAGGTAGTTGAAAAATGTAGTTACAAAATTTAAGTATAAAACAATGAGAAAGGATAAATGAAGAGAAATCACCATTAATGAGGAGAGAGAGAGATTGAAGACCAAAGGAGAGAGAAGAAAGACCTTGGCACATTTCCCAATGCATTCAGCAGAAGGTATAGCCAGAATTTAATGCACCTGTCAGTCCGTACAGCCAGGTGTGGGGGCACAGAAATCGAGGCAGAAAGTACAGCAGCAGTGACAGGCCGTACAGCATTAATTGCAGGCTGGCACGAATCCTAAGGCAGCAGAAAGTACAATCCATACCACAGGTGCGAGCAGAAAGTACAGTTTCGTACAGCAGACATGTGAGGCCGTACAGTGACCGTACAGCAGTTTGTTGGCACAGTTTTCGAGGTATTTTGCTGTTTGTTTCAGTTTGGGAAATTTGCCAGTGAGGGTTAAGGAAAAAGAATTAATTTCAGATATTTTTAAGTTAAAACCCTAGGTTCTGAAAATGTTTGACAGAATGTGTGAATAAACAATTTTATTTAGTAAGTCAGAATTTCTTCATGGTATCAGATCTCAGTTTAACAGAGTCATACTGAAAAAGAAGTTTAGCAAGTGTTCAGAAAAATTGTTAGATATTTTCTTCAATTAAGTTTTGGTTGTAAGTTGTTTTCTTCAGATGATGAGCATCAGGTATGAAGATCGATAGGATGGAATATCCAATTATATACCTTGGAAAGTAAGGATAACCATAGTGCTCAAGGAGTGGAGAATCTGGAATTTTGCAAGCAACACGATGACGAAGCCCACAAATAAAGATGAGCTTGTGAAGTTTGAAGCCTTAGAAGCCAGAGCTCAAAGGGTGATCCTGGACGGGGTGAAAGATCATCTCATCCCTCATTTGCAGAGAAGAAGACTGCCTATGATATGTGGGATGCCTTGAAGTTACTATTCGAGGCAAAGAATCAGAATCAAAAGATGGCCTTGAAAGACAAGTTACACAATGTAAAGATGAACCAAGTTGAAGGTGTAACTTCCTACCTGACTTGAATGGCTCAAGTCAAAGACGAGTTAACAGCGGTAGGGGAAACTATCTCAGATTCAGAGATGGTAAGAATAGCCCTCAAGGGCTTTACCAAGAGATGGGATGTTTTTGTCAAGTGCATAGTTGGCAGAGAGAAGCTTCCAGATTGGTAAAGACTTTGGGATGATTTCACCCAAGAGTAGATTCGAGAGGGACCTTTGGGTGGGCAAGTCAGTGAGGAGATGAAGCAAAATGTTGCTCTTGCAGCCAAATCCAAGAACAAGAAGAAGAAAGATCTAAGTCAGATCAAATGCTATTATTGTGGCCAATTGAGACACTATGCCACAAAATGTCCTAAGAAAAAGATTGTGAAGATTGAAAAAGATGTGGTAGCCTCTGCAGTTGTAGATGAATTTGCCGCAAAATTTGAGCAAGAGTTTTCTCTTGTCTCAATTGATTCTAGTATAGGGAGTTCTACCTTTGAGCATGTTTGGGTTGTTGACAGCGGTGCAACCAGACATATGACTGGAGTCTACGATTCTTTTCAGATGATCACAATGCTGGGGCCGAGACACTTCAGTCAGACAGATATTGATAGTCCTCGGAATGTTATTCAAGGGGTTGGAACAATCAGGTTCCAACTAGACCTTAAAGGGATCCTGGAAATACATGGAGTGTTATTTGTACCTAGGATGAGAGTGAGCAAACTCTCAGTTTCATCCTTTGAGGATGACGGCTATGGGATGATGATCACGTCTGGTCATATCTTCTTGTATCAAAGAGATGAACCAGTTGGTACCACCATCTTATTGGGAGATCGCAGGGACAGATTATGTCCTGAGAGGACATATCATACGACCAGGAGCAGGAGCAAGAGGATGGCTATCTAAGTCAGCGGATGATGATACTGCATTTGATAGAGATGAGGAGAGTGACTCTCATCTAAGCACTGGTAGAAGACTCAGTCACTCAAGTGATGGTGCAGTTGAGCAGGTTGATGGGACTCAAGTTGAGTCTCAGGCGTCAGAGTTTCATTTCGAGATAGAGCATTTGTTTCCGAGGATGATTCCAGAGCAAGAGGGAGTTGTTGCAGGAATTAGAGATGGAGATAGTGATGCAGACCTTCCTCGTTAGGAGGGAGTGTTGAAAATATAACTTTGAAGGTCCTCCCATGCTTTTGGTGTGGGCGTGATGAGAGGACTTGAAAAATTTTGTCCCTATGTATTTATGTAACAAAGTGACTTTTATGTAAATAAAGTGAATGTACTTTTATGCTTTACAAAAGTGGGTTTCACTTACAAGTATTGTATTTAATAATTAAAGTGTTTAATTATTAAAAAGTGAGATAAGTTGTAGACCCTTGATTTTGTAATTATGTAGATTAGGTAGTTGATAAAGGTAGTTACAAAATTTAAGTATAAATTTTAAAACAATGAGAGGACAAATGAAGAGAACTCACCATTAATGAAGAGAGAGAGAGAGAGAGATTGAGGACCAAAGGAGAGAGAAGAAAGACCTTGGCACATTTCTCAATGCATTCAGCAGAAGGTACAGCCAGAATTGAATGCATCTGTCAGTCCATATAGCCATTGTGGAGGCACAGAAATCAAGGCAGAAAGTACAGCAGCAGTGATAGGCCGTACAACATTAATTGCCGGTTGCAACGAATCCCAAGGCAGCAGAAAGTACAGTTTCGTACAGCACATGTGTGAGGTCGTACAGTGACCGTACAGCAGTTTGTTGGAACAGTTTTCGAGGTATTTTGCTGTTTGTTTCAGTTTGGGAAATTTGCCAATGAGGGTAAAGGAAAAAGAAATAATTTCTGTGTAATTGAATTATTTCTGAAATTTTTTCTTTTAATGAAAAAATTCTTTCTAGGGTTTTCCCCAAGCAGTGCGGTTTTGCCCAGTCATTAGACCAAAATTATTGTGTTCGTCTGCTTAAAGAATGTTTCCATGTTTGACAGAATTTTGAAGTACATTTCAGAAGTGTGGTTTTACTTTCAGATATTTTTAAGTTAAAACCCTAGGTTCTGAAAATGTTTGACGGAATGTGTGAATGAACAATTTCATTTATTAAGTCAGAATTTCTTCATGGTGGGTCTAGACTCCATTCATGGACGATATTGATGCCAAGCTATGGGCAGTTATCTTAGATGACCCCAGCTCTCAATTGCAGCCCCTGTAGCAGCGACAATAAGACAATTGTGTGTATATCATATCACCGATTGAATTGAGCAGTTTTGTAACACTCTGGACTAAGATTCGATCATATGCACCAGTGTTACCGGATGAACTAGCAAGGCTAGTCACCGATAAACAATATATGGAGAGAGTGACTATTGTCACCTTAGCCACTCTTTCCAAGACTTCTTTGGAGAGTCAGAACCTCCGAGGGGAGAGCCCTTCTACAAGACACTAGAAAGAACAAGACTATACCTTCTATACAAAATGTTAGTGACCAGTGCCTTGTGAGAGATGGGCATAAGATTCTTTCTGTGCTGTTACAGTATTAGCATCCCATTCAAATGAACAAGAAGCAGTAGTAAGACATCCAATGACAGCCTCTAATATACCAATAAATGTAGTGTTGTGTGTGCACAAATATGACAGCCAAGTGCAACAGTATAGCAATACTGAAGTGAACAGTAAGAGATTATACTACCACCCGGGATTCAATGTTGAAACCATACATTTAATATGCTTCAGCAGTAGATATTATCCAATGAATATTGGTCATGCCCAAAGCAATTAACAATCAGTTGTAAGACTGTCCATTCAAAAGAAAGTAAACAGATGTGTTGATAAATTAAGTCTAAAGGTATCGTGCATCCAAAACAATGTTATGTATCTCTGATTTAACTTCAACCGAATGCTTGTTTGTCTTGATGCAAGTGTTAATGTTGTTTGGAAGTAAAAAGGAGGTCTGCAATAGACAATACCAGACTTTGTTACAGCCATTAAAAGGGTTGTCTCTGGGTTACTATGGCTTGGGACAAGCCTAAAACATGGACCTGAACCCTAGAAAGGGTAGGGCGAAGGTTGTAGAGGCCTTAAAAGGGCAGGGCGAGCGTACAAAAGGGTTAGCCAAGGACTGTACTATTCCTAAAGACAGGACCGAGGTATAGAAGGAGCAGGCCAAGGGTGTTTAGGAGGTGGTCGAGGGTTTGAGGGAGGCCAAGGAGGAAATGCAGGGTGAGAAAAAAGTGGCTCAGGGGTTGGAATGAAGGATAGAAGGATTGTTTTGGGGTAGTTTTTAGACTTTTTAGGGTTTTTTTTAACAATATGCAGTCCTAAGTTAACCTAATCCTATCATGAAATGCAATTAACTTGTGGAAGAAGATAAAGCCAAGGGTTTTAAGGTTTCACCCTAACCCTAGCGCACCAAGGAAGGTGACCATCCCTCCCCTTGAGAGATCCATTCAAAGTTTGGCAAACTAGGGATTTTCCTAACAGCCTCAAGAGCTGGTTAGAGAAAGGCTAGCCAAGCTTCAAGGACTCCTTCTAGGGGATGTCCTTCACAATACCAAGGTGACAAATTGCTGATAAGTGACCTAGTTTAGACAAAATGCAGCATTAATGGCTACCATTCAATCCATAAACAAACATCATTCATCAACTTTTAACAAAGAGAAATCAAGAAAAAGACCTTAGATACCTCCTTGTACATGTGTTAAACCAACAACTCTAGCATCACCTTAGCAAAAAGAGCATGAACCAAAGAAACTCCACGAAATTTCCTTCAAACAAGAAAAGATAGTCTCCTCAAGAGGTGTGCATCACTCCAAGAGCCCTAGTAAGGGTAAAACAGCAACACAATGTTTTATCCCACTTGTCTTCTATCAAAATGAAGTGAGAGGCTTATTTATAGCCTTCTCACACTCACTTTACAAAAATAACCAGGCCGACATGCATTTAAAATGTCAATTTGAAATTATAAAATGTCAACTTAAAATTATAATAAAAATAATATAAAATAATCCAGTCTATGGGTAACTTGGCCCAATTTCCCGAGAGTTTACCCAAAAATGACTAAAATAGCTAAAAATGAGCAAATCACTCCGAACGAAAGGTTGGAGTGTGCAGGGGGGACGGTGTCATGCCCCATCTAACCCTGAAATTCTTGATAATACCTCAACACCCACCCCAAAATGACAATACGACCTGGTGGAGGAGATGACGTCATCAATTGAAAAAGGCCAAAAGAAAGGGGCGTTGTGCTAAAAGGGGGCCAGGATGGATGGCTGAGGTGACCAAGAAGGAAGGCAAAGGCCTCAAAGCTGAAATACTGTCACTGGAGTAATAAACAAGGAGAGGGTCATGTGACCCAGTGGCCTGCCCCTAGGAGCCCCGGACACCAACCCCAGGGTTAAAGAAACCCAAAAAGGGTAGTCAACAGTGCCATTAAGCCAAAGTGCTCCTAAAGGAAAGACCAAAGGATCCGTCCATAATTCCTCAAAAGTGTTGGCAACATCCACGTCCTGGCCCTAAAAAAAATGCCCCTCTCTTGGGCAAACAACTGAAGGTATGCTAGTACAAGTGCAGCATAACACACTAGCATATGCATCGTCGCCAGCATATGCGCCAACGTGGACTTTGGGTATAGGGTTGTTCGGTTGTCATCTGAAGAGCTCTCTTGAGACAAGGGGTATAGGGTTGTCTGGTTATCATCTGAACGTCTCCCTTTGGACAAGTTATAAGGTGGCCATACCCAACAGTGCAATTAATTCGGTGCTTGGAATAAGTAACAGTACTATTTCACACATGCATAAGATATCTGGGGATACAGTAAAATCGCATGAACTTATTACTTATGAATCTATGATGTCATGGCACATTAAAAGAGAGGTGCCTTCATTATTTCCATTTGCCACGATGCATTCACACGGGATGACAGGCATGAGAATTTCATGTGGTATAGCACTAGTTCGAGCCACAACAACATACTCTCGTAAGCCTGTTTTAAATAAAAATGAAGGTTTCAGATCAAATTCATATGGGACTTCCTTCGGTGTGGGTTTTTTCCGCTTTTAGACCATGGTTGAACACTTTATTGAAGATTATCTACTACACGTCCTGTAATTTCACAATAGAGGTATCGTGTTCCCTATCGCAGCCTTACATCAAAATATTTCAATGTCTTGTGTCTGGTTGAAGTCTCAACACATCTATGAGGTTGTATCAGCTCATAAAATTGTAAAACTTTGTGGAACATTTTGGATATTGTTGATGAAGACAACGCCAACAGAATTGTTTTTTAAAAATTACATGAGAACAGTTAGCAAGAAACAAAGCTTAATAAATGCCATGTAGAATATTCTCAGCTTGAGTTCTCAGATGGGGAAAAAAGGTCTATATTTGAAATACGTATACAGAGTGCATTGTCCTTATATCTACTTTACGAAGATTGTTGAACCAAAATGAACACTTGATAATAAAAAGTTGTCCTTTGCATATGAAGACACTCTGTACAGATACATGACTACATTTGAAGTATCCGTCATAATCCAAGGTAAAGTGGCGCATGTTGTGGTGAATCATTGCCTACATAAAGGTTGGATGAATGGAAGCATCCACCAGGGGATTGGGGCAAGTCCAACTTTTGGACAAATATGTACAGTTTTATTGAGTGCTCAGCTATATGGTGCCTTTTCTTGCTTGAAATCCCCTAGTTGAGGAGTCTCAAACATTTGGAAAAGGAGCCCTTGGTCATTTAGTTGAATGATCCACCTTTGGGGGCTACTTTGGTCATTTGTGGATGAGCGTCCCTCACCTAGAGACTCGTCTTATGGGAAGAGTTGAGATATATACTAATTGGAGTTTGCTTTTGGGATGGATCCATTATTTTGTGACGTATCGTTAGGCCTTGGAAGCTAGTTTCATGGACACTTCATCATATTTCATTCATTGTGGAGGTAGCACCCTTTTTTATAGAATACTTGCTTACCTAAGAACGATTGCATACTTGGAGGATGACTTGGATTGACAAGTAGACAACATTGAGGGTTTCAAACCCCCTTGTGGACATTGCTTGATGAACATGTAATTTTGAGAAAACCCTATGGAGGCTAGTGCATACAACTTTCGGTTGCTTGTGGACTTGCTAGGTTGGAGACCCCACATTGGAAAATGCTTGAAATTGGTATTTTGGGCATTGCTTGGAGCATATCCTTTGAAGGGGCCTTTGGAGGCCACGTGGCATCATCACCAACTACTTGTTCCCTTGCTTATTCAAGACATTCCCCTCATTTAGGGGCACCATGTATCTCATGATTGTACAAGTGGCTTTGACCACCATTTTTTATTGTAGTTGGCGAGAAGTTAGTTGCTAAGTGGGTTTTTGTTGTACTATACCCCACCCTATGCTATATCTTAGGAAAATAATGATATTTTCTTATAAATAAGTTTTAGACTCTCATATAAAAGTTGAGCTACTTCCTCAGTTCATTTCATGTTTGGCCTTTGAGAGCTCTCTCTCTTTTGGAGCTTCATCGATATCTCTATCTTTTGTGCATTTATAGTGCTAAGGGTTCTTTCTATGCGATGAAGTGTTATCAATTCTTGAAGCTTCTTCTTCTTGGTTCTATGTTTGTGCATAAGAGTTGAAGGTGGAATTTTCAAGTCTTCTACAAACCTCTAAAAGATTGATCCAAAGAATAGTTGTTGATAACTCTTGGAAAGAGGGCGTCTTAGGCTCTTGGCTCATGCATTCTCCTTTGTTGGTCTGGGTGAGTGTTTTGGCCTTGTCTTGATCATGCATTTCGCTCCTTGAAGGGTTTAAAGATATTTGCCTTCTCCATAGTTGATCTTGGGTGACTATGGACTTTCCTCCATTGGAGCTCCCTCTTGTAGACGTTAAAGTCCATTGTTTATCCTCATTGGGTAGGTGACTAATTTCCATAGTCTTGACCCCTAACCTTTTAAAGAAGTAGACCAACTCTTGAAGTGTATTCTTCTTGGGCTCACTCACCATTTGATTCACCTTGACTCCATTGCCCTAGTTGGATATTGGCATTGATCTCTGGGTTTCTCCATCACCTATTCTAAAAACCATAAAATCTCCAAAACCCCATTTTACTAAAGCTATTCTAAAATTCACCTGGCACTCCAAAGCTTGGTCTTAGCAATCCTATTAGGGGAGCCCCCCTTGAGTAGAAAAGATGGCCTAAAGTGGAAGAGCATGCCATAGAGGTGGCAGTGGATGATTGTCCCTAAAATTTGCTCTTAATTATACATCATGGATATAAGGCTTTACCATACAGTACAATTTAAGCAGTAACACTACCAATAACCGGTACAAAGAAACCAAATATAATCATCAAACCAAAATTCAATGATTTATTTTACTCTTTCGATCATCTAACAAAATTTTAGTGATTAATTTCATTGTTTCGGTCATCTAAATTGCAATCACATACTCCAAAAAATTGAACTTGCTTAGGTTTTCAACAACCCTTACAATAAAAAAGATAAGATTAATTTATTAATGTCCAACAAAGGACCAAAAAAGTGGGTGAAAGGGACTAAAAAGTTAGATCTAGTGTCAGTACAAATAATTAGTGTTACCTGTACTATTTAGTATTGATGATTATAGCTCGAACAGGAGCTTCTGCATAGGCTAGGTGTAGAGCATGGCAAAGTAAGTGACTTTTATAATCTCTTTCCTAAGTTTAACTTAGGAAAAGCACATTACTAACTGAATGTTGGCTAATGCCTAAAAAGACTAAAAAGTGAACATCAAATAAAGTCATGGCTGTTAATCTTAAGTGAGGCTCAAGATTTAATCTTGGCCATCCATCACTTTGGAGATTGAGGGTTAGGATTTTGGTCATTGAGATGCTATAAACGAAAGCCGAAGGAGAAGAGAAAGACACACAAGATCAAGAGACCATTTGAGAGAGATTTTCTCAAGTGAAGAGTGAGAGACTCATAAGGAGAGGAGAAAGACACACAAGATCAAGAGATCATTAGAGAGAGAGATTTTCTCGAGTGAAAAGTGAGAGACTCGGTGACTAAAGAGAAGAGAGTAAAGATTTCCAGGGAAGAAAATTTAGGCAAGAAAGAGAGATTGTTCACCGGCTGAGGAGGTCGAGATGTACATGCCAGTCGAGAGAGAGCCAAACCATACGGTTGTTGCAAGGAACATGGGTAAATAAATGTAGGTATTGTGGATACAAAAGGTCACCAAGGTATAAGTGCAACAACTAAAAATTGTATAATTGTGAGGCTGAGAAGGAGCCAAACACATCAAATAGTAACTCTAAGGAGGAAGGAAGCAATGGAGAACGTAAGGGCACAGTTACAAAGTTGGAGGAGGTAATGCCCAAGATATGCCCGGCTGCAATAACAGGCATCACTCAACCACAAACATTGTGTAATATCCCAAATAATGATATTCTACTGATTCTATGCAAAATTATTGAATAGTCGGGCATGCAAAACTGCCATGCAAAATTACCCTAAATTATGGCTGAATTTAGGGTTAGGGTTGTAGGAAAGATTGTAACACTTACCATTGATAAGCCGACCGAAAATGCTCCTGAGAGAATACGCATGCGAGATAAGCCGAGCTAATGAAGAAATAACCTCTTTTTCCTTCGTAGTACCCCCAGCACTCTGAATCAGCTAAGGTTGACGTTTTTGGTGGAGGGATGGTCTATTTCAGCTGAAAGTTGGCGGGAGTGTAGGTGTACTTGTGCCGGAGAGAATGGTCGAAGCATGCAGGAGTTCTGACCTCTCCAGGTACCCTAGTGAATTGATTCACCTGACTGATGCTCACGCCCCCACTCTTCTCTATTCTGCTGCTAGCTGCTCCAGGTGAGCAATCCGATGGCTGATAATCACTCAAAGCAATAGAGTGATCTTATCGGTGAGGATGCAAGCCACATGTGGAAGAAATATGGTGATTCGGACTCCCGGTGAATGCCCTGGGGTTTCCCAGCTAAATCCCCCCCATCTGTACGGATGAACCTGCAAATAATCTTCTATCATACACTGAAGCACTGAATAAGGATGAATACGATAGATGCGGTGACAAACCTAAATGGTTTATCCTGAAGGAGACTAGGGCAGATATTGCATTGCCAAAACCTTGTTAGCTGAAGACACCGTCTTCAACCCCAACTGTCGTGGCCACACGTTGCGCTGCTACTCAAGAGCTCCAAATCAATAATAATCATAAAGTATCCTTCTTTGGTCTCATTACCCTCTTAAATAGAATCTCATGAACTTTTAGGGTTTGCATGTCACTTTTAGGATTTCCGCTTTACTTTTGCATGCATGCAATTCTATTTTAATGTTGACTTTTAAGCCTAAAGAAACAAGGCTTCTTCCATCCGACTGATGACTTGACACTGAAGGAATGTCCTATAGTGCTCTAAGTATCAAATCCACTCAGTCAATTCCCTCTTATGCAATACCCGCTCGAACCTAAGGGAATTAAATAGGTTAGCGGGTGTTTGGTATGCTTAATTAGAGGGGGGACATTACACATTGAAATTAAAAGGGCATGTAAAAAAGAAAATGTCACCATACTTATAGAAACAAGGAGCACCCATAATTTCATATAGATGTAAACATAGCCAAAAGATTAAATCTATTAATATATCCAGCAGTGGAAATAAGGGTTATGGTAGCCGATGGGAAAAAAATTGATGTTGTCAAGAAATGTCGCAAAGTCAAACTACAAATAGAAGATTATAAGTTGGAATCTGGATTTTACACGGTGCCACTGGGAGTAGACGTTGTTTTGGGAATCTAATGGCTACAATCATTAGGCACCTACACTGCAAATCATCAAGAGCAATTTATTAAATTCAAGTGGGAAGAAAATATAAATTGTATGGGTTCCAACCTCCTCCTACCCAAATTATATCTTCGAGACAAATGGAAAAGCTAATATGAAAAGGGGCACTTGCATATATTGCCCAATGTCATCAAACAGAGATATCAACATTAGAAGTAATCTACTAACAACTGTTGAATTTTAGCATTAGCATGTATTCTTTAAAATTTTGCAGATTGTAAGATAACAATAGACAAGTGCAGTAGAAACATCAACAACATCACACACACTGAACACAACAGTTTTTCACTGGGAAACCTTTAAAGGACAAAAACCCCAAAAACATTAGTAATTCATCTCCTAAATGAGATGATTGAGTCTTCAATAATTATCAAAACCTAATTGGTTTGAACCACAAATCAAAAATCCATAAAGATAATTTTTACAGAAAAAATCCAAATTAGGGCTTCATGCCCTAATTTCTTTCTGCTGCCCAAAATCCCAGATCTATTGCCCGGGATAAATTTCTTGTCGCTCGGAGCTGCCCAAATCTGCAACTGCCTACCCGAAGCTACCCAAATCTGCAACTGCCTGCCCAAACTGCCCGGATGCTTGCTCGAAGAAGTACATGTCTGCCCGGAGATGTACGAAGCTGCCTGAATGCTGTTGCTACTGCCCGGATGCTACTACTGCTGCCTGGATGCCTGCCCGAGCTCTGTACATGTCTGCCCGAGACTATACCAGGTTGCCCGAGCTCCTGTTGGAGCTGCCCAGGACTGATAGCTACCAAGAGGAGGCTTCTCGTGAAGGATCTGAGCTAATCGAGGGTGGAATGAGGCTACCCGTGAAGGATCCGAGCTTCCCGAGGGTGGAATGAAGTTTCACGTGAAGGATCTGAGCTGCCCGAGTGTGTAGAGAAGTTGCCCAAGGTTGCCCATGAAGAAATGTTGGAGGTGCCGTGAGGGTTTGGTGATACCCTAGTTCGTGAAGAAGATGGGGCTGCTACAAGTGATCACCAAGTATGAAACCCTAGCTTAAGGTTTCTCTGTAACAAGAGTGAATGCCCTGGCTAGAAACCTCCATGCTAGGGCACAACCACAAGAACTTTCTTCTCTTCTAAGACTAGCGAAAATCTTCCTTGGAGCAGTTGTAAGATGATGAGCAAGTGTGTGTAAAATGAAATGAAGTTGATCTTCTTTTATAGCCTTAGAATCACTTGGAAGTGGACCAAAACTCAAAAGAACAAAATAATAATAATTTATTCTTTTATCCTTTTTGCTTTTACTTTTAGTGGTACTAAAGGTCTTTTTGTACTTTCACTTCAACTCCTTAGTGGTCTAAGGGTCCTTACGTATTTTTTATTTTTACCTTTAGCCTTCTTCAAGTGCCCTGTGGGAAAACCAAGTGGTCATAGGGGTCCTTCATCCCCACTCAAATTACATCATCATAAATAGAGCGAATTACTAATGTTTTACCTCACACTCCTTGTGCCACCAACATCGGGTACTAAGTGTCTTAACCAAGGGTAGCTAAGCCTTAGAGAATATCACAAAGCCAACAGATTGAGGGGAGGAGTGTCTCCCATGCCCAAACCCGATCTAGGACTTATTGTGATATCCAGGTAACATACCAGGTACCTTAGCCATAGGCTGCATAATTTGACCCAAGGTCAAATACTTGGTTACTGACCAAGCGCCTCCATTCCTACGGAGAATGGCCCTCAGCCCTAGGATGAGTCCCCCAGTACTAAACTGGTTCATCTTCCTGGTAACTGACCAAGTGCCTCCATTCAAAGAATGGTCACTCGGCTCTAGGCTGAGTTCCCCCAGTGTTGGACTGGTTCCACATCCTGGTCCTTGACCAGATGTCCCCATTCAACATAATGGCTACTCAACTCAAGGTTGAGTTCCCCCAGTGCTAAACTGGTTCCACATCCTAGTCCTTGACCAGATGTCCCCAATCAAAAGAATGGCTACTCAGCTCAAGGCTAAGTTCCCCCAGTGCTGGACTGGTTCCACATCTTGGTCCTTGACCAGATGTCCCCATTCTCCTAAGAGAATGGCTCTCGATGCTGCTTAGGAAAAATCAACACTCCCTCTCAGCGAGAGAGGTATTCTCTGCAATGCCAAGCTTGTCACGAAAGTATTGTCAAAGGCTTGGCCAGGATATCTACAATTTGTTCATCTGTACGAATGTACTGCCACTTCAGAGTGCCTCTCTGTACTAGGTCTCTGATGAAATGATACTTCATTTCAATGTGTTTCGATCTATCATGAAACACCGGATTCTCTGAAAGCTTAATGCAACTCTGATTATCGTAATGGATGATCGTTGAGTCAAGCTTTCCACCAAACTTCGATATTGCAGGCATCACTTGCAGCAATATACTCAGCTTCAGCTGTACTCTATGCTATGGAACCCTTTTTCCTGTTGGACCAAGAGATCATTGCAAATCCCATACTGAAGCAGTAACCTGAAGTACTTTTTCGATCTACTACACTACCAGCCCAATCTGAGTCAGCATATCCTGCTAACAATACTCCACTACAGGAAGTATAATTGAGCCCATAAGTGACGGTACCTCGCACATATCTGAGTACATGTTTGGCAGCTACCCTGTGTATGTGCTTCGGATTGGCCATGAACTGACTCGGAGCATTCATTGTGTAAGAAATATTTGGTCTCGTGTGTACGTGATACATCAAGGATCCAATGAGCTGTCGATACAAAGTCTCGCAACTTCTTCAAGTTGGTAGTCATGGGCACGCTCATGGACTTGTAGTCCTGCATCCCAAATCTCTGCAAGATGTCCACTGCATACTTCCCTTGAGTCAGGAAGATCTCGCCTAGCTTTTTCCAGACCTCTAGGCCAAGAAAATAATGGATCCGACCGAGATCCTTCATTTCAAATTCAGAGGTGAGCTCCCTCTTACACAGTGCTATCAGTTGTTCCTCACCTGTAAGGAACAAGTCATCCACATATAGTACAAGGATCAAGATATGATTATGAACAACCTTAAAGTACAGATTGGAGTCCGCAGTACTTTTGGAAAACCACAAGCTATGGAAGAATCCATCCATCCTCGCATACCAGACTCTCGAAGCCTGTTTCAGCCCATACAAGGCTTTCTTCAGTTTACACATATGGGTCTTATTCTTATGAGTCACAAAGCCTTCAGGTTGTTCAATGTAGACTTCCTCATCAATCTTGCCATTGAGGAAGGTTGGTTTTACATCCATCTAATGTAACTTCCATTCGAATACTGCAACAAGGAAAATGATGGTTCTGATAGTAGTATACCTGGCGACAGGAGCAAAAGTCTCATCATAGTCTATGCCCTCTTTTTTAGTAAAGCCAAGAGCTACAAATTTGGCTTTGTACTTCTCAACGCTGCTATCAGCAACATGCTTGATTTTGAATTTTACATCCATCTAAAGTAACTTCCATCTGAATACTGCAGCAAGAAAAATGATGGTTCTGATAGTTGTATACCTGGCGACAGGAGCAAAAGTTTCATCATAGTTTATGCCCTCTTTTTGAGTAAATCCACGAGCTACAAATCTGGCTTTGTACTTCTCAATGCTGCCATCAGCAGCATGCTTGATTTTGTAGATCCATCTAGATGTTATCACTGACTTTCCTATCGATCTGGGAACAACTTCCCACATCATTTTTCATGATTGAACTGTACTCTTCAATCATGGCATCAATCCATACCCGTTGACTTGCTGCTTCTTTGTATGTGGAAGGTTCGACACTAATGAGTTAGCTCATAAGACATGAGTAATTATGTGGCCTTATCTTTTCTTTGAAAGTCCCTGGAGGAGCTTTATGCTTCTCAGCTTCTTGTGTTGTTTCTCGGTACCAGGCAGGTCTCCTTTTGGAAGGAGGGACTTCAAGCAGTTCATCAAAAGTATGTCACTATATGTGATACTTGTCAAAGAAATAAAAGCAAAAATGTTAAGTCACCAAAGGATTACTCCATCCTCTACAAATTCCTGACCAAAACTGGGAAGAAATTTTGATAGATTTCATAAAGGATTTCCCATTGTATGACTGTGTGTCTCTGCACAGTGTGACTGTATTCTTACCCAGTAAGGAGTATGATCATGTCTTTGCACAGTGTGACTATATTCTTACCCAGTGTATGTGTCCTTTGACAACATGACTGTACTGGGTATGGCTCTGTTGATAAAGTCCAAGTATTTGATTAAAGTGTCTCTTCCTGTTGACTAAGTTACTGAAGTCTATATCATTCTGCTTTAACACTCTTGTTATCACATATATAGTAGTAGGGCTACCATATTCTATTTTTCAGATTTCAGTACATTTTTCAGCCAATTCCCCTACATATGAGATGTTGAGATGAGCATCTATGATGGATCATGATTTGATTGATGGATTATAGTACTATCCCATGCCATGACTGAGTCTCAGGACACTCAGATTTGGAGACTGATGTAGTCATTTTATCTATTTACAGAGCAGTTACTGGTGCCTAGAGTTGTGTCAGAGTTTTCTCACTGGACTGATGTTGGTTCAAATGAATTATTTACATGTTTATGACTCGGCTTATATCATCTTGTGTTATGGTTATCATTTGCTCTTATACTCATTCATGTGACATGTATTAGCATTTAATGTCATGATCTGGTGGTCATATAAATACGTGGACTTGGATGTATTGATGTCCCTACTCAGACCTGGAAGTTCTTGATCTATACTCATTGGTTTTACCCTCCTTAGAGAGAATAGATGTAGTCATTCTCACCATATTTTGGCTTGCTAGTGTTGGTTTCATTATTCATTGTCTCCACCCATCCATTACCTTCCAGTTATGTTCTCAACCAGATCTACTACTAGACTTATGGCATGGAGGACCTTTCCCCACTAGAGCCTTTATTGGACAAGCCTCCCTGTTATTTGTGTCTCAGCTCTAAGTTGCCTAGGTTGTGTTGGCTAACCTGAAACAAAGTAGCGCTGCCATCAATACAATGTATTTGGAAATGAAATGAATATCTTATGAAAAAGCCCATACATGAAAAGTAGTGTTTCTAAACATACGTGAATGCAAGGCTAGCCTAACAAAATTGGCTTTGAAGTACAATGAAAAGAATATCTTAAAACATTCATGAAAAGTAGTGTTTTTCAACATACATGAATTCATAAAGCCTAAATAATAAAATCCGTGTAATAAAAACATGGACCAAGGCTATGGAAAATCAAAGGCCCAAAAAAGCAATGGTTCCTAAAAGTTATATCTAAGGATTGTTGGCCTACTTGTATTGGTTTGGATTGTGAGCATTTGTCAAGGTGAATAAGCACCTCTGAAGTAACTCACCCATTTGTGAGACACTGCCATCCCCAGTGTTGTTGCTTGTCCATCATATGCTAGAGTGAGTATTCCCTTTCCATATCCCAAGTGTCACAATGTCAAGTTGGTGGTCATACTTTGCCCTAGCGTTGTGAATTTTAGCCCTCACCCTTCACTAGCAAATTGATTACAACTATGAAATGAATATGATCTAGAAAGTCTGGTCCAAGTTATGATTAATAAATGAAACCCTATATATTTGGTTGATAGGTCGCCAGTAAAGTGATTGCTACTTGTTATAATTGTTATTTAAATGATTTGTAGAGCATATCTTAGCCTTTGGACACTTGCAGCATATGGATGCTAGCTTGAGTTATATTTCTGGTTATATGGTCATTTACAGATTATTATTTTGTCTATCTGGATATTGTAGATGACCATGCAGAAGACCTAGAGGGGGTATGAGTATACACCTTAGATGGATTTGAACTCTCCGAGTCCAGTGAGACAGCTTGTTTTCAATTCCGGGCAGTTGCAAAGATGATTAGGCTCAGTTTACCCTTTTGGTGCAGTTTTACTATACTGAATGGCCTATTTGAGCAGGGAGATGATCTTCTTGGATCTCCTAGGGCGTTGTATGAGTAAGGGGGTGTCCAGCCACTTGATTGTACCATATTACCCCCCTCCCAAAGAGCCTTGTGGGCTCAGTTGGATAACGCAGGCACCCTAGGAGGCAATTTCTGGCATATAACATTTCCCGAGGCAGATAAAAAATAATTAAAATGGCTACTGAAGAATTCGATTTGGGCTACTGAGGCAAGGAAATGGCATGGGAAGAGTTTTGATGATGAGGGTGATGTCTTCCACTTCTTCTCCAGCAGTTGCAGCATTTGGATGGGCCCACATCTATTTTTCGAGCATATTATATTATTTTCTGGAGCTTTTGGAGGCTCACAATTTCCTCGAGGAAGCACAATTTCACAGTTAAAAAATTATATTATTTTTATTGTGCCATGGGGACACCCAAAGAGAGTTAGTTAACACTCCTTCGACCCACCATGTGCTTCATTTATTTTTTGTTGAGTGGGATCCCCTCTCCTAGGGTGATTTAGTCCACTTTTATATTATATTATTGTATTGATCCATGTATTGTATGTTGAGCTCTTCTCAACCATTGATTAGAACATTTGTATCTTTTAATCTTAGCCACCCATTTGACGAAATCATAACACTATGCTAATTAACAAGGTAGGCATCCTGAAACTTTCCAAATATTTCTGAAAATGGATGAAATATAAGTGGTAGAAGGGGCAGATAGTGAAAAGTTAGGGGTTTCCTGTCAGAAGGTTGAGGAAAGCTTCGAAGACAAAAATGCTGAAGTTTTTGATACCATTTTACTGAATGAAACAATTGAGATGGCTAAAAATAAATTGAAAATTCTTAAGGACCAGGGTAGTGACACCCGTGGTGTTTTCAGGTCTTTTATTTTTTCTCTGTTCACCAGACCCCCAATTGCCCTGAATTTGTCGAGTGGTGTGCAAATAACTTTTCCACGGCTGAAGAAGTCGTCATGGATGACCCTAAGTCTAGGATCCTTTGCCCTATACATGCCTCTGTTATCCGCAAAACCCTATCTGTCCCGGATGATTTTGTTCATTTATCCCATGAATACAAAGAAGAAAATATCATACAATTCTTCCAAGAGTCTGGAGCCGAGAGCAAGGAAACCTTTTGAAGTCATGTTCAAAGCCTGATAGTGAGGTTATAAGTTTATCTTACCCTATTGACTTGGTTTTGTTTAATGAAGAAACCCAGTCGTGTATAACTTTAGCCAGCCAATTTTTGGGATTAGACACTAATGGTTATGTTACAAAGTCACTGTTGAGTCTGTTGTTTATGTTAAGTACTTGCCCAATTGAGTCTGAACTTCCAGGTCAGTCTTTCCAGTCTTGTTGCCTTAAGTTTGATGAGTTCCTAGCTAAGAACATTCGTTCTTAGTTAGTCATCTTCCACAGTACTAGAGTTTTCAGATTCCAGTCCTTTTTGCTGAAGATGTTCTTATCATATAATGAAGATAACCTACAGTTTCTTGAGTTGGTAATCACTGATGAGATGACTCAGGATTATTGCAAATTCATGAATTTTTTTATGGCAGAAATATACAGCATTTTCTTTCAGGAAAAATTCCCCCAGGGTATTGCCAAAGATGAAGGAAACATTACAACTTTCCCCTAGTAAAAGGATAGGAGATTGGTTCCTTTCAGAGTCTGAAACAATTATAAGGTTATATGGATTTGTGCACCAGCCTTATATTCTTCCAACCTTTTTGACAACTAGAATCTTTTCTTTGGAATTTATTAGACATAGGCTTGCATTTGAGGAAGAACACATCTTAAGTTTTAAGAAGAGTCCATATATTAAATTTCCCTGGGTGGTAGGGCCATATGTTGTCAAAGGTAGAGTTGCTCTACCAATGATTGATAACCTGCTCAGAAGCATGGGGTTTTCTTTCGGAGCTACTATCAACTATGATCCACACCAGGTAATCTCTAAAAGAAGACAGGCAAACAAAAATAAGATTTTTGAACATACTGAAGTAGTTGGACTCAGAGAGGTAGCTAATTGGGAAGATTATCCTAACAATACCCCAGATAATATCAACATGGAACAAGACTCTGTCTCATCCATACCTGGAAATAATTCTTCCCCAATGGATCTTTCTAACATAGTTGCAGTTGTTGGTAATATTTCGTCATTAATAAGTTTTTCAAGGAAATTCAAAGAAGAGAGAACATTCAGGTTTCATGGACACTGAAGAAGCAGACACTACTAGTACACCGAAGAAGCAGAAAATTGGACAAGAGGGACAAATGGCACCGGTAAAGAAGAGCAGTGTGAAAGGTAATCATTAGAAAGAAAAATCCAAAGTAACTGGTCTGGAGCTTCAAGAATATGTATTTGAAGGAGTAACCCCAAATAAGTATACATCAAAAGAGGAGTGGTTGAATACCTATAGGGAAGTGGTTGATAAAACCTTTGATGAAACAGTAAAATTATACGAGGAAGTGAGACAATTGCCAAAGCCAGATGTAAATTTAAAAACTATAAGGGATCATGCCAAAGATACCCTAAGTTTGGCCATGACTGTTGGTAATAAGGTATCAGAGGTGAATGTGAACTTAGAGAATATCCCTACCACAGATATGATACACCTTCACAGAGAAACAGGTGATATCATATATACAAAATTGCTTAAATCTACATTACAGGTGTCTAAACTAGAGTCCAATAAAAGAAAGTTCAGGACCTCCTATGGAAAGAAAAGGTTGAGAACAAGGCCCTTCAAATCAAAATTAAAAAGTTGCAGGAGGAATTATTGAAGGTTGATGGGAAGTCAAGCAAAGGAGCAGTGGCTCAAAAGTTGTTTGATGAAAAAGAGAAAGAAGTTCAGGTGCTAACGAAGAAATTGAAAATTCCTTCCACTCAGCTTATTCAGACCTCTGAATTGGCAAAGTTTGAGAAGGAGAAGGAAGCATTAAGCACTGAATTGATTGATTGTAAAGCCAAGTTGTTAAAGCTTGAAGAAAAAGAAAAACATTGGGAAAGGGATGCTAAGCTTCTGATAGAAAATGAGAAGGACCTAAAAACTAACTGGCAGCAAGAGAAAAAGAATTACATGAAAAATGTGAAGAAGTTAAAAATCAATCTATTGTTCCTTCTGTAGAAACAGATGCAACCTCTCTTTCTAAAGCAATGTCTCAGGTAAACCTGGAAGATGTAGAACTCACTAGGTTAAAGCAACAGAACAAGAATCTAGAAGAGATAATTTTGATAAGAGAACAAGAGAAGAAGAAAGTAGAGGAAAAATGCCCAAGACCTAATAAATCAGAATACCAAGTTAACAAAGCAGGTGGTTGGCCAAATGGCCTTGCAAGGGGCCAGACATATGATTTGGGATAAGATTATTCTAGAAGCTAATAAGTTTAGACCATATTTAGATTATATTGTAGATTAGGACAGTGCTCGGAAAGTAGCCAGACAGAATATTTTGATAGTAAAACAAGAATTAAATAAGAAGCCAATGGAACTAGCTTAGAATGCTATCCACTTTTTAAGTACCTTATCAGAAGATCAAGTCAGAAGGTTTGATATCCGAGACAAAGTTGTTATCTCTTGGGCTAGAAAAGTGATTAGAAAGCACAGAACGTTGGATACTGTACAGGCTAAAGTTGATATTATAGGTCATAAAGTCAAAGAAGTGATTAAGTTATTTACTCCATTGCTAAGCAGGGGAATTCCTTTCTTCTGGGAGGAAAAATGACCATTATTGTCTCAAAATGAATATCTGGATACATTGGTCAATTGCAGGTCAGATCACAGTAAGTTAGAAGATATGCAACAGGCTCTGTCTGGAAGAGTTGTGTTTGATAAATTGGCTAGAGAGTTCGAGTTATTATTTGATTTTAAAGTCACATGTGCCAAGGTGCCTAACTTTTCATATGCAGATAACATGGATCTCAGAGTTCTGGCACATGAAATGGTTGTTGCAGATTTGCCTAATCCTAAACATTGGAGAGCAATTCAACAATATGGATCAACTAAATATAAGTTACAACCATAAAGACATCAAGGAAAACAGCGCAAAAGGAGTTTCAGCGAAGGATATATTTTATGATAAAATGTTATTTTCAAATTCATTAGTTAAGAAGTTTTGTTATCTCGGAACTATTTTGTAATAGATACGTGCTTTGACACATGTAATAAACGGTTGAAACCGTTAGACAATTAGGTTTATTGTTCAGCTCGAGGAGCAATTGTATAAGTATTCATACATTTGATGAAGCAAGGGTTGGAACCCGTGAGATTTTGGAGATTTGTGTATTCAAGTTTTTCCTTAATTACGGGAGCTGAAAGTTGATGTCTTTCAGAGATTCATGTGTTATTTCATGTTGCAGTCTGTACTTTCCCTTCTTATGTGAATGTTTTTCCAGTTTTAGCTCTCCATTATGTTTTCCTTCATGTCTGAAATAAGAGTATAACAGTTTGGAATTCATATTTACTATGCTCTAACTGTTTTTTTCAGATGTCCACCAAACCTTTCTTCTAAAGTTGATACAGTATTCATTTTTACGATGCTCTATGTTAATGGTTTGTTCATGTTCTTCTTTTTTCACCAGACAATCAAATTTTAACTATGACTGAGTAGCTACCTTGCCTCTGTTTAAAACTTCCATGCAAAAGCTCTGTTTATCTATATTCATATCTTGACTACATAGCCCAATGGTCATGTGTTCAGTTTCAACCAATCTTACCAATTACAAACAGTTTTGCTTATACATATCTGGCCTTGTTAATATTTTGTGAGAGATCCCTCTCGGAAGAGAAAAAAGCCAGTTTTCTCTTTAAAAGATGCTTTTGCTATTACCTGGGAATAGCCTTTACAACCTTGGGTAATTTTCCAGTGCTAACACTTTGTATCACGGGGTTTTCATTAGCATCAATGCGATCTATGATTTCACTTGCTACTTTTCTGTAGCTTTTTTTTCTCATGATGCAGCAAATCTGATATGGTTGATGTTTGTTGTGCAAGAGAGAGGGCGCAGTGGCTTCTTGGGGCGAAACGTGGAGCATAGAAATCACTCAAATCTTCTCAAATTGATCGAGATAGCAGGGATCATCACCATCGAGGCATCTACAAGGTTTTCCAGGTAAGATCTACAGGTTGGTGCTTCTTTTCCAAGATCTCAATCCATTGGCCTTTGTACTTCCATTTTTATTCTCAAAACCCTAAATAATAAAAAACCAAAAAAATATTATAGATCAAACCGCTTGATCTCAGGGCAAACCACTTCTGGGTTTTATAGATCAGGTCATACACTAGGAGGATCTCCCTCAACGCTGAGCCAAAAGTGACCCAGTTGGCCTAGATCTGAAAAACTGGCCTCCAAACCCTAGCGCTATCCTCCAAGCTGCCATATTTTCCCGTGATTTGATTGTTCTGACAAACCGTCTCTGGGTTTTGTAGATTAACCCAAACCCTAAGGGGGTCTTCCTCAACGCTGGGCTGAAAGTGACTCCATTTTCCCAAATCCCAAGGCATTGTTTCTCCAAACCCTAGCGCTACCCCTCTTTTTCCTTTTTCTCTTGCGTTTTGACCTTTTCCTGGTGGCTTGGGTGCCTTGACACTGTCATACCTTCTTTCGAGTATATCCCTTGGTACTAGATAGCCCCAATCCCGTTCTCACATGTTCTGCATTGGTCACATTTCCCAAGGCAGTGGATATCTTTACCTCTTGCTAGTACCTTAACCCCAAATCTAGTATTTACCTCATAGGTCATTCGTGTCCCAACTTGGATCAAATCTCATATCTCCTAAACTTTGATCCAAAGCCTTGATTCACCTAGTGACGTCATCCATAGATCTAGGGTTTCCATCACCTTACACCTTACATACCTCAAGTCCATTTGATCTGATCTAGTGTCTAGGTCTGATCTCTCCTGTCGGGAGTAGATCCAGGTCTCCCCCATTGTTGTCTTGGGCTAAGATAACATAAAGTGAAGGCTGCCTCAATTGGCGTGACAACCATCCATTTGGGAGTCAAGGCAATCTTGGTTCCACCTCCTTAGTTGCTTGTCCCTCTACCGTCCATCCTGGATCCATCCAACATAAGCAACTACAAGGTTGGTGAAAACAACTCTCTCTCAAGGTACGACATTTGTTTACTCAGTTGACTTGTCCCTTCGGTGACAAGATCAACCTAAAGTATCTGAGTATAAGGTTGATTCAAATAATGGTTATGATTCTTTACCGTTGATATCTCCTGTACATTATTTTATCATGTTATTGTACATGGAATTTGATGAATCTCGAGGACCAAATTTCACGCAGTGACTAATGGAGCGTAAAGTTGAAAGAGATGAAAATTACGTTTAATTCTTACTACAGTTTAAATTGATTTGAGCACTATTATTCTAAATCTTGTTTTATATTTCTGTTCATGCATTAAGTTTATTACTTATGTTAAAAACTCCTCTAACCCTAAAATTTGAACATGGTATCAGAGCTAAGGCTATAGCTAACTTTGTTTTGAGGGAAATAGAGTCTTCAATGATCCTAAGGTAAGGGTTGCCAAAGTAACAGTATGGACTTGAATTGTTGGGTTTGAACTTTACAAATCTTGGCTGAAGGAGTTCATTGGCCATTAAGGCGATAAAGATGGTAAAAGATCTGATACTTAATTGACTAGATCAATGACTGCTGAACAAAGAGATGTGTCTATATCAATGGGACTGACAAGTGTTATCAGAAAATGGATTTGATAGATTGTGAACATGATGACCCATTAAAGAGGTATGTTAGTAAATGACAAGTAAGAAAGCCCACTTAATTATGATGCCTTATAGTTGATCATTGTTTTGTGCAAAAGAGTTTTATAACTCATTTATGGATGTGATCAAGGATTGTTGACACAAGGAAGTTAGAATTTATGATCATTTAAATATCTGAAATTATGTTGCATGATGATATATGAAATTATTTAAGAAGTGCATGCTCAGGTCTAAAGGATAGTGGCATAGAACGCTTAACCATTTCTTATAATGCATTAATTAATGTGAAGCTTAGAGCTTAATCTTATGTATAAGTTTATGATCCAATTTGTGCCAATTCATGTATACTATTGCATAAAGATGATATAATGTTGATAACTCTATGGGTACATATCAATGTGATGCACAATGTGATTTCTGCATAAGGGCTAATATAGGGAGAACTTCCTATCCCAATTCATGTTGACTCTTAGTATTGTCATACATATAGATATGCTCTTAATAGCATTAAGATAGCTGCAGTGTACATATATGAATGATAAAATCATGTTAGTATGTGAAATTGATGACAATCAATCTTAACTTATAAAGAAGGATGGTGTGTATGCTTGTAGATCTTGTTTATGCTTAGAATTAATTGTACAGCTCAAGAGGGAGCTAAGTACTCATGTACAGAGGGAGCAAGAGGCTCCACAAATTGCAGGATCAGTTATGTTGGATGGTCATCCTCCAAAGAAACTACCAGGCATTTGTTATTGATAGAATCGAACAACTAGTAAGTTCAGAGATCAAGAGGGAGCCAAAAGTGCTCCTCAATCCCCAACAGAATGGGATTGCAAAGAAAAGTTGTAATCTCCCTTGAAGAAAGTTTCCAGAGAACCCTAACAGTTATATAGACATGGAAGTAAGCATAGTCCATGAGTCATCTCTCTTATATGGGCAGAGGGAGGAGGTCAGGGAGTCTTCAGTTGATCTCTTTGAGTAACCTATTAAGAGGTTCATGATTACTCCGGTTTGATATCTCAGATGAGCCACGTCACTGTTTTAGAAACCTCCATTTCTGAAGTGGCAACCAAACATCAAGTTTAGAAGATGTTAAATGACGTGCAGAAAGTGATTCTCAGTAGGAAGTCAGTTATAACTTCCAAGAGGATCTATAAAATATCAAGCTCTTAGATAATCATGTGCTCTATGACAAGTAGGAACACATCAAGAGGAAGGTTAACCATATCTAAGACATGATGCAGTCTGCTCTGTCAAATATACAAGTTTACTGATGTGTTGACTAAGCTTTTGTTGAAGCCTAAGCACTTCCAAGACAAGCTTAGTGTTGTTGAGAATGCCTCTTGCCGAGAAGGAGTGTTAAAGTTAGTACAGCTGCGAGACCCATTCTCAGGGAGGATGGTACCCTAGTCAATTAACTAGGGCAGAGTAAGACCCTAGAAGGTACCCTAGGGCCCCCAGTAATCTCCTGGGGTTCTTGATCTAGGACCAAGCAGGTTGATGCCATGGCAAAGCCCCTAGCAGGTGGCTAGGGCCCCTATGTACCTCTAGGGTATTCTGGTCTGGGACCAGGCACACGATGTCCAAGTAGATCCTGCAGTTAGAGGCAGAGACATTCCTGGTCTGGGACCAAGCAGATCCTGCAGGTGGTTGATCAACTTTCAGTCTAGGACTGAAGCTCAGCTTAGTACTAAGGGCCATTCTCTAGGAGAATGGAGGCACCTGCTCAGTTACTAGGAATTTGATTCAGTCTGGGACAGAAACTTAGCCTAGGGCTAGAGCCATTCTTTAAAGAATGTAGGATCTTGGTCAGTTAGGAGCTGAGTAGTCATTTTGTTGAATGGGGACATCTAGTCAAGGACTAGGATGTGGAACCAGTCCAGCACTGGGGGAACTCAGCCTTGAGATGAGTAGCCATTATGTTGAATGGGGACATCTGGTCAAGGACCAGGATGTGGAACTAGTCCAGCACTGGAGGAACTCAGCCTTGAGCTGAGTGGCCATTCTTTGAATGGAGGCACCTAGTCAGTTACCAGGAAGATGAACCAGTCTAGAACTGGGGGACTCAGCCTAGGGCTGAGGGCCATTCACCAAAAGAATGGAGGCGCTTGGTCAGTTACCAAGTATTTGACCTTGGGTCAAATTATGCAGCCTAGGGCTGAGGCACCTGGTCAGTTACCAGGACATCACTATAAGTCCTAGACCAGGTCTGGGCATGTGAGGCACTCCTACCCTCAATCTGTGGGCTTTGTGACCTTCTCCAAGGATTAGCTACCCTTGGTTAAGACACCTAGTACCCGATCTTGGTAGCACAAGGAGTGTGAGATAAAAGCATTACTAATTCTCCCTATTTATGATGATGTACTTTGAGTGGGTATGAAGGACCCCTATGACCACTTGTTTTGACCACAGGGCACTTGAAGAAGACTAAAAGGTAAAAGTCAAAAATACATAAGGACCCTTGGACCACTAAGGAGTCAAAGCGAAAATACAAAAATACCTTTAGTACTACTAAAGGTAAAAGTCAAAAGGTAAAAGAATAAAATCAAATTGTTTTATTCTTTTGAGTTTTGATCCACTTCCAAGTGACAAAAAGGCTGTAAAACAAGATCAACTACAATTCATTTCTACACACACACTTGACATCATCGTTCAGTTGCTCCTTAGATGTTTTTCGCTAGAAGAGAGAGAATATCCTTGTTTTTGGTTTATGCCCTAGCATGGAGGCATTCTAGCTAGGGCATCTCCATCTTTTGTCAACAGCTAATAGCAGCAAACCCTAATCTGATAGGGTTTCCCTCTTCTCCTTCACGGCCAGCCAAGGATAGAGCTAGGGCATCCTCAAAGCTCACTAGGGCATCACCCTAAACCCTCACGGCATCAACAGCAGGTCATCTTTGAGTCACGGGCAAACAGTTGTCACCTCGGGCAGCCTCCAATTATTCTCGGGTAGCCTGTCAATACCTTCAAACAGTCACGCGCAGCCTGTTAGTACCCTCAAGTAGCTTCAGTTCAGGCTCGGGCAATCCTCAGGAATGTTCAGACTGATACTTGCAGGTTACGAGCAGGCAGTTGAAGACCCAGGTAGCAGAGAAACTGGTCAAGGCAGCTCCGAGCAGCAGGAAATCAACCTCAGGTAGCAAGGAAACTAATCCGGGCAGCAAAGGAGGTTGATCCAAGCAGCATGTCTATGATCTGGGTAGCTACAGAAATCTCGGGCAGTCCTCTGTTTATTTTTGGGAAGCAAAAGAAAATTTGGGCACGAACCCTTTTGCATTTTTGTAAAAGTTTGTCTTTGTGACAAAATGTTGGTCAAATTCAGTTAAGGTGAAATTGTTTAGCCTGCTAGAGTTTGAAAGAATTATTGTAGAACATTCATCTCAGAATTTCGAGATTGAAGAACTCAAGACATCTCATTTAAGTGATGAATTACTAATGCTTTTGGGGTTTTGCCCTTTAAAGGTTTCCCCGTGAAATACATCGTGTGTTCATGTGTGTGATGTTTTGAGTTATCTACTGCACTTGTCTTGGTGTTATCTTGCAGTCTACAAAATTTAAAAGAATACATGCTAATGCTAAAAATCAACAGATGTCACTAGCACCTAACCCTTAGGAGCAGTATTGAGGACCAAAGGATTGTACCATCCGGTTTGGATCTTCCCCTTATACAGTGATGATAAAATATATGAAACAATGTACCTTGAGAAAGAGAAAAGAATAAAGTCCTTGGTCTTGTTGATCCTACAGGTAAAGAGTAAATGTTGGTCCACCTTGATCTTGTGGGTATGTGGGTTGTTTTATTGTGACTCCCTTTGCTTGACTCTTGGTCCTTTATCTTACTGGGTCCTAGCCCCTTTTTCTTGTGTGTGTACCTTTGTTATGATGACTCTTACCTTATGGGTTATACTTTTGTGGTACTTTATCCTAATTGCATTTACTTTATGAAAGCACCATTGGACTACTTATTGGTTATGGTTTTATTACAAAACCTTTAGTCTATTTATTTTATGGTTTTATTATAAAACCATTGAACCTTTTACTATTTTACCTTTTAACCATTTTTTTATTGTTACACCATTTTACCTTATGGCTTTATTTTATAATCTTTCGACCATTTACTTTAGGTTTTATTTTGGACCACTTTATTTTATCTTTTCCAAAAGTCAACCTAATGTATTTTGTGATGTTTTATTTAATACAATAACCTTGTAAAAGCAAAGGTTATCCTTCAAAGAAGAGATATCGTATTGTGTGGTTGACTGCTTCTATTCACGACCCCTCCTGTTGTTTATCGTGACCGAGTTCTCTCCCTCTGCATATCTACAACTGCTACACACGTTGTTTCTCTGTTGCTCCTGGCATAACCGTGTATCACTCAGCGTGATTCCGCGAGCATGACTGGGTATCTATTCTCCGCTAGCATTTCTGGTCCATTGCACGACCGTTCTCTTCCTCATCTGCTGCTCTCCTCCAACGTGACTGCTCTTCACATGCTCCACGTGACTTTTGGTCACTGCTCAGCATGTCTTACCTGTTGTTCCCGCACGACCGTGACCCTTCTGCAACAGCATAACGTGTTCCCTACCCTAGCGTGGTTGTATCTCTTTTCCAGCACTCGCGTAACTATACACCCGTCTGACTGTATCATTTACACCTGCAAGTTGGTCTGTCATGGCTCAGCGTGACTGTGTGTCACTGCTCCTTGTGTGACTGCGAGTTGGTCTGCCATGGCTCAGTGTGACTGTTCCTTGCATGACTACGAGTTGGTGTCACAGCTCAGCGTGACTTCATACCTATTGTGCATGATTTCATATTCATGTGACCGTGAGTGTGGACTATGGATTGTTTTCCCAGCGTGACCATGAGTGTGGTTTGTGGATTGTTTTCCCAGCGTGATCTTGAGTGTGGACTGTGGATTGTTTTCCCAGCGTGACCATAGAGTGTGGTATGTGGATTGTTTTCCCAGCGTGATCTTGAGTGTGGACTGTGGATTGTTTTTACGGCATGATTTTGAGTGTGAATTGTGGATTGTTTTACCAACCTAACCATGAGTGTGGTCTGTGGATTGTTTTCCCAGCGTGATCTTGAGTGTGGACTGTGGTTTGTTTTCCCAGCGTGATTTTGAGTGTGGACTGTGTGTTTTTTCCAGCATGACCATGAGTGTGGACTGTGGGTTGTTTTTCCAACATGACCATGTGTCTCCTACTTAGCATGATTGTGGAAGCATGACTGTGCAAGAGTATCATTGTGTGTCTCTGTGCAGTGTGACTGTATTCTTACCCAGCGTATGTGTCATTTGACAGCGTGACTTTACTGGGTATGACTATGTTGATAAAGTCTAAGTATTTGATTAAAGTGTCTCTTCCAGTGGACTAAGTTTCTGAGGTCTGTATCCTTCTGCTTTAACACTCTCTCTCTCAAGGTACGACATTTGTTTACTCAGTTAACTCGTCCCTTTGGTGACAAGATCAACCTAAATTATCTAAGGCTGATTCAAATAATGGTTATGATTCTTTACTGCTGATATCTCCTGTACATTATTTTATCATGTTGTTACTGTACATGGCATTTGATGAATCTCGAGGGCCAACTTTAACGCAGTGACTAATGGAGCGTAAAGTTGAAGGATATAAAAATTATGTTTAATTCTTGTTGCAGTTTAAATTGATTTGAGCAGTATTATTCTGAATCTTGTTTTATATTTCTGTTCATGCATTAGAGTTTATTACTTATGTTAAAAACTCCTCTAACCCTAAAATATCCCAAATTTAATGGACCATATCGAATTAACAAAAACATTAGCCAAGTATCCTACGGGATAGAGTTACCAGACAATAGCCACATCCACAATGTGTTCCATGTATCAAGCCTCAAGAGGGTGTTGGGACAACATCAAACAACATAAGCCAAACTTCCTATGCTAGATGCCGAAGGAATAATATTCTAGAACTTGAGGTATTCTCGCCATTAAAGAAAGAAAAATATGATCCAGAACTATTAAAGAATATCTTAGTAAATGCAAGAACCTGCCAGAAGAGGACTCATCTTGGGAAACAAAGAACTGTCTTCAACAACACACATCATTGCCTTTGCTTTGAAAACAAAGAAATTCTTTAATGGGTGGGCAATGTTATGTATATAAAAATGCATAGTCTAAGTTAATACAAAATAATAATGCTAAGAGGAGAATCTTAAATAATCGAATAAATAATACATAATATTAATAATAGTAAATAAATAAACAAAAGACTATTATTATTAAACTAAAACACATGCCTTTTCAAATGAAAAAGCACAAATAGATCTATTTTAAGTGTCCCATTTGTACTTGTATTCAT
The DNA here is from genome assembly GCA_001517045.1 of Pseudotsuga menziesii. Lineage (NCBI taxonomy): Eukaryota > Viridiplantae > Streptophyta > Pinopsida > Pinales > Pinaceae > Pseudotsuga > Pseudotsuga menziesii. The sequence continues at coordinate 495,755 of LPNX010473561.1, forward strand.
CACTCATTAAATTCAACATTTCTTATTTCAAACATTGATATTTTTTATCAAATAAAGTTTATACGCTTCTGCTACATAGTCTCATGTATCTCCATGCATTAACAACTACAAAATCCATTGAGTCTACCAGATAATATTGAAAGTGTATCTATGGTTCAACCAAAACTGTGAAATTGCTCTGAAAAATAGTACACTGCAAATCCCTGTGGGAACATACAGAATTGCAATATTCTTGGTTGGAGACATAACTGGACCAATAGATAAATTTCATGCAGGGCTAGCAAATCTCAGTTGTTAGTGGAACAGTTTTCCTGAAAATTTAAAACCCTGTGATGCACACACATGAACAAAGAACTTCAATTTTTAACAAATGTTCCCAATGAGCACTTGCTGGCAGCACTGATCTGAATGTTCCCAATGAGCTCTTACCCTGCTGCTGAAGCATTTGAGAATAACAGTTTTGAAACATTAAGGAGGCTCCAGGAAAGAGGAATAATTAAAAATGAAGAGAAAACAATGAACCCTTGACTTTGAAAGTGATAGGTATGTACAAAATCACACCCTGTCAGGCAAGAAAAAAACACCTTGGAAGAAGAAACAAAAAGAAAAGTATGAAATCAACACTCAGGCAGATTATCTGCCACAATACTGACAAGAAATCATGGCGGAAATGAAAGGGTGAAATTTTGGAAGTTGAGTCCAGAATGTCTTCATTCTCCATGGAGCAGCATTTAGTTGGTGTAGAAGATAACAGACAGTTACTCTATCCAGTAGAGGCTGAGTACATGGCCTTGTTCCAATCCAGCAAAAAAGCTATGTCTGACAGACAAGAGAGTATAACAGAAATCTGAAGTAAAGGTCTAAAACACTAAAAACTATACGAGCATGTCAACTAAAAATATATTTTGATTTTGAGCTCATGGCTCAAAAGTAACTCCATGTTTATCCCATGTTCCACCTTGGTTTGAGAAGTCAACACTAGCTGCTTAAAAACTTTCAATCATCAGTCTATCCAGACATGTATTAGAATTTGTTTCCTTTCTTTTCAAACTTTAAAATTCAAATTTAAAGTTTAAAAACAAAACAAAAAATCCAAAAATATAACACACGTGACATGCTTTTGAAAAATGTATGAAATTTTGACATGTTTTCAGAAAGCTGTAGCAGATTTTATCTTTTTAATAGGTAAATGCATTTGTTTTCAGGACGTTGTGGCAGGGTTTCTCTCTTTGATAGGTAAATGCATTTGTTTAATCTGTCTCCTAGAACATGAATACAAACCAGGTGACAGCCCAAAACTAGCCTATGCAAACACGTCATAAAGTGCAGCAAACACAGCTAAATGGATTTCCTTTGTAAGGCCGAACTGTATAGCCAGCATATTTCAAACTAATTTTCCAAAGGAAACTATAGAAAAACAAATGAATACAAACTTATGAAATAATGGAAATAAACTTATGAAAACTACTTATACCATAAATGTACAGTCATAATGGAAATAAACTTACCATTTTTTAGAGTTGTTGGAAAATGCTGCAAAAAAACAATAAATCCCTGCAAAACAAAATCCTTTTTAGATGTTCAGGACAAAGAAGGTGGTGTTGCAATGCATGAAAATTTCAAAATGCCCAATACTGTTTAAAAGATGAACAATACAAAACAAGAAATACAAAGCTATAATCTTGTATTACCAAATTTAACAGATGAACAATGAAACACGAGAAATATCGATTATAATATTTTTATCATCAAAAGGAGTCATCCCATACAATGAGAGGGATATACCCGTTAATTACATTGTTGTGGTGGTTATACTACCTGGAACCAGATGATTTGGTCAGTTTAACCCTTCCGTTGAACAGGTTCAGTTGCTGAACCAGCCGATTCGGTATGGAATCAGTCAAACTACTTATAGTTCAGTTGTTGAAGACACCTATAGAGTACAAAACTGATCAAACTGGTCAGTTCAACCAATTTCATAACAAACAGGTCTGGGAATGACCACAGAAGGATCTGCCTCTTAACGTAGGAAAGAAATTTTTAAAACCCTAAACCACCCTGCTTCACCTGTTGAATAAACTCAAACAATGCAGAAGGAAGACACGAGAAGATGGAGAAGGAATAATTGTATTATTAATGTTCATCCAAAGTACATGAAGTCGTATTGTATATATGTTCCTTAGGTTCCGTTATGCAAGTTAGGAAAAAAACTCAAACTAATCATATGTCATGTCCCAAATTTTGCATTGGGTCACAATGGCCTAATCACATTTGCCATATTCATGAGAGTTTGTCAAATTGGTGTTAAAGGTCAAATAATTGCCAGTGAGGAAAATTATTAGTTTCCCAGGTTGGGGGCGGAAGCTTTGGGATTTGGAATAAGGGGGACAATAAATGATGTTTGAACATTAGAATGGAATAAATATTTAATAAAGGAGCTAAATAAATAAATACAAGGGAAAATCAAAGTGGCAATTGATCATGAAGACGCATGGAGGGTGTGGGACCCACACAAGCTAGATTTTCTATGCCACATGGCATCCTCCTCTTGTCATTTCGAATCCATAAGAAGCCCAAGGGTCTTGGGATGAGTTGGAAGGTCAATATACTTGGCATCAATCAATTAAGGTTGAATGAGTGGAAGAGGAAGAGGGATTTTGGAGCTAGCAAGACACTTGAACTAGATTCCCTAACTCTATGACAACAACGATAAAAATGCTATGACACCTATGACACAAATCAAATCTGAAGGCTGACTTCTGACATATATAACAAATCAGGGCTAAAAATAGCTCCAAGAGGGCGCTCAAGGGAGTTAGGGCAGCTAAGATGCTTCCACATGTCATTTGGTGGAAGTGGAAGACTAAGAATTGTTGTACAAGTGGCATTCTTTGGAATATCTTTCCAACTAGAGTTGGAATGCATCTCCTGGAAGAAATTGAACCCATAGAAAGCTTGGAAACTTTATAAATGTCAAGAACAAAGAATGAAGACAGCTTTTGATCATTAAAGAAATTTGCATTTGTGAATTGAGAGAGCTAGTGGATGACTAGTTTCTTGCCTTAGCCGATTTCAAGGGTGAAAGATTCCCATCCAAGTTGGTGTTTGGAGAGGCCACTCAAGTCTTTCATGGAGATTTAATGGAGTTTGTATTTGCAAGTGTAAGCTACAGGGCAGCTCGTGGTTCCTTCTACTGCAGCACTTTCTCTCAACCATTTCCAGTTTTATTGCATATTCTTGCTCATGGGGGGATTGCGCTTTGGGTGAGCTATTGTACTTTCTGGGAGAGCTTCTCTTGATCCATTTCTGATTGTAATAAGTTTAATATGCTCTATTCTTCATTCTCAGAAAGTCTTAGGTCGAAATATCAAAGGGTTGTATGTAAAAATGACTATTAATGAGCAAACAATGACCATTTCCCTACTATATTGATGTATGCCATGGTAATGTTGATTATTTCAAATGGTAGAATGTCTCTCTGATATATTTATGATGAATGGACTGTCATTTATAAGTATTACAAGTTTCATGTTCAGCGCTTAAGCATTTGAGGTCATTTTACTCAGTTTAATTGCATTTGGAGAAGATTTGGTGCCATTTCCCCAAGAGTTGAATTAGTGATTTTGTAGTTGTTTGGGAAAGGGTCATAATAGCCTGTATAAACTGAATAATGATGCCTATAAGACCTTAACAATGTTCCTTAAACATCCTCTGCCTCTGTTCAAAAATTCGAGTGGGTTTGGGAGCATTTGAGAAGCCATTTCCAACATTTACCCAGGGGGAATTGGAACCCCAATTTGCTAGTAAAGACTCCTACTTTGACCAAAATATTAAACAAGTTTGCAGAAGTAATTGGAGGGTCATAAATCATCCCTGAACATCATATTTAAGTCTTAATATCATTCATACACCTTCTCAGAAGATTTGGTAGCACTTGGGTCAATTTGGAGACCTAGACATCAAAACTAGTCAAAGGTCGAAATAGGAGAAAAACTGAAAAAATTGGTCATTTTAATAAAATTTCAAAAAAGGGACATTACATCATACCCAACTCATTAATTATTAAATTATTTAAGATAATGTCATTTATAATTTTGACATCAGCACATTATTAATTATCTCTAAAAATAAACATTATAATATCTAACACCCCCTCTTAATCTTTATTTCGTTTTCCCAACATATCTCAAAAAATTTCAAACTTGTCCTTGCTAAGTGCTTTAATGAAGATATCTACCACTTGATCCTCAGACTTGAAATAGAGTAGCTCTATCTCACAGCCGAAGAAAATGTTTCCTCATAGTCTATAACTACGGTAGGAATTTGGAACTCGTTCTCCTCTCATCTTGTTGTATCTTATCTGGCTTAACATCTTGAAGAGTTCGATAGAACCATGTTGGCCTTTTCTAAGACCGACTTTCGTCTTTCTGAGACTAATTGCCATCTCATTCTTCCAATTCCAAATCTAATTTTCCTCCTTCTTCTCTTTGATGTCGCCTATATGTAAAAGAAGTTGAGTTCAAGTTCATCATTGTCACCCTGCAAAACTGCACCTTTCCATTTGAATGGATGTACATGTGGAGGTCTTTCATTCTCAGAAGTAGAAGATGTTAAAAATGTTTGTTGTTGCTTGGGAATACCATCAAACCGGTACACATATTATTATAGCGTAATCCTTGGGCCATAATTTTGTTGTTACAATCTTTAATTAAACACTTTCTTATCAAAAAAAATAGTATAAATTTTGTCAGTAATTTTACTAATTGAAAGCAAGTTGGTCTGTAATCCTGGAACATACAAGACATTATGAATGGCTTTGATAGAATCTCCTGAAACCCTCATAGCTAAGTTGCTGAAAACGTGGTACCGGGCCCCATAACACTACCGTACCAGGAAAGAAACACGAAAACACGTTTAGTGTGGCCCGAACATGCTTTTCCGACCGTACCGTTTCATGTGGGGGCAACGCAGGTGATATAGCCGAAAACGTGTTTTCATGCAGTGCCTGTGTCCTTACAGCACGTTTCCTCATCGAATTCTCGCTTTTCCAGCCTAAAAAATAACCCATAAGCTTAATCAATTGGTTAAGTTATTTCTTAACAATGTTCCACAAGGACGCGTCCTGCAGGGTCGGGGTTGCGTTTCATGCATCCTGGGGACTTAGGGACTCCTGGCTAAACATTTCCCCCCCTCCATGCCCCTGATAATATTTCTTTTATGTTTTTCCATTATTTTCACTTTTTACAATCTCTACTTGGTACTACTTCGAAAATAAATCAATATATTTAGTATTTACATTGCGCAGCCATGAATATTCATCAATTGAATTAATGTTTTTGGTATTTTATTTTATTATTATAGTTTTAGAGACGTCCCCCCATCCTCCGCAAACCCTAATAACTAAGTTGTTGAAAACGTGGTACCGAGCCCCATAACACTACCGTACCAAGAAAGAAACACGTTTAGTGCAGCCCGAACATGCGTTTCTGACCGTACCGTTTCATGTGGAGGCAACGCAGGTGATATAGCCAGAAACGCATTTTCATGCAATGCCTGTGACCATACAACGTGTTTCCTCATCGAATTCTCACTTTTTCAGCCTAAAACATAACCCATAAGCTTAATCAATGGGTTAAGTTGTTTCTTAACAATGTTCCACAGGGATGCGTCCTGTAGGGTCGAGGATGCGTTTCATGCATCCTGGGGTCTTAGGGGGGCTCCTAGATAAGCATTTCCCCCCCTCCATGCCCCTGATAATATTTCTTTTATGTTTTTCCATTATTTTCACGTTTTACAATCTCTACTTGGTACTACTTCGAAAATAAATCAATATATTTAGTATTTACATTGCGCAACCATGAATATTCATCAATTGAATTAATACTTTTGGTATTTTATTTTATTTTTATAGTATTAGAGACGTCCCCCCATCCCCCCCAAATAAAATTTGGGGGGGTCTCCGCACGTCCCGAATGTGGGTTTCTCCGCTCTCGCGTCCCCCCGTCCCAAAAACTTGGGGGAACATTGTTCTTCAAAGCGTTAATGGTGGTTTAGGAAACCTTTAAAAGCCTCTAAAAGTCAATTTTTTTAAAAGGAGGATTATACCTCATTCATCTCACACAACAATTTGAGCAAGAGAGGGTTACTTGAGGAAGCTTATTCGAAGACAATAAGCTACAACACTGTGTAAATCGACTTGAGGATCATTCAAGGGTGATTTGGGAGGCCATTTGAGTAAGAATTTATTTGCAGGTACAGGGAGGGATCATTGTCTAGCTACTACAGCAACAAATAATTACTTTTTCTTTTAATAACAAGTTTGAAGTCACCCAAAGAATGAGCTCCAAGTTAGGTTTTTTCCAAATGGAGATAGCTCATGAGGATCGGCCTTCGCCTGCACCTGACGAGATTTCCTTCATGTAGTTGATTGAGACCTCGAAGAAAGTGGGAGCCAAGGCTGATGCTTCACGCTTTGTCAAAAAAACATATATACCAGAAGTTACCATATCAACTTCTACAACAAGACAGGTAGCTTTGGCCATGTCTAAGAGAGGATTAATTGGTCAATTTACAGGAATATGGCCATCTCCAAGATCTATGGAGATATGGATCCAAAAAAATTGGATGACCTTAATCAGTGGAAGAATGGCTCATTCCTTCTGTGGCAAAGGTTGTTATGCTTTCTTGTTTGAGCTAAAAGAGGACAAATATTTAATATTTATTAGTGGTCCATATTTTTTTAGTAACAGGGGTATCTATCTTAACAGTTGGACAACTAATTTTTTACCCTGCTTCAAATATTTCTTCAGTATTAAATTGAGCACATAGATCTATGGATCAACACACAACTCACAAAATAGATCACACAATTTTACTCAGGAATTGAAGAATGAAACAGTGCAAAAATGGCTTGCAACTGTGAATGCTTTCATTAATCAAAAGTAATTGGATAATTAATTACAATGTAATACACTGGTATTAATAACTAGTCAATTTGAATGCATGAGAGAGGAATTCGAATTGATTGACTCTACCTAACTGCATGGATAACTGGACATGTCTAAATCATTATCGGAGCTCAACTACTTAGCCCCAGTTGCCTCAATCATTGCACCAGTCAGTTAGAATTAGTTAACTAGCCTAACTGAATGTGGTAGGTGAGGAATTGCGCCTTCCTACATGCAATCAATCAATGGCTGGTGTTAACTGAATGTAACCGACTCCTAACTAGGCTTAACTAGTCACTAACTGAACTCAACTGAAGGAGGTTGGTTCCGACACTCCCAGTGACTCCTAAATTGTAGGGATTGATCTAGGAGGCTCCTATTCTGATGCATGCAAGTGCAGTCAGTGACAGTTAGCCTCAATTAGTGTTCTCCACACTCTAGTAACTAGTACATGTGGCTCAATTAGGCCAAGTGGACCCAATGGTGCTAGTGACTAAATATAGACTAAAAGGACTCCTAATTTAGACATAATTGACCAAATTGGACAAGGGAGGATTATAATCCTAACATTCAGTTGTCCCAGTTTCAGCCAGAATGCCTCATTTACCCGTCCATTGCTGGGGAGATGATACATTGAAAGACATTTGCAATAAGCTAAGGAAATATATAGATAAGGAAAAACCTAAACAAGGAATATTTCAGTGTGCAAGACTCTATGTTGAAGTAGATCTGCAGAAAGGATTGCCCGAGGCCATTCATCTTTTACTTGATAACTGGAGTCATTACCAACAATTAGACTATGAACAAATCCCATTTAAGTGTAAGTCCTCCCATACTTATGGTCATTTTGCAAAAGATTGCAAGAAAGTTGGGATTACAACTTATATCCCTCAAAGTCGAGAAGAAAAATAGAAATTAGTTAGTAAGAAGCCTAAGAATGGGACAAAAACTAAATCTGGAGACGTTCCTTCATCATCTTCTTTAGCAGAAACTTCCATGAAACAGGTACACTCTAAGAATCAATTTGAAATACCGAGTCTGAAAGGCACTAGAATCTTTTGTGAAAATTGGGCCCCAACGCAAGATCTAGGCTCTTGCATTCCTTCTTTTTCTTTTAAGACATAAGTTTTAATGAAACAGGCAACTTTTGAAAATCATTTTGAAATCTAAAGTCAAGAAGGGCCTAGAAGTTTCAATGAAGTCGTGACCCCATCAATGAAAGAACCGGGCTTTTCCTTTCCTCCAAGGTTGTCGTCCATTATGTATGAGTTAGATGTTCCTTTCCTAAACAACGGGAAAGTTGCTCTTGCTACAGAAGGAACTCCTCAAGATGTGTAAATATCAATTCCAAGGATTACAACCAGGAAACAAGCCAAACAAGCACTAACAGAAGAAGACCGAGAACTAATAGATGGAAAGGAAAGAACCATTCAAAAGGGGAGAAAGCCAGATAAGAAAGTCCGGGATGAAATCACAAGTCATGCAAAAATGATGGGAATCCAGTCCACTTTAGATCGTAATTTGATTCCTGTAGTCAAAATCAAATAAGGAGGAACTCCAGTAATTCTGAGTTTTCAAAAGAGAGGTTCCACCAAATCAATAGACAAGTAACGAAGCTAGTCTCCTGGAATTGCAGAGGGTTGGGAAGTAGAGGCAAGGAAGAAGTCGTCAAGCAGTTATTAAAGATGGAAAATCCTTTAATCCTCCTTATCCAGGAAACTAAATTGCAAGATAAAGAGATGCAAGAACAAGGCAGAGGATATGGAAAGAAAGTAAAAGTGTAGCAGTAAGCTCAAGAGGAGCGTCTAGAGGCATTTGTTCTCTGTAGGACAATAGAAACCGGAATTAATAATGACAAAGCAAACTCAGCCTTGGATATATACGAAACTAGTAAGTACCGAAACTAGATTGCATTTTAGGGTCTTTAATCTATATTTTCCAACGCACTATAAAAAAAAAGGAGGAATGCTAGCAATCTATAATAGGCAAAAACAACAAAATAGGCAAGGAGAACATCATATTAGCAGGAGATTTAAACACTATCCATTCTTCGAAAGAGAAAAGAGGATCCAGTGATAGGGATAACTCCAGAGAATATATAAAAGAAATCATATCAAACTGGGACTTGATGGATAAAGCCTAAAAAAGGGAAATATACATGGTTTAATAGAAGATTATGATCAAGGAACATTTATGCTAAACTAGATAGATTCATAATCAATGGTAATTATCTCGAGCGTGACTTGAAAATATCTTCTTATAAAATCTCCTCAGCAACCTTAGACCATAAGCGTATAAGTCTTGCTCTCCTTCCAAAAGAAAATTATGGGCCTTCACCTTTCAAATCTAATCCTCTTTGGCTCAACCAATTTGAGGCCAATGAAGCTATAAAAACAGCTGGAAAAGGAAAGTGAAAGGCTCTCCAAGTTTCATATGGGAGTCAAAGATTAAAGCTATTAAGTATGACTTAAAGGATTGGGCCAAAAATAAATATACTAAGTCTTTTGTTGAAAAAGAGCATCTCTATGATCAATTGACTACAATTCAAAACCATATTGAAGAAGGAAACTTAAATCTACCAGGGACACGATGTCCAAGTAGATCCTACAGGTAGTTGATCAACCTTCAGTCTAGAACTGAAGCTCAACTTAGTACAGAGGACCATTCTACGGGAAAATGGAGGACCCGGTCAAGGTCCAGGATTTTATCAACATGATTCAGTTTGGGACTGAAGCTCAGCTTAGCACTAAGAGCCATTCTCTGAGTGAATGGAAGCACCTGGTCAGTTACCAGGAAGTTGATTCAGTCTAGGACTGAAACTCAGCCAAGGGCTGAGAGCCATTCTTTAAGAATGGAAGATGATGATGTATGATGTCCTCTCTCCTAATTGTTACTGCTAGGTTGCTTCTCAAGGGACTAGCCAACCCTTGATGATGTCCCTAGCACCTAAGCCTTAGGAGCAATGTTAAGGACCAAAGGATCGTACCATCCGTTTGGATCTTCCCCTTATACAGTGATGACAAATATATAAAACAATGTGCCTTGAGAGAGAGAAAAGATTACTGGTCTTGTTTGTCCACCTTTTATGGTTCACCTTGATCTTGTGGGTTTCTGGGTGGTTTTATTGTGGCCCCCTATGTTGACTCATGGTCCTTTATCTTACTTGGTCGTAGCACTCTTATTGTGTATGTACCCTTGTCATGATGACTCTCACCTTATGGGTTTCTTTGGTACACTATTCTTTTGGTTGGACCATTTACTTTATGACTTTATTACAAAATCATTGTCCACCTTTTATGGTTCACCTTGATCTTGTGGGTTTGTGGGTGGTTTTATTGTGGCCCCCTATGTTGACTCATGGTCCTTTATCTTACTTGGTCGTAGCACTCTTATTGTGTATGTACCCTTGTCATGATGACTCTCACCTTATGGGTTTCTTTGGTACACTATTCTTTTGGTTGGACCATTTACTTTATGACTTTATTACAAAATCATTAAATGTTTATTTTATGGTCTTATTAATAAAACCTTTATGGTTTTATTAATAAAGACCTTTGGACCTTTTATTTATCTTACGGTTTTATTTTTAACCTTTGGACCATTCTTAGACCTTTCTTAAGGTTGAACCAAGGCTATATCTTTCCACCCTCATATCTCTCCTGTATCTATCCTTCAACGCTCGTAGCGTAACCGGATAGCATGGCTCCCCTTCGCATGACTGGACTGACCCATGATTTCTCTGTTCGCTTGTCATGTGGCTCACCTGTGACTTCTCTTCCTCTGCACAGCTCACCTTCACATGATTGGACTGACCCGTGATTTCTCTGTCGACTTGTCCTATGGCTCCTCGACAGGACTATCTGCATCTTCTCTGCCGACTCTTCCCGTGGCTCCGTGTGACGGGCTTCGTGTGGCTCCGTGTGACTGCCTATCCTGTGACTACGCGCAACTCCTCTGCTGCTCCGCGTGTGATCTGCTCAACTCTCCTCTGCTGCTCCGCGCGTGATCTGCTCAGCGCTCCTCTGCTGCTCCACGTGTGATCTGCTCAGCGCTCCTCTATTGCTCTACATGTGATCTGCGTGTCCTCCATCTCTGCTCCACGTACTTTGCTCCGCATGTTTTCTTTGCTAGACATGGACTGTATGCTTCTCCTTACTGGACCGTGAGCTGTAAGTTTGTGCCCTAGGGTTGGACTGTGAACTCTACCAGCGTGAATGTGACTGTCTGTCCTTGCCCGCATGACTGTATACTCTGCAGCGTGACTATAGATTATGATCTTCTCCACCATGACCGTGAGCCTGTTTCCAGCATGACCATTGTAGCCTTTCCCATCGTGACTATGGGTTCATCTTTCATGTGCAGACTGTGGCCCTTCTCATTGGGACTGTGGAGTTCTATCCAGCGTGCTTGTTTTTATGTGTGGACTGTAGTCTTCCAGCTTGACTGTGTAGAGTATGACTGTGTAAAGGATGACTATGTAAAGTATGATTGTGTGTCTCTACACTATGTGACTGCATCCTTACTTAGCATGTCCGTGTGTCTTTTGTCAGCCTAGGCTCTCTCTCAATATACATAAATTGTTTGCCTAGTTGACTTGTCCCCTCGGTGACAAGATTAACCTAACATATATGAGTATAAAGCTGATTCAAATATTGGTTGTGATTCCTTACTATTGATATCTATTGTACATTACTTTATCATGTTGTTACTATACATGGCATTTGATGATTCTCGAGGACCAACGTTAACGCAGTGACTAATGGACCGTTAAGTTGAAAGAGATGAAAATTATGTTTTTGTTTTATTACAGTTTAAATTTTATTTAGTACTATTCTGAATCTGAGATTATATGCTCATGCATTAAAGTTTATTGCCTGTGTTAAAACTCCTCCAACCCTAAAAATTTCAACCGTGCTAAAGTTGGTCCTTGAGATGCAAAACATAGTAGTAGCAGTACTAAAACAAAAGCTCATAAACAAAATATATAACAGCAATAGTACAAACTAATGAACAACAACTAATAAAAGGTTACTTGAGATCTGGTTTGAATCTGCCTTATACTCATACGCTTTTGGAATCAGCTCTTGTCACTGTAAGGACAAGCTGCCAAAAGGAACGGATGGCATACCTTGAGAGAGAGAGAGAGAGAGAGTAGTAGGTTAAGGTTAAATACATACAGTAGCAAGCGATATGACCCAGTCATCAAGAGTGAAGATCTCAACAGTGACACTCAACCCCAAACACAGTTAGGCACTCTCTAGCAGACTTAACACGGTCATGGACAAGCCCTGGAGGCTGCAATCAGTCATAGTCCAACTGGAAGAGATCACCACAGTCAGTGGCCCAGCTAGTAGAAGATACCTCAGTCACGAATTATCCCTAGGGGCTTCTAACAAGTCACAGCCCAGCAGAAAGGAGACAACATAGTCATAAATCAACCCAAGGGTATCCAAAACAACCAGGGTCTGATGGGAGAAGGCAATCTCAGTCATGGCCAGCCCAAAGGGGCTCCAAAACAGTCACGGCATGCAAGGAGAAGTTAGCCACAGTCACGGTCATTTAGAGGAGGGATAACACAATCTCAAGCCAGCCCAAAGGGCATACAAACGCAGTCACAAAACAGTAATAGAGACAAACCACAGTCACAACTAAGTCTTGAAAGGACACACCGTCCCACATAGTCCACGGATCAGGTCACAGCCAAGCAAGATATATAGTCAGCAGATCAGGTCACGGCCCAACAGGATACACAGTCCACGATTCAGGTCACGACCCAACAGGATACACAGTCCACGGATCAGGTCACGACTAAGCTTAGGGAGAAGTTACAGCAATCATATAAATGACAGACACACCCTAGGGCACAAACAAACAGCCTCACAGCCCAGCCCTAGGGCACAAACAAATTCACAGCTCGGCCTCATGGCCCAGCAGGAGATACACCACACAATCTGCAGATCAGGTGCAATAGGTCACGGATCAGCAAGAGAGACACTTAGCACAGTCCACGGATCAGTTGAGAAAGGAGCAGCCCATAAACCCAGGGATGAAGCAACGAAACCCTAGCTGCATGTTCCTTGACGCCAAGCATAAAGGTCAGAGCTGAGTTTTAACTTCTTGGATAATTTACAATGAAGAATAAGACTTGATTTTATAACTTGAAAGGAAATCTAAAAGGGTCCTTCAACCCTAACTTTTAGGGTGGTTACACATAAAATAAAATTAGGTTGACTTAGTATAAGGTACCATAGGTCAAGTGATCACATAAATAACAAAAATAAAAACAATAATATAAAAGTCATCATACCAAAGGTACACATAATAAGGACGCTAGGACCAAGTAAAAGATAAAGTACCATAAGTCAACCAAAGGGGTCACAATAAGAAGTAAAGACAACTCTCATACCCACAAGACCAAGGTTTACCATAAAGGTGGACAAACAACCCCTTTTACCCAAAGGACCAACAAGTCCAAGAACTTTAATCTTTTCTCTCTCAAGGTATATTGTCACATGTGTTCTATATATATCTTTTTATCATCACTGTATAAGGAGAAAATCCAAACTAGATGATGTGAGGTCCTTATTACTGCACCTAAGGGTTAGGTGCGAGTGACTTCATCAAAGGGGTGGTCAGTCCCTTGAGAAACAATCTAGCAATAACCGAATAGGAGAGAGGACATCACACATCATCATCTTGGTTAACTTGACCAAGATCCACCTGGTTAACTGACCAGGAATGTACCTGCAGGAACTCTTTTTTGGTCCCAGACCAAGAATATGCCTGGTCCCAGACCAACAAGTCTCCGTCTCAACCTGCAAGATCTGCTTGGACATCATGTCCAAGAAACTGTCTGGTCCCAAACCAGAATACCCTAGAGACATATAGAGGCCCTAACCATATGTTAGGGACTTTGCCATGGCATCAACCTGCTTGGTCCCAGACCAAGAACCCCAAGAGACTACTGGGGGCCCTTGGGTGCCTTCTAGGGTCTTACTCTACCCTACTTAACTAACTAGGTTACCATCCTCCTTGAGAATGGGTCTCGCAACTATACTATCTTTAACACACAATGGCAAGAGTGAGTCATATCTCTTGTGGTGGTCAAAGAAAATAGTGAGTCAGATATCTTGTGTGTTGAGCAAGAGTGAGTCATATCTCTTGTTGGGGTTTGTCTTTACTACTGAGAGTTTGGGCACAATGAGAGTCGGGAGTTTGAGATCCAATGAGTCATATCCGAAAGCCTAGTGTTATATGTGTTGTTTAACAAATTTGTTTGTTGGTTTTCCCCATTGGGGTTTCCGGGGTACATCTTGTGTTCAGTTTTCTCTGTGTATTGATTAGCAGCTAGCTTAGACAGTGTGTTACAGTGTTTAATTTTTCAGATGTGCAATGTGTTTGCCGAGTAAAAATTTGAAAGTGAATAATTAAACTGAAGCTATTAACCAAAGTTGAACCGATACCCTTGCATAAATGGATGATAGAAAATCACATTCATACTTTATCGGATATCTTTGACTGGGATGTTAAAGGAACATAGAATAATTGGAAAAACATCAACCTTCCTGAGGATATAAAAGAGCAATGGGAAAAGATGCAAAGATTATTAAGTGGAAAAGCACCTACAAATATCTCAGATAGGGATAAGAGGGTTTGGGGGAGAAAATTTCAGAATTATACAATCAAGGCAAGGTATGTCCAGCAAAATTCTGATATTTCTATTTTTCCTCAAAATTCATTATGGAATATCATATGGAAGAGTGGTGCGCTTCCCAAAATAAAACTCTTCATATGGGTTTTATGTCATGGGAAAATTCTAACGTTTGATAATCTACACAAAAGAGGTATAATCAGACCATCCCAATGTCCTTTATGTAAGAATACAAAAGAAAGTGCTTTGCATTTATTTTTGCATGAGTTTTTAGTTGTGGTTTGGAGAAAATCTTTTGCAGGATTGATCTCAGATCTAGTTATTCCAAGGTCTTGTTGAGAGATTTTCATCACATAGCATCGAAATTATCCAAAAAAAATTATAAATTAGCCTCTCTTAAAGCAGGTTTGGAAAGCTTTACCTTATATCATCCTATGGAAGATCTGGTCAATGAAGAACTATGTTATTTTTAAAAACAAAATAAACAATGCAGATCTTGTAGCAAGGTCGACATGGGCAATCATGAAAGAAGCAATAAAGGCAAAAGACCATGTAAAACAAAGGATTTTTTATTTAAATACAGAAAAGAGATGGACAAACCAGGACATAGCAGTCATTTGGTAAGTGAAAAAAAACCGGAGAAAGAAACCGATTTTTGAGAATAAGTCTCAAACCTCAATGATTGGATAGTTAATCTGAAATACCATTTATTGTTTTTTGATGGAGCACCAAAGAACAATCCAAAGTTTTCATGTGTTGTGGGGGGGTATTCTTTGACCCCGAAAGAATAAGGAAACAATACTATTCTTGGGGTCTTGGAGAGACTTCTAATAATCAAGCAGAATCTATGGCTCTCTGGCAAGGGTTAAAGTTAGCACGACGGAGCAACATAAGTCGCTTGATCCTCCTTCGAGATTCTATGATAGTAATTCGTTATCTCGTATCCGAAAAACGTCCAGTAGATGGGCCCATCTAACAGAGTTCAATGTGACAAAGGCTTACCATGCCCTAAGAAGCTTAAATACTCAAGCGGACTCATATGCTAATATAGCATGTAATCTTGACCAAGGCAGATTGTTTATAAATGGAGTGAATTCACGCCTATGCAATATCCCATTACCCTCCATAAGTTTAATGATCAATTTACATCATTATAAGGTCTGTTTAGCACTAATTTGGTCCAAATTCGCTTTAAATACATGCATCACAAGGCTGTATAGGTGGCATAATTCTCCTATGCATTTGCATCCGATCGAGATAATGCATAATATCAAGAGAAGGTTTATTAACTCTGTGGTAAATGAATTTGGGATCACTAGTGAGAGAAGGCAAATCAAGGGTTGGCATCAGTCACGCTCCATTACAACTTCAGTATGGGGTGGTCTGTATCAGGATATGGATATATCTAGATGCCATGGAATTCATATTAAACGGAGTAATTCACCAGTTGTGGAAATTATAACCTCAAATTGGAACCCACTGGAGTGCAATTGGCCATCAACACAGTTGATGCACCGGAGATTAGTGACTTTTGGGTCTGTCATCTTCTTCTGGCGATATTGAGGTTGATACTACTCAGGTTCTTCATTGTATTGATAATACTTTGAAGATAGGTAATGAAACTAAGGAAAATCAAGACCCCAGAGAAAATAAGGGCACTTGTGATCATAGTGATATGATTTTGGAGAATCTTGTGAAGAGACAAAAGATCTGGGAAAAACGCTATGGCATAGGCCAGTTACTGCATCATATCACTCAAAACTTTCTTGAAACTCAACTCAAGCAAATGAGAAAGCATATGATAGATGCAGAGATTGAAATCGATTTATGGAAGAAGAAATATAGGAAATTGGAGCAAGTCGTCATTAAATTACAAGGGTAAAGTTCAAGAGTACAATATTTCTCAGTCACACAACAAAACCAAAAAATCTACAATTAATTATTTGAATGTTGGAACTTGGAACAACTGATGAAGATGAGAAACGTTCTAAAGAGGATCACTCTTTCACCTCTTCTTCTTTGAAGGCCAAATAGCACAATTTGAAATTATGCATCAGGATGATGGGCCTTGCACTTTTTTTGCCTTTTTGTAATACAGATAAAATGCATTTTGATTTTAGATACTTTCTTTAGAATATACACCAATCAGATCTACAGTATCAGTTGGAATTTAAAAGAATGTTCGTATCTATTAGAAAATATTGGTTTAAGCATAAGAGAACTTCTTGAACTAGTTTTGCTCAGTTCCTATAGAGCAAGTTTTGTAGCCACAGGTCTTTCGGTCCGACAGAAACCTCATTTTTTATTATATAAAAAAGTACTCGTTTCTGTCCAACAAAAAAAAACAGAGATATTTTTTTGGACGGCTACAGCCACCTTTTTTTGTTGTTTTGTGGTGTTTGGAGGCAGCTCTAGTTACAGCAAGGTCTTTTGTGGTGAGAAACAAGCATTTTTAAATTTTTTGGATAGTGTTTGTTGTTTTCCATTTGGTTTCTACTTCGATTGTATAAAAAAATTAATGTTGATATGTTTTCTCAAATTTTACAACAATAATGGCTACCAACGAAGCTTATTTTCCTCCACTGCCTAATCCCAACAAGAGAGGTAACTATTACCCTCTATGGAGGCATGTTCAAAAGATGAGGGCACATTTTGTGCATGAAACAGGAAACAGGACTGATAGTTGCATGAAAACAAATGACCAAACAGAAAGGAGGAGGTATGAGACTGAACAGCAAGAGGCTGATTGATTTAAAAGAAGACATGATCAACTTACTAATGCCACTCCTCAAGCTCCAACCATGGAGCCAAGGTGTAATGTCCCCCTCTAATTAAAGCACCCAAAACACCCGCTAACCTACTTAATTCCCATAGGTTCGAGCAGGTACTGCATGAGAGGGAATTGACTGAGGGCATTTGATACTTAGAGCAGATCAGGACATTCATTTAGTGTTAAAGTCATCAGTCGGATAAAAGAAGCCTTATTTCTTCAGGCTTAAAAGTCAACATCAAATTAGAAGTGCATGCATGCAAAAGTAAAGCATTAACCCTAAAAGTGACATGCAAACTCTAAAAGCGCAAGAAACTCTATTTAAGAGGGTTATTTGGACTAAAGAGATTATCTATTATTATTGTTGATTGATTTGGAGTTTTTGAGCAACAGCACAGCGTGCAGCCACGGCAGTTGGGGTTGAAGACAGTGTCTTCAGCTAACGAGGGTTCGACAGTGAGATATCTGCCCTAGTCTCTTTTTGGGATAGATCATCTAGGTTTATCCACAGCATTCATCATATACATCAGTATCCAGGGATCCAGCACACTCGGAAGGATTATTGGCAGATCCATGTTTTGCAGCTGGAAATAGCTGGGAAACCACAGAAGGGTTCGTTGGAACCATGATACCCAGTCTTTCCTCCGCATGTCAGCTTCATCTTTCTCAACAGGCCTATCCTACGGCATATAGTGACTATCAGTCATCAGTTTGCTCATCTAGAGCAATTATCAACAAATCCGAGAGGTTGGGGGGCGTGAGCACCAGACTGATAAACCAATTCTCTAGGGCTCTTGGAGAGGTCAGAATCCTTGCATGCTTCGGTCATTCTCTCTAGCACGGGCAAATCTACATCCCGGCAAAATCTCAGCACCAACAAGTCACTCCTCCATAAAAAACGTCACCTTCAGTCTGAGGGGTGCACACGTGTGCAGCCGGGCGTCAACGATAGGAAGGTAGCACTGATACTTCACCTATTCGGCACTTAATGCATGCATCCTATCTCAGGAGTATTATCAGCCAAGTTATCAGTGGTAAGTGTTAAATTCCTTTCTGCAAACCCTAGCCCTAATTCAGCTAAATTTTAGGGTATTTTTGCATGGCAAGTTTGCATGCACAGTTATTATGTATTTTTGCACAAGATTGAGTGTACAAGTTAGCATTATACACAGTATCAATAGAATATCAGTATTTGGGATATTACAGTGGTATCAGACCATGTTCCTTGCCAACTGTGGGCTTGAGCCTTGAACATGAGAAGTAAATCAATACAAAAGAAGACACTTTTGTAACCTATAGGAGAAGGAAGAGTAGGTACACAGAGGAATTTGAGGATATCCAGCTTGAAGATACCAACTCAAACATGGACCCAACAGGTATACACTTTGACATGGGAAAAGGAACGGGAGAAGATGAGGACAGGATGGAGTTTCGCAACTTAGTAAACACATTGCAGGACCTAGCGAAAGGGAAAAATGACGTACTAAATGCAATAAACAGAATTATCGGCGAAACCAAAAACAGGTAATAGCAATAGATAGAGGGTCTACAAGCAGTAGTGGGAAGCATGCATACACCAATACGCAAAACACACCCCACATATATAACAAACCTTCCTGCAGGCCTACTATGCCTCACTTCCTGGCAGACGCAGTAGCAGGGCCAGTCATGCCAGTAGAACCTAGTGAACCATTTGGAGCCCATTTACAGGAATACAGGGACATAGGGGATGAGTTTCATGCAGCCATGTCCTTTTCAGATTTCTATAACATGAAGAGAAGGAACAGACCCCGGAATTTCAACAGAGGATTTAACCATAATTACAAGTTGCAGAAAACCTTGGGTAGGTTGACCATCCCAAACTTTGATGGGGCTCACAGAGGTTCAACAAGGATATGGGTTCAGAAGTTGGATACTTATTTCCAACTCAACCCCATGACAGAGACAGACGCCATTAAATTGGCTACACTCCACCTAGACGGAGAGGCTCATGAGTGGTGGTACCACGGACTAGTAACATTGGGTCACAACACCATTAGCTCCTACAGTGAGTTCACACAAAAGCTCATGGAGCGGTTTGACAGTTGGCTCAACTCAAACAGACAGGTAGTGCTGAGGGCTTCATCTCTGAGTTCCAGAGGGTAGTTGTTATGGTGACAAATGTGTCGGAGAGCAGGCTGATTATGTTGTTTACTGAGGCCTTGACAGAACCACTACGGGGGTGGGTGAAACCCTACAAACCCTCCACTCTACAAAAGCCCATTACATAGAGGTATATTCAGACAGTGAAGGGGAGGACTACGAGTAGGAAACAATACAGGAATTGCGGGCAGCAGAGGAGGAGTCACGCCAAGGGGATACACCAAAGGGAGTTATTGCTACATTATTCGAAGTACCTAGGTTTCATACTCTCAGGGTCAGGGGAGTAGTACAGAGCCACAAGGTCGGAGTATTGATTGATGGGGGAGCAACCCACAATTTCATTGATGCAGCATGGGTGGCTAAGCGGGGCATTTCGACAAAGAAGTTTGAGGGATTTACTGTAGCAGTAGCAGGGAACACCAGCATGGAGTGCAACTATTGGATTCCTAAACTGAATTTCACATTAGGCAACTACCACATGATGGACTCATTTTATGTAGTGAATGTGGCTGACACGAATGTAGTATTAGGCGTCCAATGGCTTTATTCAATAGGGAAATATACTACAAATTACAGGGCGATGGAAATGGAATTCCAGGGGCCAGATGGGAAACGGGTAGTTTTGAGGGGGAAGAATACTTATCCCCCAAAACCAATATTCTCACAAAGAATGGAGGCTGTGCTCAAACAGGGTGACATAGAATGGTCAGCAGAGTGTTTAGTCACCTTTAGAAAAACCTCCAGAGAACAACACCCAACACCCAGCACATATTCTGGCATTATTGCAGAAGCACGAGAAAGTATTTCGGGATCTTCCAGCTGGTAGACCACCAGATAGGGGATTTGAGCATATCATTGAGCTGGAGGAGGGGACACAAGCAGTCATCACCACTCCATACAGGAATCCCAAAAGATACAAGGATGAGATCGAGAAGACAATCAAGGAATTACTAGAACTAGGATATATCCGACCCAATTCTAGTCCCTTTGCATCATCAGTGGTCTTAGTTAAGAAGAAGGATGGCACATTGCGAATGTGCATCGATTACAGAGCACTCAACAAAAAGACCATCAAAAGCAGGTATCACATTCCTAGGATTGATGAACTAATGGACGAGCTGCGGGGTGCCAAATACTTTTCAAAGATTGATCTTCGTTCGGGGTACCATCAGATCCGAGTAAGGGATCAAGAAATTTCCAAAACAGCTTTTCGTTGCCACTATGGTCACTACTAGTTTTTGGTCATGCCTTTTGGACTCACCAATGCTCCAGCCACCTTCCATTCGTGCATGAACCATACTTTCAGAGCTCAGTTACATAAGTATTTGTTAGTATTCTTTGATGATATTTTAATTTGTAGCAAAACTTGGGAAGAACATCTGAAAAACTTAGACAAGGTACTGAGCATTCTAGAAGAGCACTCGCTTTACACGAAGATGTCTAAGTGTGAATTTGGCATGAAAGAGATGTTGTATCTAGGGCACATCATCAGTGCATAAGGGGTATAGGTTCATATGGAAAAAATTAGAGCTATCAGGGATTGGCCCACGCCAAAGACAATCATTGAACTGAAAGGCTTCTTAGCCCTTTGCACATATTATCGGAGGTATGTTAGGGGGTTCTCTCAATTCACCGCACCACTCACCGATCTCACAAAGAAGGAGACATTCACATGGACAGACTTGGCACAGAAAACCTTCGAGGAAATGAAAACCATCTTGAGTTCTTGCCCGATTTTGGCACTACCAGATTTCTCACAGCCATTCATAGTGGAATGTGATGCTTCAGGGGAAGGACTAGGAGCAGTGTTGATGCAAAACCATCACCCGATTGCATTTGAGAGCAGAAAACTGAAAGACTATGAGCGCCACTACTCCATATATGACAAAGAGATGCTAGCCATCTTACATGCCCTCACTAAATTTAGACAGTACCTGGTGGGCAGCAAATGCAAAATCAAGACAGATCATAATAGCCTCAAGTGCATCTTGGAGCAGAAGGAGTTAAATAAGCGCCAACAGAAATGGGTCAACAAGGTGCAGGCCTATGATTTCAAGATAGAGTATGTGAAGGGTAAGAACAATCTAGTAGCTGATGCATTATCCAGACAACCCGCTTCATTATCTCTCATGAGTATATCCACAGATTGGAGGTCTCTTCTCTTAGTAGAGTACTCCAAAAACAAATTTGCTTGCAAATTATTGGATGGACAGATTTAGGATGACAGATACTGAATTATTGATGACATCATCTATTGCAAGGGCAGGATATACCTCGTCCCAGAATCAGCATTAAAAAATAAGATCATACAGGCATCACATGACTCACCACTATCAGGACATCTGGGTTTCTTGAAAACCTACAGGCAGATCCGAGAGAGGTTCTCGTGGAAGGGCATCAAAGGGGAAGTAATGCAACACATACGGGAATGCAGCCTCTGCCAGCAGAACAAGATCGAACACACTCATCCGGCAGGGTTACTTCAGCCACTACCGATTCCGGAGCAGAAGTGGGAAAGCATCTCAATGGACTTCATTAAAGGGTTACCCAACAAGGACAGACTGCTTATATGTAGTGGTAGATCGGTTGACCAAATTTGCTCACTTCTTTGCTATCTCTTCCGATTATTCCGCAGCACAGGTGGCCAAGTTATTTTTCGGAGAGGTATTTAGACTACATGGGCTACCCAAAACCATTGTCAGTGATCGGGGTAGTAAATTCACCAGTGCCTTCTGACGGGAGTTATTCAGGTTGGTAGGGACAAAACTCGCTTCAAGTACGAGTTATCATCCGCAAAGTGACGGGCAGACAGAGATTGTCAACAAGTGGGTTGAAGGATATCTGTGTAATTATGTAACAGGCCAACAGAGGACATGGATTAAATGGCTACACTTAGGGGAATACTGCTACAATACTACCTACCATATGTCTATCTGGGTGACACCTTTTAAAGCACTATATGGCTATGAAGCACTGAGCTTCGCGGATTTAGCTTTTGGAGACAGCAGAGCACCCAAGGCAAAAGATTGGGTACAGGACAGTCATGATATTCTTAAGGTCCTAAGGGAGAACTTACAGGCAACACAAAATCAGCAAAAGCTATACGCAGACAAACACAGGATTAAGAGGAGTTTTGAGGTAGGAGATCTGGTATATTTACGGCTACAACTATAGAGGCAATCTTCCCTCAAGAAAAAAGGAGCGGAAAAACTTAAACCTCGCTTCTATGGTCCTTACAAGGTAGTTCGGAAGGTTGGAGAGGTGGCCTATGAGCTAGAACTTCTAGAGGAAAGCAAGATTCACAATGTGTTTCATGTGTCCAATCTCAAGAAAACATTAGGACAGCACATTGCTCGATCCACCGAGTTGCCTCCCTTAGATAATGAAGAGATGTCGGCACTAATTCCAGAGAGAATCCTACAGGTGCGAGAAAGGAAGCTCTGAAACAGGGAGATTCAAGAGTATTTGGTAAAATGGAGAGAATTACCTATGGAGGATGCCACATGGGAGGGAGAGTAGGTATTGCAGCATCCCAGTTTGCAGTTGCTTGAGGACAAGCAATCTCAGGCAAGGAGGACTGTAATGTCCCCCTCAAATTAAAGCACCCAAAACACCCGCTAACCTACTTAATTCCCATAGGTTCGAGCGAGTACTGCATGAGTGGGAATTGACTGAGGGCATTTGATACTTAGAGCAGATCAAAACATTCATTCAGTGTTAAAGTCATCAATCAGATAAAAGAAGCCTCATTTCTTTAGGCTTAAAAGTCAACATCAAATTAGAATTACATGCATGCAAAAGTAAAGCATAAACCCTAAAAGTGACATGCAAACCCTAAAAGTGCAAAAGACTCTATTTAAGAGGGTTCTTTGGACTAAAGAGATTATCTATTATTATTGTTGATTGATGTAAAGTTTTTGAGCAGAAGCACAGCATGCAACCGCGGCAGTTGGGGTTGAAGATAGTGTCTTCAGCTAACGAGGGTTCGACAATGAGATATCTTCCCTAGTCTCTATTCGGGATAGATCATCCAGGTTTATCCAAAGCATTCATCATATACATCAGTATCCAAGGATCCAACACACTCAGAAAGATTATTGGCAGATCCACATTTTATAGCTGGAAACATAGTGGAAAAAATCGGCATCGGCAAAAAATCGACAAGGGTCCAGAAAACATCTTCTCGGCAACATTGGCGAAAAAATCGACAAAAATCGGCAAACCACGGCAAGCATTAAAAAATGCAAATTGTGTACTTCAATAGGGTCAAAATTTGCTTACCGATTTTTCCCCTATTTCCCAATTTTTCGCGATGTCCGGTTTTTTGCCAAAAAATCAGCAACCAAAAAAAATGGCAATTTTTCGGGACATCTACGAAAAATCAGCGATTTTTTCCACTATGGCTGGAAATAGTTGGAAAACCATAGAAGGATTCGTTAGGACCATAATACCCAATCTTTCCTCCGCATGTCAGCTTCCTTTTTCTCACCAGGCCTATCCTACAGCATATAGTGACTATCAGTCATCAGTTTGCTCATCTGGAGCAGTTATCAGCAAATCCGAGAGGTTGGGGGCGTGAGCACTAGACTAGTTAACCAATTCTCTAGGGCTCTTGGAGAGGTCAGAATCCATGCATGCTCCAGTCATTCTCTCCGACACGAGCAAATCTACATCCCGACAAAATCTCAGCACCAACAAGTCACTCCTCCATCAAAAACGTCACCTTCAGTCTGAAGGGTGCACACGTGTGCAGTTGGGCATCAACAACATGAAGGTAGCACTGATACTTCACCTATTCGGCACTTTATGCATGCAGCCTATCTCAAGAGTATTATCAGCCGAGTTATCAATGGTAAGTATTAAATTCCTTTCTGCAAACCCTAGCTCTAATTCAGCTATATTTTAGGGTATTTTTGCATGTATAGTTTGCATGCATAGTTATTATGTATTTTTGCACAAGCTTGAGTGTACGAGTTAGCATTATACACAGTATCAATAGAATATCAATATTTGGGATAAACAAGGACTGTGCAGGAAGTATGGAAAAGGAAGGTAGCTCAGACACAAGGACAAGCATAAAAAACGCTAAAAGTCTTGGTTTTGGATATCACTACTTGGCAACATGCATTATGTAATCATCTATGATAATTATTGATGATATAGAGATGGGCGTATGACTAAAATGTGATGTTAGATGTTTGAAATTATGATTTATCACTTGTCATTTATGTTTCAAATTTAATTATTTAATGTCTTTGCTAATTTGCTAATATCACGTTTCTCTATTTCCTAAATTTTGGGGTCTCACTTTTCCAGTGCATTCAAATACACGTTTTTGTTTCCCCATATCATGCAACTTAGCCTCATAGATACTTCACCTCTTCCTTGCACCTCATGAATGTTATCTATCACCAAGAATAATAATTTCATTATCACAAGAATCAAGTTTGGAAAAAACTTCTTATTTACTAGTCATATGTTTAGTAGCCCCATAATCAACATATCAAACAGTTTGAGAAGCAGATAAATCAATATGAAAAGCCATAAATAAATAATCTCTACAAAATGATTGTGATGTCTTGCCCCTCTACTTCTATTCTTGTCAACCTCATGTCTTTGCTTAAGATAGCACTCTGCTTCATTATGATTATAATTATGCTTACCACAGTAATTGCAATGCTTAGAACTTTGAGAAGCATCTATTTGATTTGAAAAAAATTGCCTCCAATTAGGAGGCCAAATGTGTCCTCCTTTACAACCTTGGCCTCTTCCTGTATGCCTTCCTGTAAAAGCCCTATTTGGTTCTGCAAAGTAATTTTCCTTAAATCTTTGTTCTTCTTGTATAAGCAACCCTACAGTTTCTTTAAATGAAGGAGTTTCATTTCGACAAGAGATACAAAATTATGTAACAGAATCTTGATACGCATTAGGCAAACTGTTAAATAAGACAATGATGAACTCCTTATCTTTAATATCAGAATCAATAGCAGATAACTCATTCTTAAGTTCTTGCAACTTCTGAATATGATCTCTAATAGAATCCGAACTGTCCATTTTTAAACTAGTCCACTTATTTCTCAATAATAATGCAATTTTATTTTTCTTAGTATAATCGTTAGACATGGGGTCTGATTTTGGAGCTGTCCCTGTCACGATTTCCCAAAGATCATGATATGAAATAATCTGTTCCAATATCTGTTTCCATGCAAAGTAAATCTTTCTATTTAACTTATGGGATTCGGGCATCATGAAGTTATTAATACTGGCCATTTATTCTAAATCTGTATGACTTCTAGAACTGTTCTAAAACTGCTTATGACTTCCCAAAAAGGCCTAAAAACCCTTATAGCTCCCCAAATCAATAAACTGATACTGCTAGAATTTGCTTATTGCTTCTTAGTGTTCTAAATATGTTTTATTGCTCCAGAACAGAAAATACTGAAAAAATAAGGACCGCTTCACCTTGAAGTCTCTGATTATTCTGATTATGAATTTAGACAATGGGGCAAAAAATACGTAGGTACCTTCAATTTACTGCGTTTTTTTAATCAGAAATCGCTGCTTCAATTTACAGCTACTCGATGCCAAAGAAAACAGCAGCAAAACGAATTTGTTTTTTCTCTTAGTTTGGCTTTTTATTTGTGGGTTAACTCTTTGGCGTCTTGTCTTGAAATTGAATCGGCGCTTATTGGTTCCCAACAATACTCTTAATCGAGGGCGACTAACTCTTAATTTCAGCGGTAGCCTGTTGTAATACTTCACAAATTCGCGCAGGATTAGGGTTTCAATTCCGTGTATTTCTCTTCTGAATCTCGGCTGGTATCTCCTCTGCAGCGACTCTTCTTGGAGTGGGCACGATTTTCACTCAGCTTATCTTCAGTCTTCACGTGGGTTGGACTCCTGTCTTCGTGGGGTCGTCTACCAGGTGGCTTCTTCGAAGTCTTCCCTTTCTCTGCGAAAGGATAACCCGACGACGGCTCTCTCCGCTTTGGGCTCTTCTTCGACTCTTCTGCACTGGCTCTTGTTACGGCTGGCTCTCTCAACACAGCTCGTATGCCAAACTTTGTCTTGGCAGCAACTCTGAAATTTTGAGACCACTATCACCCCGTGGCTCAACCACGGCTCGTATGCCAAACTTTGTCTTCCAGCAACTCTGAAACTTTGAGACTACTCTCACCCGGTGGCTCTCATACATGAGAAAGACGATCGATCATGAATAATTGTGTATATGTCCCAGGCAATGCAAAGGAAGAAAGACACTGTTCATCCAAAGTACATGAAATATTTCTTAAATACCTTTATACAAAGTTGGTAACGGAAATCAAACTACTAGATCATTAATTAAAAAAAATTATTTAAGATGCGTCATTATATTATTAATTTTTTTTTTTAAATAAACATTACAATATTTATCATAGTCTCCTTAACTCTATTGACTACCTTTTTTTTTTAAAATGTGGTTCACCATTTGTTAGAGGGCTACTCCACTGAAAATTCCAATACCTGATATTCAAACTGAATCAAGGTATGGTCAGCTCATCAATCACAACATTTATTACAAAGGGCTCCACAAGAGCAACATGTCACTTAGAAGAGTAGAACCTGGGTGGGGAGGGTAACATTCATTCCTCCCAACCACCCAAACTACATCCATTTGACAACTCTATTGACTACCTATTAACCTATTCGTCGACCATAAAAAAAAAAATCAAGCTTTTTATGCTTTTTCTTAGGGCAAAGGGTTTTATTTTTTTTTCAAATATTTAACTCTATTTAATTGCTACCTTTTTTTCAGTCGAAAAAATCATTCCTTGGTATTCAATGAATCAAAGGAACCTTTTACATCTTCAAGATATACATTTTTGCCACCAGGGACACTACAGCAAATCAGTAAATAAAACCTATCCAAACATACAAAAGACACAATTGATACAAATAGATACCCACAGAAAATACAAAGTAGCTCAAAGCACTTAGGGATCACTACAAATGATCCCTCTCATAGGAAGGTTGTCTGATACAGTCATCTATGTCCCTAGAGAAAATAACAGGAGCCCAGAAATCTGATCCAAGGAGGAAGAGAGACTCTTGTATCCTGTAGTAGCTAGCTCAACAATACCTGATAGTATCTCAATGAATCAGGTGAGATCAACTGTAATAGAATGAGCATATTCTAAAAGAGTTGTGATGAGTTAACCCCAATAATCTCGTTCCCATAGGATTCAGTAAGTAAGAGATGGCCCTGCGCTAAGTGCAGTCCCTCCTTTGATAAGATGTCTGCCCTCCTGTTATGTTCCCTATAAACATGACTGAGATCCACCCACATAAAAGAGGACATGAGAATTCTAGTGTTGAAGCACCAGGCCTCAAGATTCACCATATCCAGGGTAGATTCCTTTTTAGCCCAGTTTATAATCACAGAGGAGTCGCCAAAGATATGTAGGTAAGGTAACCCAATATCATTGGCGACCCGTAGTGATGCCCAAAGTGCTAAGAGCTCAACTCTAGTATTTGTACAGCTGCCGCATCCGAGCTTGAAGTGAAGAATATGATGTTCATTCAGCCAAAGACAGATACCCGCTCCACCCAAATTTTTTGCAGCAACACCATCAAAAAAGATCATAGGATACACAGAAGTAGGAGACTTCCCAATGTTCCTAATTCTATGCTTGTGAATCAGAGGAGGCTTAAAGGTCATAACATCATCATAAATAATATATAACAGTCTGTTCAAAATGGGCTCCTGATCATCAAAACATAAACGGTTTCTAGCCTTCCAAATATTCCATATGATGAAAATAGGCAGATACAGTAAAATACCCTTCTGTGATAACCAAATAGATAAATTTCCAGTAAGGTTGAGGCATTCCAGTGTATGTGCACATTAAATATACAGATGAGTCCGCCGATTACCTCCTTCAGAAAACGACAACTAACAATAAGATGTTGAACCAACTCTGCCTCCTCTTTACAAAGACAACATCTATTGGGTCCGCTCCATCCTTTCTTGCTTAAAATGTCCCAAGTATTAATTTTCTTATTGCAGGAGAGCCACACAAAACATTTAATCTTAAGTGGAATTTTAAAGTACCAAATCTTCATCATGATGTCATTTTCCAGAACAGTTTTGTGATTTGAGACAATGAGTTCATAAGCTTTCCTGGCTGTCACCTTACCCCTCTGTTCATCAAACATCCATAACAGCCTGTCCTCAGAATGCCCAATCCTAATACCCCCATGTGACAGTCCATTTACATAAGAGGACCACTGATCAGCCCAGACTCCTCCCAGTAGCAGGTCCGAGGCTGAGTACCAATCAGTCCCATCCAAGCCACTACCATCCAGATTAAGAGCATGTGCAAGATAGGTAATCCCCAGGTCAGTGAGATATTCCCTGAGCTCCTCAGATAGGATGTACTGTGAGTTGAGCCCTGCTATGGGGTCAATGCCCACCCTGATTTTTAATCCATTTCCCACCTTACATCCCAGCTGACAGGTAATCCACTCAAAGATTCTGATAAAACCATTCCAAAAATATGAAGTACCAATAATACAAAAGGACCGGCCACGAATCCAATCTTCAAGAGGTATGTTCTTTAAATATTTATGAGCAATAATCCTGCTCCAAGTCCCAGTACCAGTGAGAAGTTGCCACAAGCTCTTGAGCCTTAGTGAGATACCAAACCATTCAAGGTTCTTGATATCCCAGCCACCAAATTCAATAGGAAGGGAAAGAGTTTCCCAGTTGACCAGATGGGAAAACTTGTGTCCGTCAGAGGATCCCTAGAGAAAAGAAAAAATAAGTTTGCGCAGTGCATTTAGTATAGATTTGGGACATCTTGCCAATGCAAACCAATAGACAGCCAACCCAGTTAGAACAGCTCTAATGAGGACCACTCTACCTCCCAGAGAAAGATACCTGTAAATCCAATTATGAATCTTTCTTTCAAATAAATGAATAAGCCATCTCCAGTCAGATGTGTGGTATCCCAACGATTTAAGATTGAAGCCCCCAAGTACTTGAAACCCACAGTGATAGGGTCCATCTTGAAAGGGAAGAGTTTAGCAAGTTTCCCCCTGAACATGGAATCAACATTCTGGTAGAGGAAAGAAGACTTTAAAGGGCTAACAGACATCCCAGATACCCCGCAAAATAAATCAAGAGCACCTTTGTATGCGCTCCATTCATCAATAGTTCCAGCCCCAATAAGAATAACATCATCTACAAATAACATGTGGGTTAAGGACAGATGAGGAGAGTACTAAAAACCCAAGATCGATCCATTGTGCTGAGCATCCAAAATAATGCGGCTAAGTCCCTCCATAATCAAGATAAATAAGAGAGGAGATAAAGGGCAGCCTTGACGCAGCCCTCTAGAGACAGGAAAGAAGTCAGAGGGAGACCCATTTACCAATACAGCAAGACAGGAGCTCGTGACACAACCCATAATCCAATTTACACCCATAAGAGGGATGCCAATCTGAATGAGCAGCAATCTGATGAAGGTCCAGTTGGCTCTATCAAAAGCTTTTACAAGGTCCAATTTTAAAACCAAGGCATCTGAATTTTTAGTCTTAATCGAGTGCAGAAGTTCTTGGGTAATACCCACCGGTTCAGTAATCTGTCTGTCCTTGAGAAAGCCAAATTGATGAGCTGACAGAGAACGGTTCAAGATAGGCTTAAGTCTGATAGCAGCAATCTTTGAAATAATCTTGTAGACCAGGTTACATAAGGAGATCGGCCGAAAATCAGCAAAGGTTAAAGGCTTTTCACATTTAGGAATCAAGGTCAAAAAAGTAGAATTCAAGGCACCCGAGACTTTACCCTGTAATCTGGCTTGTTCCACAGCCATTACCAGCTCCTCCCCCACCAGATCATAAAACGCCAGAAAAAATTCAACAGGCCACCCATCAGGCCCAAGACTCTTATCCTTTTTAAACCCCCTGAGCACAGCTTCAACTTCCGAGCCCGATATAGGCTTAAGGAAGCAATTTATATCATCATCAGAAGTCATGTGTGGGAAGAGTCTGACCACATTCAGTTGATCCGCAATATCAGAGGACTTATCATCACAGAAAAGGTTACTGAAGTGCTCTACGCCAAGAGCCTTAAGAGCCAAGTCCTCCGATACAGAATTACCATCCTGGTCATTTAGAGACCAAATGGTATTTGTATTCCTTCTGGCTGAAGCAAAGGAGTGAAAAAACTTCGTATTTGCATCCCCCTCCTTTAACCACAGCGCCCTACTCTTCAACCTCAGAGTCGTGATCTCGTGGACCCAATATTTATTCTTCTTTTCTTGAAGAGCATCCCATTTAATTTTATTTGGTACCGATAAAATACCAGAATCATCCAATAATAATTCCGAGATGCCAATATTTATATCCAGAATCTGCTGCCGCCTTTCAAGATTTTTAGTCCTTTCCCAATTCTTCACAGAGCCTTTAAGTCTACGTAACTTGTGGGAAAGTAAATCCATATGGCAGAGATCAGTGTAATCCAGAGAAGCCTTCCAGGAGGACCAGACCAATTGCTTAAAATCCTCCTCCATCAGCCAAGCCTTATTAAATTTGAAAGGCCTACTAGGTGCATGGCTATACGGTCCCCATTCCAAACATATAGGATAATGATCTGATACATCGGATGGAGTAGCCCAGGATCTATAGTAGGAAAAGGAAGGTAGGAGAGACTCGGATAACAAGAACCTGTCTAGTCTTTTGCAAATACCCGCATCCCCAGAGCGCCCGTTTCTCCAGGTAGGGGCAGAAGGGTCCATAGAAAGATCCACCAACTTATTACCAAAGATAAGCTGGGAAAAATAAGATGCCAAAGGATCCAACCTAGCTTTTTGCCCCCATACTTCTGTAGATGATAAGGTGAAGTTGAGATCCCCAGCCAGGAGTAAGTTAGGCAATCCCAGAATCCCACCAAACACCAAGTTGTTCCAATAGCTAATTCTATGAATATAGGGACCGTAACAGTTAATCACGGTAAAAGTCTCAGCCATACCTTTAAAGGTTGCTTTAAGTACAATACCAGCCAGTGATGAAAAAGCTTTGCAGCGAACCAAGTGAGGGTCCCAACCAGCAAGTAGACCCCCAGAGAGACCACAAGCATCAGATGCACAAAATTCCCAATCATGCTTAAGTGTAGAGAACAAGTAAAGGGCATGTGCATGACTACACATCGTCTCTTGTAAGAGGATCAAATCAGGTCTAAGGTCAAATAATAACAAACCAAGGGATTTTTGTTTGCCCAAACCCACGGATATTCAGAGATAAAATCTTCATGGGGAATTGGGTTCCACGGGTGTACATGCTCTACGTACCTGAGGAGTGCCAGGAGAGGAAGGAGAGAGTCGGGTTGCCTGCTTTAAACGAGTCAAAAGAGGGGTGTAGGATTTTTGATCCCTCGTACCCTCCTTTGTTAGGTGATGTCTTGATTTGTTGGCTAAACACGAGCACAAGGAGGTCAATCTTCTTATCTCTTTGTTTGAATGGTGGTTGATGATGCATGTTCAAGTCTAAATGGTAGCCCTAGTGTTGCATTTTTTCTAGGATAGGCCATTACCATCCTT
>LPNX010473594.1:0-5000 GCA_001517045.1 Pseudotsuga menziesii
ACATTAATTGTAATTAATTATACTAAATATAATAAATTTTATCCCACAAGAATTTTTATTATATTTATGTAATTAATTAGGATAAAATATTGAATTATTCATAAATTACCCACAGGAATTATGAATTAATAGTTTTATCATAAAGAATATTTGAATCTACTTGAATTAAAAATTTAGCCCACAGGCAATTTTTATGTCATTAGATTCAATCTTAAAGCATGAATTTACATTGGTAAAACATAAAATTTTATTTGGTCTCAATTTTAACGTAAGCATGTGATCTTTATTTTTATACAGTTGTACAACCTACAAATTTCTCTAAAATTCGTTGTGATATCCCTGAACTTAAGGGAGATAACTATAAGGTCTGGAAGGAGAGAATTATCCTTCATTTGGGATGGATGGACATAGATTATGCTATTAGGAAAGATGAACCACCAGCACTCACCAATACCAGCACTGCAACAGACATCATGCTTTATGAGCAATGGGAGCAATCTAATCATTTAAGCATGATGTTCATTAAGACTAAAATTTCAGCTGGTATTCATGGTTCAGTTGATCAGCATGAAAGGGTCCGAGATTTGCTAAAATCCATTGATGATCAATTCGTCACTTCAGACAAGGCACCATCAAGCACCCTAATCATGAAGTTCTCATCCCTAAGGCTCACCAATGTGAAAGGTGTGCGTGAGCACATCATGCAAATGAAGGACACTGTGGCTCAATTGAAGAAACTCGAGGTTGAAATATCAGAGTCTTTCCTGGTGCACTACATCCTGAGCACCCTTCCGCACCAATATGGACCTTTCAAAATCTCATACAACACACATAAGGATAAATGGTCAATAAATGA
Organism: Pseudotsuga menziesii; assembly: GCA_001517045.1. Taxonomy (NCBI): domain Eukaryota; kingdom Viridiplantae; phylum Streptophyta; class Pinopsida; order Pinales; family Pinaceae; genus Pseudotsuga; species Pseudotsuga menziesii. The sequence goes on from LPNX010473594.1 coordinate 857, forward strand.
ACTCATGACCATGTGTGTTCAAGAGGAAGAAAGACTGGTGATGGAACTGGGAGAAAGTGCAATGTTGGCAACGCATAGGAAGGGAAAATCTCAAGACAATAAGAAAGGGAAAGGTAAAGTACCTCCCCAAGCTAATATTAAGAAGGATTCCAAGTGTTTCTTTTGTAAAAGGAAGGGACACATGAAGAAGGAATGCACAAAATTTTAGAAATGGCTTGCGGACAAAGGTAATGCAATCTCGTTTGTTTGTTATGAATATAATATGGTCAATGTCAATATTAACACTTGGTGGATTGATTCTGGATCAACAATTCACATTTCGAATTCCTTGCAGGGTTTGCAAAACCTAAGGAAGCCAGTGGGAAGTGAGAAAAGCATCTTATCAAGAAACAAGATGGGCTCTCATGTGGAAGCTATAGGAACATGCTATTTAACTTTAAGTAGTGGCTTTGTTTTAGAATTAGAAAAGATCTTTTATGTTCCAAGCTTTTCTAGAAACTTGATTAACTTTTGGATATTCCTTTAACTTTTCAGAAACATCCGTCAGTTTATTTTATAAATTTGATTTTGTTGGGAATGGTTTTTGTCTAATGGTCTTTACCGCATTAATTTACAAAACAATGTCACTTATGATTCAATGCATGTTCACAATGGCACTAAAAGATGTGTTATTAATGAAGATTCCTCTAAATTATGGCATCGGAGGTTAGGTCATATCTCCATAGAAAGAATTAAAATATTGGTAAATGAAGGAGTACTTAATACTCTGGATTTCACTGATTTTGAGACTTGTGTGGATTGCATAAAAGGAAAACAGACCAACAAGTCAAAGAAAGGTGCCAATAGGAGTTCGGACATATTAGAGATCATACATACTGATATATGTAGTCCAGAGATGGACTCACATGGTCAGAGATACTTCATATCTTTTATAGATGATTACTCACGATATATGTATCTCTACATGCTTCATAAAAAGAACGAAGCATTAGATGCCTTTAAGATATTTAAGGTTGAAGTAGAGAAACAATGCGGCAAGCAAATTAAGATCGTGAGATCAGATAGATGTGGAGAATATTATGGTAGATACACAGAATATGGACAAGCACCTGGGCCATTCGCAAAATTTCTTCAAGAGCATGGGATTCTTTCCCAATACACCATGCCTAATTCACCCGACCAAAATGGTGTAGCAGAAAGAAGAAACCGAACTTTATTGGACATGGTGCAGAGTATGCTTAGCAGCTCCAATATTCCTAAATCCTTGTGGACTGAAGCACTTAAGACGGCAGTGTATATATTAAACCAAGTTCCAACCAAGGTGGTTCCTAAAATGCTATTTGAATTATGGAAAGGTTGGAAACCGAGTTTGTGACATATGCGCGTTTGGGGATGCCCGTCTGAAGTGAGAATATATAATCCACAAGAAAAGAAGCTGGAACCAAGGACCATTAGTGGGTATTTCATTGGATATGCTGAAAGGTCTAAAGGTTACAGATTCTATTGTCCATCTCACGGCACTAGGATTGTGGAATCAAGAAATGCAAAATTTCTTGAAAATGACTTGATCAGTGGGAGCGATCTAACCAGGAATATAGTTTCCGAGAAGGATCATTCAGAATCTCAACCTTCCACCTCAAGTGATAGATTGGTTATTGTTCACAACACCCCTCAAGTACAAACTGGTGTTGAAGAACTAATTGTTGAAGTTCCACAAGCTGCTGACGGCATTCTAGTAGATCAGGTAGTTCAAGAGTTTCCAATAACTTTTGAACAACGAGTTGAATGACATACTTCTCAAGAAGATAGTGATACAACATTAAGAAGATCTACTAGACCAAGGAGATCAACAATTCCTGATGATTATGTTGTGTATCTACAAGAATCTAACTTTAATGTTGGAGCCGAAAATGATCCCGAGTCCTTTTCACAAGCCATGAATTGCAAAGAATCAGAATTATGGTACGATGCCATGAAGGAAGAGATGAATTCTATAAAGAGTAACGGAGTCTGGGATCTTGTTGTGTTTCCTAATGGTGCAAAATCCATTGGATGTAAATGGGTCTTTAAGACAAAGAAAGACTCATTGGGAAACATTGAGAGATACAAGGCTAGACTTGTTGCTAAAGGATTCACTCAGAAAGAAGGAATCGAATACACAGAGACTTTCTCTCCTGTATCTAAGAAAGATTCCTTGCGCGTTATTATGGAATTAGTAGCCCATTTCAACTTGGAGTTGCATCAAATGGATGTGAAAACAACTTTTCTAAATGGAGATCTAGAGGAGGAGGTTTACATGAAACAACCTAAAGGATTCCCCTCTAGTGATGGTGAGCAATTGGTTTGCAAGCTCAAGAAATCCTTATACGGTTTAAAACAAGCATCCCGCCAATGGTATTTGAAATTCCATAATGTAATTTCTTCTTTTGGTTTTGAAGAAAACATTATGGATCAATGTATATACCTGAAAGTTAGTGGGAGTAAATTTTTTTTACTTGTTTTATATGTGGATGACATTTTGCTAGCAACCAATGATAAGGGTATGTTGCATGAAGTGAAACAATTCCTCTCTAAAAATTTCGATATGAAGGATATGGGTGAGGCACCTTATGTCATTGGCATTAAGATCCATAGAGACATATTTCGAGGCCTCTTGGTTCTGTCTCAGGAAACCTATATTAATAAAATTTTAGAGAGATTTTGGATGAAGGATTGTTCACTAAGTATAGCTCCCATTGTGAAGGGTGATAGGTTCAATTTGAACCAATGCCCGAAGAACGACCTTGAAAGGGAAAAAATGAAGAACATTCCATATGCTTCTGCTGTCGGAAGCCTAATGTATGCTCAGGTCTGCACAAGACCTGACATTGCATTTGTTGTGGGAATGTTGGGACGATATCAGAGTAATCCAGGTATAGACCACTGGAGAGCTGCAAAGAAAGTGATGAGGTATCTTCAAGGAACTAAAGACTACATGCTTATGTATAGACGGACGGACAATTTGGAAGTAATTGGCTACTCAGATTCTGACTTTGCTGGATGTGTTGATTCACGCAAATCAACATCAGGATACATTTTTATGATGGCTGGTGGAGTTGTATCATGGAGGAGTGCCAAGCAGACCTTGATTGCCACTTCCACTATGGAAGCCGAGTTCGTCTCCTGTTTTGAGGCTACTTTACATGGTGTATGGCTTAAGAGTTTCATTTCTGGGCTTAGAATTATGGATTCTATCTCTAAGCCATTGAGAATGTATTGCAACAATTCAGCTGTTGTTTTTATGGCTAAAAACAACAAAAGTGGGAATCGAAATAAACACATCGACATTAAGTATTTAGCCATAAGGGAATGTGTTAAAGAAAAGAAAGTGGTCATTGAGCACGTCAACACTGAGTTGATGATCATTGATCCTTTGACTAAGGGCATGCCACCGTTTAAATTCAAGGATCATGTAATGAATATGGGACTTGGTTCCATTATGTAGTTTCTCATTGTATGGACAATGTTATTTTTAATGAAATTCTTAATTACTGTGATGTTTTTTCTCATACTTATGTGCACCTTAATTTAATTTGAGAAAATTCATCTATAAGGATCAAGAATAAACATAAGGTTTATTCATTAAGAAATTGTTGCCACATAAATTAAAATAGCAATAAATACATAGTAATACATGGAAGGTAATACTTGTCATAAGAGGACTTATCGTCATGATTCTTGTATCTATTACTTAATACAGATTGTCAATAGGTTTTAAGATGAGACATTAAGTTTGGAAGTATGGACCAAGTGGGAGAATGTAAGCTCCCACATCCGCATCCCGCATTCCACGGCTCCTCAAAACTACCGCCGGTTCATTCGGTTATCAACCACACTCGAACTGATTTCTAGTTTGGAGACTGTTTTCTTGCTGGGAGCTTTTGGAGTGGTCCATTACTCCATCTAGGGTTCTTTACCTAGATTTGTGGAATAGTTGACACATAGCCAACAGAAGCTTGATGGAAGCTTGGCTATTAAACCCCTGTTTGGCCCCCAAGCTCACTATCTCAATCCCCTTCAGTCTTACACCATCAAGAAAGAGTAAGCAAAGCTTGGAAGTACCATACAGGAAGCTAAAATTTTGTGGAACAGGGAAATCTTCTAC
>LPNX010473594.1:10000-17500 GCA_001517045.1 Pseudotsuga menziesii
TGATGAAGCTGATGAGGATGAGGGTGATGATGATGATGATGAAGCTGATGAGGGTGATGGTGACTCATGAAAGCAGAAAATAACTTGCTGACTCATGAAAGCCTAATTGGAGCATGCAACTTGGTGACTCATGAAGATGATGGTGAACAATGATGGTGATGATGATGGGGCTGATGAATATTATGATGATGACGATGATGAGGATGAGGGTGATGATGATGATGAGGTTGATGATGATGATGACCATGATGATGATGATGAGGATGAGGGTGATGATGATGATGATGAGGATGAGGATGAGGGTGATGATGATGATGATGATGATGAGGATGATGTTTATGATGATGATGAGGATGGTGATGATGATGAGGATGAGGGTGTCGATGAAGATGATGATGATGGTGAGGATGAGGGTGATGAATGATGATGATGAGGATCGAGGTTGATGATGATGAGGATGAGGGTGATGATGATGATGAGGATGAGGGTGATGATGAAGATGATGATGAACAATGATGGTGATGATGAGGAGGATGATGAATATGATAATGATGATGAGGATGTTGATGATGATGATGATGATGATGATGATGATGATGATGATGAGGATGAGGGTGATGATGATGATGATGAGGATGACGGTGATGATGATGATGATGTTGATGATGATGATGATGATGATGATGATGATGATGATGAGGGTGATGATGATGAGGATGATGATGACCATGATGATGCTGATGAGGATGAGGGTGATGATGATGTTGAGGAGGACGAGGGTGATGATGATGATGATGATGATGATGACCATGATGATGATGATGAGGATGAGGGTGATGATGATGATGATGAGGATGAGGATGAGCGCGATGATGATGATGATGATGAGGATGAGGATTATGACGACGACGATGATGATGAGGATGGTGATGATGATGAGGATGAGGGTGTTGATGAAGATGATGATGATGGTAAGGATGAGGGTGATGAATGATGATGATGAGGATCGAGGTTGATGATGATGAGGATGAGGGTGATGATGATGATGAGGATGAGGGTGACGATGAATATGATGATCAACAATGATGGTGATGATGAGAAGGATGATGAATATGATGATGATGATGAGGATGAGGGTGATGATGATGATGATGATGATGATGATGACCATGATGATGATGATGAGAAGGATGATGACTATGATGATGATGATGAGGATGAGGGTGATGATGATGATGACCATGATGATGATGATGATGATGATGATGATGATGATGATGACCATGATGTTGATGATGAGGATGAGGGTGATGATGATGAGGAGGAGGATGAGGGTGATGATGAGGATGATGATGAGGATGAGGATGATGAGGGTGTCGATGATGATGAGGGCGTTGATGAGGATGAGGGTGAGGGTGTCGATGATGATGAGGATGAGGGTGTTGATGATGGTGAGGATGAGGCTGATGAACAATGATGATGAGGATGATGATGATGAGGAGGAGGAGGAGGATGAGGATGATGATGATGAGGAGGAGGAGGAGGATGAGGATGATGATGATGATGATGATGATGATGATGACCATGATTATGATGATGATGAGGATGAGGGTGATGTTGATGATAAGGATGAGGGATGATGATGACCAGGATGGTGATGATGATGAGGATGATGGTGACGATGAAGATGATGGTGAAAAATGATGGTGATGAGGAGGAGGATGATGACTATGATGATGATGATGAGGATGAGGGTGATGATGATGATGAGGTTGATGATGATGATGGCCATGATGATGATGATGAGGATGAGGGTGATGATGATGAGGATGAGGATGAGGGTGATGATGATGAGGATGAGGATGAGGATAAGGGTGATGATGATGATGACAATGAGGATGAGGATTATGATGATGATGATGATGAGGATGAGGATGGTGATGATGATGAGCATGAGGGTGTCGATGAAGATGATGATGATGGTGAGGATGAGGGTGATGAATGACGATGATGAGGATCGAGGTTGATGATGATGAGGATGAGGGTGATGATGATGATGAGGATGAGCGTGATGATGAAGATGATGATGAACAATGATGGTGATGAGGAGGATGATGATGAATATGATGATGAGGATGAGGATGAGGGTGAGGGTGATGATGATGATGATGATGATGACCATGATGATGATGATGATGATGACCATGATGATGATGATGAGGATGAGGGTGATGATGATGATGATGAGGATGAGGGTGATGATGATGATGATGAGGATGAGGGTGATGATGATGATGAGGTTGACGATGATGATGATGAGGATGAGGATGAGGATGAGGATGAGGACAGTGATGATGATGATGATAACGATGATGACCATGATGAAGCTAATGAGGATGAGGGTGATGATGATGATGATGATGATGATGATGATGATGATGATGAGGATGAGGATGATGATGATGATTATGAGGATGAGGATGAGGGTGATGATGATGATGACGATGATGACCATGATGATGCTGATGAGGATGAGGGTGATGATGATGATGATGATGATGAGGATGAGGATGATGAGGATGATGATGATGATGATGATGACCATGATGATGGTAATGAGGATGAGGGTGATGATGATGATGATGACGATGATGATGATGATGATGATGATGATGATGAGGATGAGGGTGATGATGATGATGAGGATGAGGGTGACGATGAAGCTGATGAGGATGAGGGTGATGATGAAGCTGATGAAGCTAATGAGGGTGATGGTGATGGCGATGATGATGAACAATGATGATGATGATGAGGAGGAGGAGGATGACTATGATGATGATGATGATGATGAGGATGAGGGTGATTATGATGATGATGAGGATGAGGGTAGTGATGATGATGATGATGAGGGTGATGAACAATGATGCGTTAGGAAAAAAAAAAATTAGTTAAAACAAAATGCATATGTGTTATAGCTTTATCATATCGCATATGCGTTATATCACATATGCGATATGAATAAGCTATATCGCATATGTGTTATTTTAAAATTAAAATAATTGGCAGGATTAAGGTTTGGCATTAGGTTCGGAAGTAGCTTTGAAATACCGAACCTATTGGCTAGGACAAATAAACCAGGGCTATTGCTTGTCTTTTAGAATTCTATCAATATGCCCAGTTTAGATGGCGTGTTTTGATATGACATACACAATATTTTTTTATGAAAATCTAGGATATTGTAGAGTACGATCTTATAATTCTGAATATGTAATTTTTTCCTTCAAAACTGTGTTTTATTTATTTATAATTATTTTTCTAAATGACACATGCCATTTAAAAAAAATACATACATCGATTGTTTGTTATATAACTTTTGATTTCCATCACCAATTCCCAAAAAAACTATATGGTGCACTAGACGAGATCAAGCTCTACGATCTTATATCTAAAAATCAAGGATTTCATTAATGTTTTCCCCTAAAGTGTTGCACTCACACATAAGGTTTTAATTTCAGGATTTTCTGACTTCAATAATTAATAATAATAAAAAAATTCATGAAAAAGTTTGAATGAATAGCGTTGCACTAGGCCCATATGTCCTTTATATGTCTGCAAGATTTTATCCCAAATGGACATCATTTACCTCATATATTGCTGCACCCACACAAAGATATATGATAAGATGTGCTGAAAATTTGAAAACCCACTTTCACAAAAAATAATTTTATAATCATTTACACACATTTTCTCTACATAAATGCTATATATTATGAAAGCCGATTCAATTTCCTATCTTTTCTCTTTTTACTTCATCTTCAAATAAGTTAGGGAAGTACCCCTAATTGTCACCTAAAGTCAGAGTTTTTCACTTATTCTAGTATTATGTGGCATCTAAAGTGTCTTTAAAGGAGTCCATGATTGTGCATCATCCCAGTTAACAATTGGAAAAGGATCACTTCTTCACACAAGTAGCATGTTATGACAAAAACACTTACGGTTTCCATTTTAACTCATAGATCACTTTCATCCTTAGATTCATCACTAATATTTCCAATAGTGCAATCATTGATGCACATCATGAATCTTGACCTACCACATCTCCATATGTACTTCACATAGCTATGATAGTATGAAATCCTCCTAAATCTTCAACCATGCCTTAATAATTCTTACAAGGTGAAGAGAATCCATTTGCTTAACACAATTTATTGCATATGTTCACCAAGATTCATATGAGTGGACATGATATATGCACAATTATCTTAAATTATTTTCATTATTGTTTAATTTGGGAATTGCATTGTCTTGACTATGACAAGTCCTATTACTATTCTTGTAGTATTTCAATTTACATGTATATAGAGTCATTATTATTACTATAAATTGAGTGGTATTACACATACACCACACTCAAGAGTTTGACATAAAGCAACATCTTTTTGTTTAGAAATACTATCAAAGATATCACTAAATCGTCACAATGTGATGAAGTCACTTAGGTCACTATTATGTTCACTCTTATAGATGAGACCTTAAGATAAGTGATCATACTCATGTAGCTCACCTTTTTACAAGAACCCATACACAATAATCCATGATCCACCAACACCTATTTCATTCAACTTGGAACTTTTAGGAAAAATATGAACTTAAAAAGTGTGAATTTAGCCTTTCAAAGTGTCAATATAAACCTTTATGAAGTCTAAAATTAGGTTCTAAAAGTGGAAATATTGGGTTTCAAAAGTTTATTTTTCTACTCAAATAGCGTGTTTGTTTTACTACTTGAGCACCCTAAAACTGCACTTTTTTATTCAAAAAATGTGAGTTTCAATTTTGAAAAGTGCATTTTTCTTTCCCAAATTTGTGATATTTGAATATGATTAGTTGAATGGTTATAATATGAAATATTTATATTACACTTAACAATTTTTATAATAGTGTGCCTCTTAGACAATTTTGTCAAGTATTCCTTGGTAGCATGCCACCATTGATTAAAAAAACTTATACTACCAAACCCTACATTAATACTATATAGGAAAAATATAAAATATGCACTTTGAAGAGGAATAAACAATGTATACATTAAAACTCAACACTTCATATATTCCATAACACTTAAATTAAAATCCACTCAATTTTTTTATCATTTATTCAACACATAAGAGTTCACTTAATCCACAAAAAAATTATTTAATATATTCCACACATAACACTTCATATATTCCACACATCATTTTTCTAATGGGGAGTAAACATATGAATATATAGGAAACAATTCTAATTTATTGAGAAACTCATACAAACCAACGAGATTTATATGTGAAAATACCTAAAAGAAACTAAAATATTTAGTCTCTGAAACATAAAAAAAAAAATCAACACTTGTCTCGAATAAAAAAATTAGAAACCTCAAAATAGAAATTAGCAACCCATGGTTTTAAACATTAAAAAAACATGGTTTCTAAAGGGATTTACCTCTTAATTACATGAAGGACAAGGATGAACAACCAACTATGCCGTACAATGATTTCAACAAAGCCATGCCCATCATTTCCCTTGCAAATGCAGGAACCGAAGGAGCAGAGCGCACACAACTAATAAAAGAAATCTGAGCTGCCTGTGAAGAGTGGGGAATGTTCCAGATCATAGATCATGGCATCCCTACACATCTCACCTCTCAAATAATGTGTTCTTCCCATGACTTCTTTTCGCATTCTGTGGAAGAGAAGAGGCAGTACGCCATAAAGGGGGGGCATTTCTTGGGGTATGGAAATGGGAGTTTTATCAATGATGATCCCTTGATGGACTGGAGAGAACTATACATCGCCACATGCTCCCCAGTTCTGAACATCGAAAGCTGGTCGACAAAACCAGTTCAGTTCAGGTAAGCCAATTATTTGATTTATATAGATTCTTACTAATTTGAAAATGAAATTAGGTGTTTGATCATTTTTAAACTAGAATTTTCACCGAGAGGTGAAAAAGAACACTGAGAGGGTAAAAATATTGCTACATGAGAAACCTCCATTAAAACCTTACCCAAAATATTGAAAGATGATAAGGTGTGTCCCATCTTTTCATGAGAACCAAGACCTAACATAATACCTTCCTCTCCCTCCCAAGCCCTAGGAGTCAACTAAATTAATTTCCCTTTTGATGAATCTACTATGTAGTCAAGCAAGCCCAAAGCTGGATCTTGCAAAAACACTACTTAAACTCTCCATCCCTAAACCCTTGTGTTCTCCCTTTTAATATTTATTTTATTATTATATTTTAAAATCTCATATTTATAAATATTTATCCATTATAATTGAGCCAAGTTTTGTTATTTTTTAACCTTAATAGTTGAACTAAGTTATATTAATTTATAACTTCTGCATTCGTATTATTACTTATATATATAAGGTCCTTTCTTAATCACTTTAAAGTAGAGAAAACAAAGGCTTTAAAAAAAATTATTAAGACGTAATATGAATTGATCATGTTTTTTTCTTTTTACAAAATATATTTTATGGAGGTTGTATAGTGTGACTCGATGTACTATGCATGGATTAAAAGATATAGAAGCCATTCTTACATCCTAAGACCCTATTCTCAACACATCACACGAATGCTTAGGGAATTAGTTCTAATGCTTACACTAATGCTTAGGGAATTAGTTCTAATGCTTACACTAATACTTAGGGCATAAGAACTACTGACGATGTTATAGTGTAGGATACATGCCTTTAGTGTGGTAAGTTTTGGGCCTAATATTCTTGTCAATGTGCACTTGTTGTGTCATGGGATCCTATCCATGAACTACATATAAACTAAACTTGTAGAGAATGCAACTTTAGCATGTCTATCTTCATGAGAATGCAACACTAAAGCATGTCCATTGTCATGAGAATCCAACCCTAAAGCATGCGCATTTTCATGAGAAGCTTCTTCTTTGAAAATTTCACTTATAATAGCTCACAATTTGTTGAGGATAATAATAAAAAATAATAATAAAAGTTTTAACTAATTCTTAATAAAAATTAATAAGGAAAAATGTTATTAAGATTAGGGTAATAAAATGGGGTAACAAACCAAATTTCCACTTTACTAATTCAGGATATGGGATAAATAATCAACAAAATATTTTAAATATAAGAAGCCAAGAATGTTGTTTGTTAGTTCTTTTCCTCTATTCAAATGATTTTAACATAATCCACTTCATAAACTCACAACCTTAAATATTATCTTAAATATTTTGACCATACTTCAAGCTATATACAATTGAAGCATTAATAATTCTCTACAATAATCTAATACCGTGTTAAGAATCTCTTACATGGTATTAATTATTTACCTTTAAGTCAAAATATTAAACAAACTTATTGAACCATTTAACTTTCCATGTAGGTTTCCACAAATCATTAATTAACTATATATTTATTATGAGAGAGTATTAAATGGATTAGTGTACTATCATCTACTGATCATCATTCATTAATCACACAACACACACACATA